>JANVCQ010000232.1:32389749-32400014 GCA_025531925.1 Erythroxylum plowmanianum
AAACAAAGGGACAACATAAACCTGTATTGTTGAACTATTTTGGTGGTTATTTTTATAAAAGTATTTGTCATATGTTTGACCTATGCTTTTCATATTTGTTTATAGAATGAAGTTGTGTTTATAGGGTAATTAAACAATAAGGGACTAATATGGACCTATGTTAGATCCATATTGGCAAAAATTTTAGGTTTAGGACTATAAAGCAATTATAAGTGGCTGAACAAGAGTTTCATGGCATAAGAAAGGAAAGAAGTTCCATGAGGATTCAATCAAGAACATCAAGATTCCAGATATGTGAGAATGAATTTTTCACTTTTATATTCTTTCTTGTTTATAATTGATTTTCTTTGTCTAGGCATAAACTAAATTGTGATATAAATCTAGATAGACAAACCTGGAATATATTGGTTTGGATTAATTTCTTAATTTAATGAAAGACCTGAATTTTATTGTGAATTATTAATGTTTATTTGATGTTAGATTGAAAAATGCTAGATTTTAATTCAATTTCAGATTTCATACATTAAGATTTGGAATCATATATATAAATAGACTATGGAATGAATAATAAAAGTTACATGGCCATATAAATCTTTTATTTTAAAGTTAAATATATATTAAGGGAATTAATAGAACAACATATAGGTTATGATTAGAAAGGGAATTAAATCAATTAACTTAAAGATATAGATTGCATATCTTAAGAAAGAATACATTTGTAACTTTGGAATTTCTAGTAATATAATAAATTATAGTTAATCATTGAATTAATTTAAATCTAAGCATAGGAATGTTTTAAGGGGATTCTTATATGGATTTTGTTTATCAATTGGTTGCTTCAATTCATTGATTGGTTTGGTACTTTATATTGGTTTATTTACTTTTTTCCTTTAATTGAACCATTCCTTTTTTAAATTAGATAATAACAGATATTTGGTGCTAGTAATTGTAGTTCTTACAGGAATGACACTTGCTTTCACGTAAGCTATACTATAATAATAATATATGCACTTACCTAGTGATCTTTAGAATTGTTTTAATTGGATAAATATTATCATAATCAAGTTTTTTACATCATTCCTGTGACTAAGATAATAGATAAAATTATTTTTTTAATTTAATCATTTTTGTCTTCTTTTTATATTTATATTTATATTTACTTTGTTTGTTTTAATACTTGCTTGATCTTATATTTTGGCTAAATTTCATGATTTAAGTAATTTTGTTTATGACAAGGAGTAAATGCAAAGTACTATTTGAACCAGATCTAGAGATTGGAAGGATAATACTTTATAATTTAAAGGAGAAAAACTTATAAATTTTAGAATTATAACTGCAAGACACAATGGCAAAACAAGGAGAACATCACACTATGTGGTATTATGCTAGATCATCACTTATAAAAATATGAAGTCTAGCATGATTAGAATAAGATTAGAGGCCAACAATTTTGAGATGAAGTCTAATACGATTTAGAAGGTGTAATAACTTGTAACTTATAGGCTGTAGGATGAGCACCAAAATGCACACATTAAATTTTTTATGGATTTATGATACATTCAAGAGTAATGGAGCCTCAAAGGATGCTATTTGATTGAGGTTGTTCCTTTTTACATTAAGGGATAGAGAAAACTATGGCATAATTCTTTGCCTCTTAGATCCATTATCACCTAGAATATGCTTGTTAAGAAATCTTTAGTCAGGTATTTTACTCCAACATGAACAACAATATTTAGGAACAACATCTTCCCCTATTCAAAAGTTAGAGGATGAGACCTTATACAAGATATGAGAGATGGAAAGAAAATTACCACACCATGGAATTGATTTAGTATTGCAAATGTAAACATTTTACAATGGGTTGAGTTATCCATCTAGGTAGTTAATCAATACAACTTTAGATAGAAACATCATCTTTTAAACTCTTGAGGAACTGTAAAAGCTCATTGAAAGTATATCACCATGAATAATTGCTAATGGGAGAATATGAGGTTGAGACTAAACTTAAGTAGCATTCACACTATCAATATGGTGAAAACATTAGAAGCAAAGTTAGAGGTGTTAAACAAGAAGCTTGACAATATGAATTTGGCAACTTAATCGAGTAAATTGATGTGTTATGATAGTTATGGTGGTAGGCATCCCAATCACAAATGTCAAGCTCCTAATAACATGGAACAACTGTTTAAGCAAGTTATGAAGAATTGATCTCAATATAATCCATATAGTAATATTATAATTCAAGGTAGAGGAACCATCCAAACTTTTCATAAAACAATCAAGGTCCAACTAAATTTCAACAACAGTAATAGCAAGAAAGGAAGTCAAGTGTCACATAATTTATGATAAAATTTGTTAGTACATCAGAGACTTACTTTCAAAGTATTAAAGATTCTCTTCCAAATCAATAACCCTTCATCCATAATATGGATATTCATATTGGACAACTCGCTAAGGTTACCTCTAAAAGGAATTTATGTACTTTTCCTAGAAACACTGACCTAAAACCCGAAGGAGCAAGTGAATGAAGTAACTTTGAAGAGTGAAAAGGGGTTAAAATTTGAAGAGAAAGAGAAAGAAAAGAAGAAGAAGGTTATGTACAAGAAAAGAAATATAAGGAGAAGGAGAAAGAGAAGGAGCCAAAGAAGGAAATCATTAAGAAGTACCAACTCAGATTTTCATACATAAATTTGATATAAATGAAAAGGAACATAAATTTGGTAAGTTTTTTTTAAATTTTAAATTATACATTAAAAAACCTTTTTTTATAGTGCTTATATAGATGTCATTATGATAAGTACTTAAAATATATCATTTCAAATAACAAGAGCCTAACTTCATTTTTTGTTTTAGTACAAAATTTAAGTTTTAATCCAATTAAATTAGATTTAATTTGTTAATTATGAGTTACGATGAGTCAAACTCGAATAACACTTACTTTTCTAATCTTTAATGATTTTTAAGGTGTCAAATTTGACTTTAAAACTAATTTTGTGGATGTGAAAAGAAAAAAATACAACGAAAGAGAATAAGGACATTAATATTTTTTACAAGATTTTGATAAGTACAGGGGATTAGATTTTTTTATAAAATGTATCTTTATTATAAAGAAAGAGAGATCCATGACGACTACTAATAAATAATTAACTGATCCTGATTATGAAATATATGGAGTCAAAACCCCTATTTGTAATTATACAGTTACCATTCTTGGAAAGTAATAATTGTACATAAATTTAAGTTAAATCCTAATTTCTATTTCTGTTTATTTTTGTTGCTTGGACACAAATTGGGATGACGAGGCGTAAAAGTAGTGGTTGGTTTAGTATGGCAGGAGAGTTGGGCCGTGGAAAACTTGCTACTTCCGAAAAAAGAGTGGGCTTCTTTGTTTTTTTCAGGAATGCCCAAGCATTGGGGACACCTGTCTCCACCAGAGTCGAATCAGCATTTTGTTTTACACGCCCAAGAACAACACTGGATCGGCGGAAGTTTCAGGAATCTTCTTCCTTTCCCCAGAGTTGATAGATAGCTACTACTACTTAACAAACCCTCGGAACGCAACAACTATTATACCCTCTCTCTTATGTCTTTCCTTGTCTGCCTATCATCGATCACAGGTAAGTGCGTTCCCATATGATCATGTTTTCAATTTCGTTTTGTTAAAGTTGATTTAGATTTGTTTCTTATTATACTTGAATAATCAGCGGCTTCGAGTTACTACATGCGTGCATCATTGGCTATTAAATACAAAATCAAACAAATCCACCCCATGCCAGCTTCATGGGGTAAGCTCCATTTCTTTAGTATATTCCACTTTCATTTTCTTAATTCCTAACAACTATATGCTCATGCTCGTGCTATCTCCAAGCCCAGGTATTGTCACCACTTCGAGGAAACAAGAGAAGAAATACATAACTGAAGGCGGGGGAGTTTCAAATCTGAAGGCAAAAGAACATATTGCTGCTTTCAGCAGACCCCCACCTCTCCCACCTTTTCTTGGACCATTGCTTGCATTATCATTGTTTGATACTTGGTCAAGCCGCGACAATGATGATAACTGAGATCGACTAATGATTGCCATGAGCTATTAAAGAAAGTTTTTTGAGATGAATATCAACATCTTGAGTGCTACTGCAAGCAATCGAGTAACAGAATCCCACATTATAATGTAGCCTGCCAGGAGCGGTTTGAGTATAGGTGCCACAAATCTAGTATAAACGTTTGATAAGAACTGTTGTATAACGTTAAAACTCTGTAGAAACCCTGCACAAAACAAGTAGTTCAATGTCACAGTCACGTGAGTTGGCCTGCCAGGTGTTAATAACATTTAACTTACATTCTGCAGCTTTTGGGTATTCGTCAAATATTGCTGTCACATTCTTCAACAGAGTCTGGAGATTCAAGCGGTTGGAAAACGGGTAAGGGCATTAGATAGGATAATCTGCACAAAATTTCTGACTTACAGGCTATTAGATCGAGCGATTACCAGCACTATCCCTCCTGGTTTGATGGGTGATTCAATAACAACAAGTGCTTTCCTGCATCAAAAATGGGTTATTGATTAAATAAGTCTTTTGTTAGAAGGAAGTATTATGGAATTGTCTTGTACTTGATCATTAATTTGTTGCCCTCAAGTGAGCACTCGTAAAAGCTGCATCCCCTGGTGAAGGGTATTTGTGTTTTCTTCCATTCTGCCATAAAAGGATATGAGATCCTTATTACAAATTTCACAAGTGTAAAGGCTTAGGAGAATGATTAGACATAAATTGACGGCAATACAGATACTCGGTGAGTGTACCTATATGCCAGTTAATGCCTGCTGTAAACTTATCATCTTCACAAACATGATCAATACTGAACTTCACATTTCGGCCCATGCCTGCGGTAAGTTGTTCATAGAAAAGGAGAGCCTCCTGCAGCAAATCGACTTTAGAGAGGATATATATAAACAGTTGTTAGTAAAACAAAGATGATTGCGTGTACCTTTTTCCCTTTAATAGGATCGGGATATGAGCAATCCTCGAAGCAACAATCATCTGCAATCAACTCTTCGAGTTCTTTCAGCCTTTTTTCATTGATGCACGTATAGAACTGCGTGACAAGAGCAGATGCAGTAACTGACGTACCCGCGGGATCGGAGGAACCCCCGTTACCGTTGTAGTAGGAACCCGCTGGCATGACCAATTTACGCCTGGAGTTCTCAAAGGGTATGCTGTATGGTGTCCGGTAATCTATCTTGGTTCTCCTTTGACAGGGCTGAGAGGTTAATTTCAAAGGCAGAGACGTTGGATTAAGTCCAGCCAGCGGTTTAATCCGCGCCGTTTTCTGTGAGATTCGGCGTGAGAGACTGACATAAGTACAAGAAATATTGGCAGCCATTTCCAACTTAGAGCACGATGGTAATGATTTAACTGAGCATTCAATTGGTCTGCAAGATTTATGTATAGATAAGTCAATACATAACACTACTGAGCAAGGAATAAACGTTGGCTCATTTGGTTGGCCTTGCGTGCCATTGAGTTAAAGAATCGATGCTCTCAATTTGAGCAAGGTGGTAATGCCATGCTTGTTAAGGTTTGTTAGGGATCTCCAGGATTAGTTTACTTGGTATATGTGCAACGGTGTAATCTAAGCTCCCGTGAGAAGTTTTCCTCTTGATCGTTTTGATTGCAAATTAAACCACTACTCTCTTATTGTCTCAGATAAAAGTAAAAATACATGTCAAATTTTATTAGTGTTGTGGATTCCATAATTAAATACATATAAATCGGTGGTATTGTGAAGTTGAATTATTGTTAATTAGGAGTTTTTTGTTAAATGATGTGAAGTTGAATTATTGTGATTAATTAGGATTAGCTGAAATTATTAAGCATATATTAATAAAAATATAATATATATAATCACGTCATTATTAACATGATATCATCATATATGTAGTTGTTAAGATTTTTGTTTATTTAAAATTGAAATTAAATAGTTTATAAATATTATAGTTTATTAAAAATTAGAATTACTTTGTAAATTTTACTAAAGCGATCCTAAATTCAACTTTCTTTCTAAAAGGTTCAAAGCCATAAGGCGTGCTGGTAACTTATAAAGCATAGGTAATGGCGTCTAAAAAAAGGATAAATTATTCCTCATATAGGATCTTTATAATATTTTGCAATATTAGTTAGGATTACAAATCGTATTTATTGAATATATATTTTTATTTCATTTAAATAGAATTCACTATTGTTAATATTTCACATGGGAATTATAATAAATAAAAATATTTTTAAAATTAATAAATAAATTTAAAAGTATATATATAATGATTAGGACTGCGTTGTTAGCTAGTAACTAGCGGATCCTTTTCAGTAGTTAGACTGCAAACTAGAAGGGCAAATTTAATTGAGACAAGTCCTGCCAGTTACTAAAAATGTGCTTACATATGGTTTTGATTTTATGAAGAATTGAACAACGATTTCAGTGGTAAAAACCTTTTTGTGAATTACCTGTTGCTTTAGCTACAGGATATCTTTAAGGCTTTGCTAGGTTTACATGGTTTTTTTTTTAGAAAGTAATCTTTTTTTTAAATTTATATTATTACGTTTAGTTTTTTTGAGTAGTTAAGAAAGTAAAAACTTTCCTAATCTAGAAAAAATAGTAGTACCTTATTTGGATTCTAAATCTCAGTACTCCCTTGATATTTAGATTACTTTCTTAAAAAATTTAATCTAAAAAATATACTAACCAATTTAATAATTCCTTCTCTTTCAACTCTACGATAACTCTTTTATAAAACTCTAACTCCTCTTCAACCAATGTTACTAATACCGTACCGAATTAGGTTCTGGTATGGTACTGCATCGATACTGGTTAATATCGAGTACCGTTTTGGCTAATTTTTTAAATTTATGAAATAGTTCCTAATTTTTTAAAAAATTACAAAATAGTCTGTTACATTATACAGTTGTACTGTATGTTTTTAACCCTATATTCAAAAATCATAATAATAAATAATAATCACAATTTTAATTTAATTTTTAATTTAATAAATATTAATAAATATAATTAAATTTAAAATATATTTTTGAAATATATAAATTTCAAATAAATTTTGATTTAATAATTAAAAATATATAAAATAAATATTAGTTTATAAATAATAATTTTTAAATTATTTATTTTAAAAAATAAAATATTTGTATTAATACTTTATTAATAAATATTATATAACATATTAACATAAATTCAAATAAAAATAATTTATTTTTAAGTTTTATTTAATTTATAATTATAATTATTAATAAAAATATTTATTACTAAAATAACTAATTAAAAAACTTTGAAAAAAGGGTGAGAAGGAGAGGTAGGAGGAAGGGAGGGAAATTTTAAAAAATTTTGAAAATTTTGCAAAAAAATCTCCCTAAATTTTAAAATTTTCAGTATCGACCGATATTTTGAATACTGATCGGTCCTATCCGAAACGGGCTGGTACCGATTGGTATTAAAATTCAGAACGACCCACCCTTTATTTCGTACCAGTTTTGGTCCAGTACTGGCCAGTACATACCGACATTCATAATACTGCCTTCAACTATTCTTATTGTTTTCTCGTTAATAGAATTTTGAATATTTTTGCTCATAAATTTTAATCGACAATGTTCAGGTTCATATTTTTCCTTATTTAATGATTTTAATTTTTTAGTTTGTAGGGATATAATTGAAAACACAAATCAAAATTAAGTTATATTCCGCAAAATCCGAACACTATAATAAGAATTCACCCAACTTTCCTATTAGAATTCTTATAAGTATTCAAGAATGTGAATATCTTTACTTTCCATAGATTTATTTTCTGAAGAATCATATTCCAAATTCTCTTTACTTTCCCGCTAACTAAACGGAGTCCAATTAATGATAATGGAGTTCTAGTCTTGGATCTTAGATGCTCCATATACTGTTACAAAGACCCAACAAAATTTTTGTTAAAAAGTTAACTTTGATTTAATTATGAGTGTAGCAGAAATTTTTTTGATCATATATTAATAATTAAATAACTTGTACAAAATAGTAATTCAATCGTACCTGATACAAATTCTATTAAAACCTTTTATAAGATATTAATCTAAGAGGTTTTTAACAATATACATATAGTAAAAAAAGTCAATATTTGAAAGGAGTAAGTAAAAGTGCTAGTTCCCTCACGCATAGATGGCAATAGGTCAGGCCTAGGCTACTCTTGACCCAGCCCGACCCACAAGCTTGTCGACTCGTGGCCTGACAAGCCAGGAGCTGCCTGGCCCTATCCACAGGTTGACTGACTGATGGCTCAACCCTTGACCTGACTTTATGTTTTTTCTAAAAATAAAAAATGATATCATTTTGTATCTTCTTATTGGGCTACGGGTCGGGTGGGCTAGGCATAGTCATATTTGGCCTAATCGGGCCCGAGTAAGGGTCGAGTAGCCCTAGCTCTAGGCCCTATTTATTTCCTATTTATAGAAAAAGAGCAAGGTTTTCATTTCTTATTTAAGTTAGGTTTCCTAATTATAATTAAAATCAAACTTTAACTATAATTGTTTTAATTTTAGAGATTAAATAATTTTAATAAAATTAACTATCTCATATTTGATCTCTAACATTTCTCAAACTTCATAATTAAAACCAACTTAATTTAAATTGATTTTTCTTTTTTAACTACTTTTTATGTGTGATTCATCAAGTTCCTAATATCTTAAGAATGATTATAAATTATAATTTTAATTCATAATTAGACTTAGATAAATTAAAAATTATTTTAATTTATCTTTAATTCTCTAATTAAATAATTTATAATTATATATCAAGACTATCATATGGCAACTTGTTATGAACACCAAAATGTTAGAAACATTAAAATGGTTTGACTCTACCTATCCACGTATAGGTTTTTGAAAATAAATAATATATTCATTCACAAAAAAGTGGAAATTACAAAAAGAAGTGATAATCATCTCCAACAATTGGAGTATGTACTACTTGGCTATCTACAAGACCCATTGACAATACATGCACCGTCTATATTCTCATTAGCTACTTAATACTTGTTGAGATGAGATGCTGATTAAACTTTATCAAATTAGTCATCTTTAGCTTGAGATAGAATTTAATTTTCTAATTGGTTTTGTCATCTAATGATCTAATTAGATATAGAGTATGGATGTAATATTTACTCTTTTAAATCTAATCATGTTCATTTTTTAAATTAGTAATTCATTTATAATTGATATTTGATTTCAAATATCAATTCACTTTAGCTAGAAAATTTTTTAAATCATTACTAATTAAAAACAATAAAAACATTCCCTCTAATTACTTTAGAGTAATGAATTATTTATTGACTTACTCAATCATCTATATATGGTTCATACTATATTTAAGTACTATCGATTGAGTTATCCTAGTTAAAATAGGTCATAAGTAGCATTAAAACATAGTAATTCTCACATGAGATAATTTAGTAATCTTAAGTCCAAGGATTAATTATAAAACCATCATAATGAGGAAATTTACATACATATAAGTAATATTTCATATAGAATCATCATAATTGAGTCAATTTAGTGAACTTATTATCTGATAAGCACTTACACATTTGTTTAAGTACCTTCACACTTTAATTTATAAGATAAATTATTTTCTTTACAAAAAAAACATGAAGTGTGCTTATTTTACTGTTTCATTAATATAACTAACCTTATATTGATGAAACTACAAATAGGAAAAATTTAAGAATAATACATAAATGCAAATAAAATTTCGTAATTATGATCTTTTTAAAATTTCAATTATAAAATAATTATTCAAGGGATTTTACCTTTAATATTAAAATATCAAATATGATTAACAAAATAAATAAAGATAAAAATGGCTTCATTAATTAAAATAATAATATCATTTATAAAAATTGCAATCAACAAATTAACCGCAAGCGCATAAATTAACAAACTTCTACTTACACTAAAGTTAATTACCTATGTATCTCATATCATGTATATCTGTAACATCCCACTCCCGCTTGACCCGAACCTAATATCGATGGTGATATTCAAGTCCGTGCCCCGCGAGGGTGGTGTGCTACATCACTTAGTCAAAAACTCAGTATAATTTTTTTTCAAGCGTACGTGAAGATCAATAATCGCACCTTTGGGCCCACTTTTATTCAGACACCTTTTTATTTACCAGAGTTGCCAAATTTTTGTTTTCAAAAACCAAAATTTCGATTTGCACATTCCAAA
>JANVCQ010000232.1:32405733-32425667 GCA_025531925.1 Erythroxylum plowmanianum
ATCATTGTAATTTTAACTATTTTATATTCTTAATAAAACATTATTTTTTAATTTAATTTTGATATGAAAATTTTTGTAAAATTTATATTTTATTTGGGCTCTTCTATCTTAAATTTTTGGCTCCGTCACTGCTTGGTAACATTACACACAAGCTATCTTGAAGCAATAAAAACATTCAGATCAAACAACACATATTTTGCTATTTCATTCATCGAGAATACTCACTAGAAAAATCTTATCAAAACACTCATGTACTTTCTGCAAATCATGGAGAACAATAGCATGCAATCACTCACACAATGAGACCAACACCCAGAAATTCATGCAGTGACACACACAATAAGACCCACATCATAGAGATTCACACCAACATCCACATATTAGAAAAATCACCCAGTCACTTACGTGTAGCCTACAATCAACAATATAACTCCGCAACAAAAATTCAAGACATCAAATCCTACACACAGCTCACACAGTCACGTGACTTTACATAATCCATATCTCCATAAGAAACGTAATTCATGTAAATCTTCATCCAAGATAGAGTTTTATTTGCACAACAACTCTATCCAAGAAGTCAATACAAGTAAGACTTTTTAATTTATATTTTTAACTATTATCTAAATATTCAATAATAAAAATACCAAAATTAAACAAAAAGATTTATAATAAACATCTTAACAAAAGATGATACTTTTGGTTTCAACAGAGAATGTGAACAGTTACGTGCAAAAGGTTCTCAAAATGTCTTGGTTAAAACATGGAATGTATAAGTTGCAATGAAGTTTGATCACGTGTCCATTCCAAATGTCAGATATCTTGTGAAAGCTTCTTGATATATAACCGTGTCGAGCATATCCCATCAATCACTCAAAGTTTTGCTGTCCACCAACTCCATATGGTTTTATATGATTCATCGTGACAATTAGAATTAACAGCTGCGTCCCTTATCGTTCTCAACAAACTGCATGCATTTTTTAACATCTCTGTTAGGAAAAATACTCTATTCCTCCAATTCTATTTCATTTCAGATCATTCAGATATTTCTAATCCCATTTCTGTTGTTGGAGTAAACCATTGTTCCTTTGAGTGATGTCTTTATCTTGCCTATAAGAAGAAGTTTCTGTAACTTTTTACGCAACAGGATCCTAATTTAACTTCGAGGGTGAATAGAAAATAATTGAACTACATAGCTACTCATCATTTGATTTGAGGAGTTTTAGGGGGCGTTTGGTTTGAAGATTTGGGAATGAAGGAATGAAATAATTGTAAAAAATAGTGTTTGCTTTGGGGTTGTCAATTCCCAGAGAATAGATTTATTCCATTAAGTTTGGGAATCTACTAAACCCTCCAAATGGGGTGGGTATCAAGTTTTTATTACAATCTAGTGGTTACTATTTATACCCCTTCCCCACATAAGCAATTTTTATTCTTAATTATATTACTCATCACTCATTATCACCATCTTCATTATTATTATTATTATTATTATTCACTCATCATCATCATCATCATCATCATCATCATCATCATTATTATTATTATTATTATTTATTGTTATTATTATTATTATTATTTATTATTATAAATTTTAAACTTATTATTATTATTATTATTATTATTATACGAAATTAATTATCTTATTATTATTATTATTATTTATTTTTATTATTAATGTTATTATATGAAATTAATTATCTTATTATTATTATTATTATTATTAATTTTATTATACAAAATTAATTATCTTATTATTATTATTATTATAAATTTTGTAATAATAATAATAAATATGATATGAAAATATGGTATTATATTATATTTCATTCCTATTAATGCAACAAATCAAACAACATTATTGGTATTAATACAGAAATTCAAGTTACAAACCAAACATTATTTTTTATTTTTCATACCAATTCCTATTCCCTTCTACTATTATATCCATATCCATGCCTAACTCTGTGCTCAAACTAAACGCCCCCTTAGACTTTAGATTTGTTTTAATTCCATTTAGAAGGAGAAATCTTTGCGACAAATTGTTCTGTCTGATATGATATCCACGTGCCAATATGTCGCCCTAATTTAGGGGACTGCTGGGCTCCACTTTAACAATCACCACTGTTAATTTGCATCCACCACCAGCGACGTCTATATCAAATTGTAAGAAGATAATGCATGTGTAGTCAACAATTACGCGAATTTCTCAATTTAAGATTATTATTCTAGTTTAAATTATTTACATTTGGTATGACGATATATATGTATCGTATCTAATATTATGTCAGTTACTGGACTGGGTCTGTCTAAAGCCCCCGTAGAACGTGAAATAGATTGCTCGAGCGTCTTATTCATGTCAATATTGCAAATACTGTATCAAAATTAGTATTAGATTGAGTTCTAATATGATATTATATTAGTATCGGTTAATACTAATTACTAATTTGTTAAATTTATATAATAGTTTATAAATTTTTTTTAAAATTATAAAATAATCCGTTGTCATATTATACAGTTGTACTATATATTTTTAACCCTGTCTCTAAAAATTATAATAATAAATATAATCAAAATTTTAATTTAATTTATAAAATTATTTAATAATTGTCAATAAATATAATTAAATTTAAAATATGTTTTTAAAATATATAAATTTCAAATAAATTTTTATTTAATAATTAAAAATATATAAAATAAATATTAGTTCATAAATAATAATTTTAAAATTATTTATTTTAAAAACTAAAATATTTTTATTAATACTTTACCAATAAATATTATATAAAATATTAAAATAAATTTAAATAAAAAATTTATTTTAATTTTTATTTAATTTATAATTATTATTAGTAACAAAAATATTTATTATTATTTTAAAAGCAAAAATTATAAAATCACAAAAATTATAAAAGTTGAAATAAATAAAATAGCTAATCAAAAAACTTTTAAAGAAGGGGGGAAGGAGAGATAAGAGAGAGGGAAGGAGATTTTAAATTTTTTTGATAATTTTGCAAAAAAGCTTTTCAATTTTTAAAATTTTTGGTATCGGCCGGCATTTGGCCAACATTTGAAGCTGATACCATCCGAAATAGACCAATACTGATCGATATTTAAATTCGATATGACCTACCCTATATTTCATACCAATTTTGATCCGGTACGAAACGGTATTCATAATTTTGGATTAAATCTAAACAGTAAAAACAATAATCCCATCTAATTTTATTAATTAAAAATATAAAACAATGGTTTAAACAGCTTAAAAATTAGTATGATTTATTTTTTATAAATTAAAATTATAAAATGAAATTATTTACCCTAATTTTTGAATTTAAGCTTAACTTGAACTACCGTATCTATCTAATATAAAGGAAAACGACCCAAGATTTTTGTTAGGTATATATTTGATTTTACAAATAATATTAATATTTTCAAGAAAATAAAAATATCTCAAATTCTAATTCTAAATAAAATTTATTATTATTATTATTATTATTATTATTGTTGTTGTTGTTGTTGTTGTTGTTGTTGTTGTTATTATTATTATTATTATTATTATTATTATTATTATTATTATTATTATTATTGTTGTTGTTGTTGTTGTTGTTGTTGTTATTATTATTATTATTATTATAGCTAGTTACTTCGAAAGAACAAAAACCTTCTAAGGAACTCAAAAAGCTAGCTTAATGAATGAAAGAATGTTCCCGCTTTATTCATTTGATTTGTTGGCTATAAATAAGGGAATAATTCAACCACTTTCCAATATTTCAGCAACTACATATCAGGAACAATAACACTAACATTGAATAATTCAAAATTCAAATAACAACTCATTAAGACTTATTCAAACTAGAATCAAATAAGTGGCTAGTGTAGTTAACAAGTGTCCACTCCCATCAACTCAACTAACACTTATTCAAACTAGAACCAGGACAAATAGCTAGCGGATTTAACAAGTGTTCACTCCTATAAGTTACCTGACATTTCTCCCCTTAGATTTTTTCCTTGTCCTCGGGGAAGAATTCAGGAAAACAAATTTGTAGTTCTTGATAATCCTCCCAAGTTGTTTTCGTTAGAGAAAGACGTTGCTAATGAACTAAAGCCTCTTCTTTGTTTCTATTTCTTCTCTTTTCAAGAATAGCATGAGGAACAACAGTAAGAGACTCTTCATTTGTCGTCATGATTAGGAAATCTTCTTGAACCTTCATCTTAGCTCCAATTGTCTTCTTAAGCTAAGATATATGAAACACCGGTTGAAGTTTAGAGTCTTGTGGAAGCTTAAACTTATAGGCTACATAACCAATTTTTCCAACAACTTCAAATGGGCCATAATATCGTGGTGATAACTTAAGGTTCCTACAGACAGCAAAGGAAATTTTCCTATATGGTTGCAACTTAAGTAAACAAAATTGCCAATATCAAAACTTCTCTCACTTTTTTTAGCATAATAAAATTTCTCCATACGTTGTTGAGCCAAGGCTAAATGATCTCTAAGCTCCTTTAAAATCATATCTCGAGCTTGCAATTCTTGATCCACAACTTCTACTTTTGCAGTGCCTGGTATGTATATTAGAAGTGAAGGAGGAGGCCTCCCATAAATGACCTCATACTGTGTCCTTTTTGTAGAAGAATTGATACTGGGGTTATATAAATAAGTAGCCTAAGGAATCCACTTGACCCACTCTTGTGGCTTATGGCTACTAAAATAATAAAGGCACATCTCTAATTTTTGGTTAATTGTTTTTCTTCGTCCGTCAATTTAGGGATGGTATGAAGAGCTTATATTGAAGCTGATCCCCTGTAAATTGAACAACTCCTTCCAAAATATACTAGTGAAAGTGGTGGGGGGTCTCTATCACATACTATACTTCCAGGCATTCCATACAACTTGAATATTTGCTCAAAAAATATTTGTGCCATGATCACAACAGAGTAAGGATGAGAAATAGGAATGAAATGAGCAAATTTTGAAATACGATCAACAATATAAATGATTGACTTTCTTTTTGACTTAGAAAGACCCTCCACAAAATTCATTGAAATATGTGACCAAACCTGAACGAGAATTGTAATTGGTTGCAACAATCCTGCTGGCTTAATGTTTTCTGTTTTATTTTTCTAGAAAATTTCACACCCTCTTATGGCTTCAAGGAGATTTTTTCTTATGCCTTGCCAATAAAATACATATCTTACTCAATAAAGAAATTTATGGTACCCTTCATAAGTGATGGAATGCATTTCCTTGACAATAATAGCAATTAACGGGGAATCAATTGGTAAATAAATTCTATTCTTTTAGTAAAAAATTCCTTCCTTATATTCCCATGAACACTCAACCTCTCCTTGTTGACAGAGTTTAACTAATTCTTGCAATTTTTGATTGCTTTGAACTTCCTCTTTTACTGTTATCAGTCAATTTAGAATTGGTGTTCAGATAATCAACTCTTTTTCATGAATTTGGGACAACACATCTGATGTGCAATTAACCTTAGCCTTTTTTATATTCTATGACAAGATCATACCCCATTAGTTTGGTTAAACACTTTTCTTGAGATGGAGTGGTGATCCTATGCTCCCATAAGTTCTTCAAACTTATTTTATCAATGCAAACAATGAATTCTCTCCTCATCAAATACGACCTCCATTTTTGAACTGTAATGATTAGAGCTAACATTTCTTAATTGTAAGTTGATAGTTGTAAGTTTCTACCTTGTAAGGCATGGCTGTAGAATTCCACAAGTGACTCAAAAGCTTCTTCTGCGTTAGAATTTCATAAGAATTTTCCTTTTTTTAGCAATTATGTTAATGGAGTTGCCACCTTTCTATAATTTATAATGAATTTTCAATAGTACCTAGTTAGTTTAAGGAAGCCTTGCAATCGCTTGACAATTTTTGGTCTTAGTCAATCTTGAATAGCAGAAATTTTATCCAGATCAACAGCAACATCATCATTGGAAATTATATGCCCCAAATATTTCACTTCCCTCTGAGCAAAGATACAATTTTCCTTTTTGACAACCAGCTGGTGAGTTCTTAAAATATTAAAAGTGTCCTCAATATACCCATATACTCCTCCTAAGTTTTCTTATAGATGGGAAGCTTGTTGTCTATCTGGATTTAGAAATACTTGAAGAAGGAGCATGAAGTTGGGAAGTAACATTGGTGGGCTTTTTCTTTGACAAACGTCCACCATTTTCGAGTATTCAGCGATGGGCTCAATGGTTATGGCACAACAAAGGTCTGGTTGATGTTTTGCTTACTGAGGAGAATCTCATCTTATTCACTTTCTCTTCAACTTCTCAAGCTCATAAAATCTTAGAGGAAGGGTCGTGGCACGTGGGGAATCAACCAATCTTTCTACAGAGCTGGAAGCCAAACTTCAAGCTTGAATATATTAAGTTCCAAAACTTCCCCTTATGGATTAACTTCTATAATGTTCCATTAGAGTATTAGACTACACAGGGATTTAGTGCCTTAGCAAGTTTTATCGTAACACCTCTATGCTTTGATGAAAATACGGTTAAAAAGAACAGGGTGGGATATGCACGTATCTGTGTAAGTGTGGCACTTAACAAGGATCTTCTTACTGAAATATCAATAATGAGAATAGGAGAGGGACGAAGCTTATGGGAGGACAAAGTAGCAGTGTCTTACCAATGGAAACCTTTGCCTAAGCATTAAGGTAAAGTATGGAAAGCTATAGGGAAAAGGTTTAAAGCTGGTAATTACATTAAGCTGATGGGGGAAGATATATCAAAGGCAGAACTAGTGGAAACGATTGCAGGGAACACAGAATTTGCTACTATTAACACAATAACAAAGAATTCTTTTCCAAAGGGAATAGAGACAAAGCAAGTTACTGCCATTAAAGTCCAAGCTACAATGGGACTATCACCTTCCACTACTTGTCCATGTGATATTGGCCAGAAGAAGTTGCAACATAATTCCCCATCAAATGAGCCATTGATTCAGCATACCATAACTGAAGACATAACAATAGATAATCAAGCCTCAAGTACACTAACCAAAATGACAGATGGAGTAGATCAGGAGGAGAGTAGTAAACCATTTCAGATAGTAGACAAGAGGAGATCACAGAGGAGTAAAAGTTCCTAAAAACCTATAATATTTTAGTAGTAGCATGGAATGTCAGAGGATTGAATTGGACAAAGCAAGTAGCTTTACGTGATTTTGTTTAGAGGGAAAAGCCTCCAATAATAGGATTATTTGAGACCAAAATAAAATATGTTACTTTTGACAGATTAAACTTGCTAGGATCGGATTGGAAACAACTCTCCAACCATTCCCACCATATTTATGGGAGAGTGATCATCTACTACAAAGCTGATATAATCAGAGGGGAGGTACTGCATGTCACTGATCAACTTATACAAATATGTGTCACATTCCTGCATGAACAAGTTGACAACAATATTTCTTTCATTTATGCTAGCAACTTCGGGTTCCAGAGAGCTATGCTATGAAATGATCTCAAAAATATACATCGGGGAATCAACCTACCATGACTAATATGTGGGGACTTCAATTCCATTCTTTATAGGCTGAAGGCTTAAGGAAATCGCAATCTTTGTAACTACTTTGAAGATTTCAAGCTATGTGTGGAGTCTTTGGGCGTGACTGATCTACGGTTTATAAGGCATAAATTTACATGGTCAAACAAAGAAGCATCAAGATGGTGTATTTGAAAGAAACTTGATTAGGCATTGATAAATAACATATGGTTGATTCAGTTTCCCAATAGCACTGCAAACTTCCAGGATCCCCTTTTTTCAGACCATACGCCCATTAAAGTTGACAATTTATTTCAAAGAACTTCCAACTTCTACCCTTTTCGATTTAATAATTATTTACCTCTTGATCTAGAGTTTCAAGAGGCTTGTCGCAGAGGATATGCGTGTGAAGTCAGAGGAACTAGGCAGTTCCAATGTATTCAACAACTAAGGGCCATTAAATAAGAACTTAAACAGCTGCACTTTGTAAGAGGCTCTACCAATACCACTGTCAAGAAGACCAAGGATGATCTATTAGTAATTCAGAGATTGTTACCCCTCTCACCCACAGATCTTTCTCTATTAGAAAAAGAGAAGCAAGCTTTATCAACTTTTTTACTTGCCATTAAGAATCACGAATCTCTGTTACAACAAAGAGCTAAAGCTCATTGGCTAAAAGAAGGAAATAAAAGTTCAAAATTCTTTTCCAATTCTATTCTAGCTCGAGAAAACCATAATAAAATTAGCTCAATCACTATAGAAGTGGGTCAGATGATTCAGAATATAGATGACATTAAAAAGAAAGCAGTTAGTTTCTTTGGTGACCTGCTAGGCTCCACAACTCCTGACTTTGGTTCAAATGATGGGTTTGAATCTTTCCAACTGAAACAGTTAACGCAGGTGGACAGTGAATTATCAATCAAACTAGTGGAAGATAAAGAGATTGAGGAAGCAGTCTTCAACATGGATGATTCTAAAGCACCTGGTCTAGATGGTTTAAATGGGTATTTTTTTCCAAAAATCTTGGAACATCATAGGGTATGGAGTTAAAAACGCAGTGAAAGAATTCTTCTCCACTGGTGTTCTATTGAAGGAAATTAACAAAACCTTTATTTCTTTGATACCAAAGACTGCTAATCCCTCAAACTTGTTTTAATTCCATCCCATTGCTTGCAAAAATATTCTCTACAAGGTTATCTTTAAGATCCTAACTTCTAGATTGAAGAAGGTGATAAATCTGCTAATCAGTGAAAATCAAGGAGCCTTTATCAGCCAAAGGAAGATAGGAGACAACTTCTTAATAGTGCAAGAGTTTCTCAAGGGATATTCTATAGTGAATTCAGTTTCAAATTGCATATCAAAATTAATTTCCATAAAGCACATGACAGTGTGAGATGGAGATTTCTATGGAAATTATTGTCAGTGTATGGCTTTCCAAATAGGTTTATTGGATGGATCAAGAAATACATCTCTACGGTGAGTTATGCTATCCTCATCAATGGAAGCTCTACCAAGTTTTTCAAAGTAGGAAAAAGGCTTAAGGCAGGGGGATCCTCTATCCCCCTACCTTTTTATAATGTGTATGGAAGTTTTGAACTCAATCATAAAAAAGAAGTGGAATCAAATGTCTTTAAATATCACTCGGAATGTAAGAAAATTGTTCTCACTAATCTTGTATTTGTAGATGAATTACTTCTTTTTTGTAACGCCAAACTAGAATCTATCAAATGTTTTATGCATGCCCTGCACACGTTCAAGGATATCTCAGGTTTACAATTACAAATCAATTTCCAAAAGAGTCACTTTGTACTATCAAAGAGAGCTTCCTTGATGGCCTCACAACTTGCTCTTCTAACGGGAATGATGGAGAAAGAGCCACCTTTACTCTATCTTGGCCTCCCAATCTCCACCAAGAGATTAACTTTCTTATAATGTAGTCCTCTTTTAGAAAAAATACAGAAGAGGATAGGGTCATAGGTGAATAAATTTTTGTCCTATGCAGGGAGTTACATCTCATAAAATATGTTACTAAACTCATTGCATACATATTCACATTTTTCTTTGAAAAAGTGTAACTAAGACGATTGAGAGGTTGTTTAAGGACTTCTTATGGAACTATTCAAATGGTCATGCAAAAGTGAAATGGGATGATATCTGCTATCCAAAGGAAGAAGGAGGTCTCAATATATATTCGATAAAACTCATCAATTGAACGCTCTTAATGAAGCAGTTTTGGTAGATTATGAAAGACCGTAATTCTTTATGGATTAGATGGCTTCACTCTTATTTTCTAAAAGGTAAAAAGCATCTAGGAGCTCCGTAATAAAGCATGGCATTCTTTCTTTTTGAACCAACTTCCCAAGATGAGGCAAGATGTTGAAGCAAACATGTCATGTTCTATTAGCAACGGGAAGCTCATTACACTGTGATTTGATAATTGGTCAAGAAGAGGAGCTCTTATACACTCCATAGTGGAAGTAAGGCTTTCTATTCACTTCCGCCTTAATACAAAGATGGAAGCTTTCATTAGTGGAATAACTTCGCATTTTCCTGAAGGTATCAACCAAGTTCATTCAAACTACAATCCAAGCCTGTCCTATCGAGACACTTTCTGCTGGCACACTCACCCAACCCATCAGTTGTCGAATAGAAGCATGAGATAATTGTTACGTTTGCGCAAACCTGTAGTGAATTAGTCTAGAATTGTCTATAACAAGAACATTCCTCCAAAGATTTCTTTCCTCCTATGGCTAGCTATCCAAAACTGCCTTAGTACAACTGATAGACTCATGTATTTAACTATTGATAGAGATTGTCCGTTTTGTTTAATAGAGGCTGAATCACATGACTACTTATCCTTCACGTGTGAGATCACCAACTGGATTTGGGAAGTTGTTAAAAGGGAATTTCAATGGTCATTGCTGACTTGTTCGTTCTCAAGTGTTATACAATGTTTAGCTGATCATCGTTCCTTTATGGAATTGGTTTGTTCTATAGTTGTCGGACTCTGTGTACAAAGCGTATAGAAGGAGCGCAATGCCCAAAGATTTGAAACTAAGCAGAAAACTCTCTCCCTTTTGATACAAGAAATGCTGAAAAGTATCCATAAGATTCTAATGCTGACACATGTTGTTTAACTCATTTACCTCTGTTCTTTATTCTGCTCACCTTATACGAAGCTGGGGTTGAGGGGTTGTAAATCTCTCCCTTTGTTTTGTTTATTATTGATGTTCTGTACCTATTTACCTTTTATAAATGAATTTTTATTTTCAAAAAAAAGTTTTGTTATAAATCAAAATATTGTCAGAAAATACCATAATAAAATTTCAGAGGTAAGGTTTAAATACCTCATTTATTAGCGACTGGAAAGTAGAGGGGACATTTTTCAACCCGAATGGCATCACTGTGAACTCATAATATCCATGGTGAGTCCAAAAGAAATCTTTGGGATGTCTTGATTCTGCATTCGTATCTGGTAGTAACCCATTCTCAAATCTAGTTTTGTGAAAAACTTAGCGCCTTGTAGGTCATCTAGTAGTTCATCAATAACAGGTATAGCAAACTTGGCTTTAATGATGACCTAGTTAAGTGCTCGATAGTCGACATAGAACCTCCAAGAACCGTCATACTTTCTAACCAGCAAAACAGGAGATGAGTATGGGCTTTGGCATGGACGTATGATATCGGATGTCAGTATTTTTTTCACTAGTTTTTCGATTTCATTTTTTCACTGGTTCACATCCTTGTTTTAGGATAATTTTGTGAACATGGCTTCATGATGGAGGTAAGTCTTGAGGCTTTTCAAAAATATCTTGATAAGACTGTAAAAAACACTTCAGTTCTAGGCTAGTTAAACTCAAATTGAAACAAGAGCCATATGCACCTGATGCTAGCATGTTAATGGAATTTATCTGCATGATGATCCCTTCCTTACTCTTTTTTATTTCCTTTCTCATTTCCAACCCATCCACTAGTTTATTAATTGAAGTTGCCAACATTGTGAAAGTGATCTTTTTTCCATTCATCTTGAATTGCATTGATAGTTTAGAGAAATCATATAGAATTGGCCCTAATGTACTCAACCGTTGAGCTCCCAAGACAACATCACAAACCATTAAGAAGATTAAATAAAAATTTGAAATAATTAAATTGCCTTGAATCGTTAAACTTACCCCATTAAAACGTCCGATGCTAACAATTTTCTCACCATTGGCTACCATAACTTCAAAATTTTCTTTTGCATTAGGTATGACCCCTAATCTTCTTATAACCTTATTATCTAAGAAATTGTGGGTACCACTAGAGTCTATTAGGATAATAATTTGTCGTTGGGCTAATCGACCATGAACCTTCATTGTTTGCGGAGTTATAACACCATAAATAACATTGACTAAAATCTCCGTTGTCTCTAACTATTGATTTTCTTCAATTTCCATATCAATAACCGCGTCTTTATTTTCATCATCAGACCATTTCCCTTCAATAAGGAACAAATATTTACATCTATTCCCAAGGCTGAATTTCTCGTTGCAATTAAAGCATAGTCTTTTTTCTCTTCTTTCTTTAAGCTCAACTAGAGTTAACTTTTTAATTGGCATAGTAGAATCTTATCACATGGTTGAAGAAATTGGGTTTGCCCTTCATGACTTAGTTTGAGTACTGTGACGAGTGGAATTATTTTTTGCCTCGTACAGTCTCACTAGGCCAATTGTTGCAGAAAGAGATGTAGGTTTACAAGCCTGAACATCAGTTTTGATACTATCTTTTAAGCTACTCACAAAACAACTAACCTGTTGTGTGGGTGAAAGTCGTTATACTTGAATAAGAAGCTTCTCAAATTGTGCCTAGTAGTCTCTTACAGAACTAGATTGTTGCAACTTAGTTAAGTCAACCAAAAAGTCTTGATATTATGTGGGGCTATAACTATCATGCAAATTTTGCTTGAAATCCTCCTATGCCATTTGTCGCATCTCGTTCTTGATGAGCTGAAACCATAATTACGCCTCATTTTCCAGGTTGAATGAAGTCAATGACACTATTTCCTCTTCTGGTGTCTTGTGGAATTCAAAAAATTGTTTAACTATGCAAATCCATTCAGTTGGGTCCTCTTGTCAACTATATCAAGGAAAATCTAATTTCACCAACTTAGGTATGGAGGCATCGTTGGAAGAACCTTCACGGTTAGTCGATGTGTGATTATTTTGCCACCCTTCATTATTTTGGGTTTGGCTATGAGAGCTTTATGCTACCTGAATTTTATTTGCAGAGATAACATCAAAATGAGCATTGATTGCATCAAACATCTTATGCATCTCCTTTAGAATCTTTTCCTGCCTTGCTAACAAAGTGGTAACTTCATCCTCCAGTCATCCCAACCGTTGCTCCTCTATGCTTGGCTCTGATATTAAGCTGTCGTGTGCATGAGATCTAAAGTTATTTTGTATATAAGATCTTGCGATTGGCCGGATTGGCTGGTTAAGAGAAGAAGGATCTCTCTTAAATTGATATTGTTTATGCTTCACAATTTTGATTAACTGGAAATAGAAATATGGAGTAGATAAAGAACAAAATAAGTAATAACTGGTTATTTCGAGGGAACCAAAACCTCCTTAAGAACTCAAAAAGCTAGTTTAGTGAATGAAAGAATGCTCTCACTTTATTCATCTTATTCGTTAGCACTAAATAGGGGAATAGTTCAACCACTCTCCAATGTTTCAGCAACAACATATTAGGAACAATAATAATAACATTGACTAATTCAAAATTCAAATAACAACTCATTGATAGTTATTCAAATTAGAATAAGATAAGTGGCTAGTGGAGTTAACAAGTGTCCACTCCCATCATCTCAACTAAGACTTATTCAAACTAGAACCAGGACAAGTGGTGATGGAGGGCAGAGGTGGAGGTTGATGGTGGTGGACGGTGGTTGATGATCGGAATTGGTTTTGGGGAGATTTGAAGATGTTTGGACAAATTTAGGATTTCTCAGGTAAACTTGGGACAAGTTATTTGAAGGTGTGTTTGGGTTAATTGACTGGGAATTTGGTTTCCAAGAAAGAAGTAAAGTTGTAGAACTTTTTGTGAACTACAATTTAGACACAATAATCAGATTAATCGGATAAGGGATGATTGAGTTATGGTAGATTTTATGGTGACATGTTAAACTGAGTGATAGAATGAAAGCAGATGAAGAAAACGGAAATTTTAAGGAGGCTGGAGTTTGAATTGGGTGAAGATGCCTTCTAAGTTTTTTAATTTAAGATGTGAGGAACAAACTTGAAGAAGGGAATTTTTTGATTTGATTAACAAAGGGAACATAAATTGGAAAACGAAACTGAAACTCGGACAGAATTCTGGAAATCGCACAACACACAAATGATTGAATGTTTTCGGCAAACAAAAAAGCCCTTTTGATTATTTTCAGAAAACAATCAAACCCTACAGATCAAAGACTGAATTTTGAGAGGAAAACATCTTGTTTTTGATTCCTTAAAAATCTGTATCTATTTTTGTACAAATGAAAAGAACATGAGTTTAAATAAGGAAAATGCAAGGAATGAGGATAGTCACATGTTAACTTCTCACATTCCTTTAGCTGCTAGTTTTCTGTAGCTAATTAGTGTCCATAAACAGCCCATTAACATATAATAAAGTCTAAACATAACATAAACATGGTAAATAATAAAGGTAAATAAGAAAGTAAAAGACTAAATTAAAAGTCTTGTGGTAAATCTTCACTTATTCATTTTTCTGGTCAAGTTAGGATTTGCAAATGGGATTCTACATTGTGGCCGGCCTAAGCTTCTTCCAAATGGGCTTCAATATTTTGCTCATCTACGATCGACTTGCTTCTTTTCTTGGGCTCGGACGAAAATGGGCTGAGATGATCCTCCATCGAGTGGCTAGTGGATTTAACAGGTATCCACTCCTATCAACTCAATTAAGACTTATTCAAACTAGAACTAGGACAAGTGGATAGTGGATTTAACATGTATCCACTCCCATAAGTTAGCTAACGTATTGTTGAAGAGATTGTTAGGAAAATGAAAGAAAAAAGATATGTAATCAATTGTGGTACCAACTAGTTTTGCTTCTATATTTTTAATGAGATTAATATATATCACTAAAAATATATTTAATTATTAATTTCAAGTTATAATTCTATTATTAATAATAATTAAATATCAATAAAACATAGAGATAAATTAATTAAGTAAATAATTTTATTTTAATATTTTATATAATATTAATTAATAATTTATTTTGGCTTACACAATTACCTATTGGATTCATTTAAGACGACAACTGTTTTAGAAATGGATGGCAGAAGAAGATTGAAAAGGAAACCCTAGAAAGTTGAACAAAACTCGTAAATTACCAACGTCACAGGGACAGGGATAGGGGTCCATTTTTTTTATTTTTCGAAGACAAACATCCCTGCAGCTGTAAATCATTAGTGTCTGTCTTTTTTAAGAAAACCACAATGCTGTGATATATGCTAAGCTAACAACGTTAAATGCTAATAATTGTTTCATTATCTATATACAAATCCTTTTTGTAGCAAAACAAATCTTAATTAGATGAATTGCATGCTTCCATAAGTTGGCTGTGAAAAGTTTTGCGTTTCAGTTCATCCATCAACACTTGTCGATGATCCAAAATCAATTTGATTCGGTTGGATGGAGATGCAAATGTGGTAATTAATAATCTAATCTTAAAGAATAAAGACTCCCACAACACAAGCAAATAATGTGAAATTTGTAGTTAGTAAATGATTCGCAGAGAGAGGCGTTCATGGATATAATATCTGTGGATGTTCGGATATCAGGCCATCTGCCCCTCCTGATTTTAGCTCCGAACAGTTTTGCCCCATTAACATCATTATCTCAATGGATGGTAAAGAAATCAGATTGGTACGGCTAATCGGAAACAGGGACCTGGTCGCCTGATACACAAACTGCAAAGGTCCAGTACCAAGACATGACTTTATTAGGTGGGACCAAGTGCCCAGACATGATGCAAATCACATATCACTATAGGGCGAAGAGTTTCACTCACACGTTTCAAGCATCACCGTGGGTTACACCAGAGACATACGCGTCTCCCTCCAAGAATAAGAAACACAAGAATAAATCTCAACACTCGGCCAAAATTTTGCGACCTGGCACACCTTTACCATTCTCAACCTGCAACTCAACCCTCTTCTTTTATTTTCACCTCCATTGCTTCTATTTTTCGGATTTCATCAGCAATCTCTGACTTCTATATCTCGTAAGTATAACCCACCACTTAGATTCCTAAGACTCTAACCTCTAACACGCAAATTGTGAAGCCAAGAAACCAACAATATGAAAGTGACCCAGAAAGATTCAGAGAAGCTAATCTGGGATCAGATGAGGAGCCCTTCAACCAACGCGCTCTCTGGGACAGGTTCACAAGCTCGACACCTACCAAAGCTCTTAGTTTGGTTAATCCTCTTCGTGTCACTCACTTACGTTGTCTACACTCTCAAGCTCGTCTCCTCCTCACGTGCCTGCAACGCTGAGCCGTTCGCGATCCACCGTCAGCTTTCCATAATCCGTGACAACAGCAGCAACAACACTTCAATTAGAAATATAACTGCTTTGGAAATACCTGGCCGTAAAATCAGCCAGCAAACAGAGATAGAACATGTCGTGTTCGGCATCGCAGCATCGGCCAAGTTATGGAAACAGAGGAAAAATTACATCAAGATTTGGTATAAGCCTCAAAAAATGAGAGGCATTGTGTGGCTAGACGATGCCGTGGAGGCCGGGAAGGACGATGGCCTACCGACGGTGAAAATATCCGGCGATACTTCCAGGTTCTCGTACAGAAACCGGCAGGGTCACCGATCGGCGATCCGGATCTCTCGGATCGTGTCGGAGACCCTTCGGCTGGGGCTGAATAATGTGCGGTGGTTCGTGATGGGTGACGACGACACTGTATTTGTGACGGAAAATCTGATAAGAGTGCTGAGGAAATACGACCACAACCAGTTTTATTACATCGGGAGCCTGTCAGAATCTCATTTGCAGAACATATATTTCTCGTACGGTATGGCCTATGGTGGCGGTGGTTTCGCGATAAGTTACCCTTTAGCTAAAGCGCTTGATAAGATGCAAGATAGGTGTATTCAGAGGTATCCTGGGTTGTACGGGTCCGATGATAGAATACAGGCTTGCATGGCCGAACTCGGTGTCCCACTCACAAAGGAAGCTGGGTTTCATCAGGTTTGTGTCCGATTCTCATTGCCTTATTAACTCGTTTATTTTAATGAACTGGGTCTGGGTTGAGCATAGGTTTCGGGTTCCGGTAAGATTTAAGGGAGGGCTGGGGAGGTTTAACAACACTTAGGCTAGCCGCTAGCGGCCTGTTTAGCTCCACAATTGTTAGTAGGAGTGGCGTAAGTGTGGGGATGAGACCCATGTGACCGTGACGTGACATTGGTTTTGGGGCGTGTCCGTCGCTATACTTGAATCAAGTTCGTGAGTCTAACATGCAGACAGCTGGGAACTTTGTTTTTCAGAGCATTCTCATTTACGTTTCACACGAACTGTAGAGTAGACTTTGAATAAACTATTAGACAATTTCGTTCTTGGCTTCCGCGTATGGTCAGTCAGTTTATTTTGACCAGTGGAGCTTATTTGCAACTGCGATGTATTGCAAGCAAATTATAGGTTTCCCAATTAAAGAGTTGGGTGGACAAACTGTAGGGGAAAGGGATTTGTGTCTATTCGATTGAACATATTCTCTTTGTTGTCCAGTCCTCCTAATGGGTAATGACGTTGAGTCTGTTATCACAGAAATACTTGTATAGAGTTGCTGATCCCATCAGTTTACTTTTGCATCCAGTATGATGTTTATGGGAACCTGTTTGGACTACTTGCGGCGCATCCAGTTACACCCTTGGTGTCGCTTCATCACCTTGACGTGGTTGAACCTATTTTCCCCAATGTTACTCGGGTTGAAGCACTGCAACGCATAACAGTACCAATGAAACTGGACTCAGCAGCGCTAATGCAGCAATCGATCTGCTATGATAAATCTAAGAGCTGGACAATTTCTGTTTCCTGGGGCTTTGCTGTTGAAATTTTCCGAGGATTGTTGTCGCCTCGTGAGATAGAAATGCCTTCAAGAACTTTCTTGAATTGGTATAGAAGAGCAGATTATACAGCATACGCATTTAACACGCGTCCTGTTAGTCGAAACCCTTGTCAAAAACCTTTTGTGTTTTACTTGTCAAAGGCAAGATTTGATTCTTTACTAAACACGACAGTGACCGACTATGACCGACATCTTGTTCCTCACCCTGCCTGTAAATGGAAGATGGTTGATCCTGCCAATCTGAGCAGTGTGGTGGTTTTCAAAAAGCCCGACCCTCATCTATGGGATAGGGTAAGTTGCCTCAAACTAATGCATTTAATACTCTTGTACTTTGAATATAGCTTATCTTTCATGAAATAAGTTAAAGAAATTGATTTCCAAAGTGATGGATATGGTTTTGTGCGTGTTGGGACAGTCTCCAAGAAGAAACTGTTGCAGAGTGATAAACTCGAAGAATAAAGGAAGCATGAAGATTGATGTGGGTGTATGCAGGGGCGGTGAGATTAGTGAAATGTAGATGCAATTGGGACATTTCTTTATTCACTTTTTAAATTCCAGTTTAATTAATTTATCCAATTTTGTAAGTGGAATTTCAAAAGCAGTCACTCGCTAGAAGAAAAGAAAATTGTTGGTGTATAAAAGTTGGGGATCATCTGTGTTGTGTCGTTTAGGTTGTATTCTCCACATGTTTTTATTATGGTACTTGAGTAGCTTGGCACTGGTTAGCCCGGGAATAAAAATACTATGATTGTGGGGCAAGAAGTTGACTACAACATCATGATGCTGCCACTTTTTCAGTGGTAGACTAGACTACCTCTGCCGACAGTTTTGCCCGTACAACTCTTAACATTTATAAATATTAAAATTGCAAATTGTGTGCGATCGAAGGTTCAAGTCTTGAGAGGAGCAGCTTTTATTAAGGGGATGTAATCTCCTTAGTGATAGCCATTTGTTAGATCATGTACCTTTGCTACTATTTAGGATTAGATTTAAATTTACTTATCTATGAGTCTGAGTAGGTAGCTCATAGGCCTCGGATAGTCAGGTCAAGGCCGGACGTTGAGTTATAAAAAAAAAAAGAATTACAAATTGTATGTAATTACATTTACGTCAATCAGTGATGAGTGGATAATAATGTCTTTGATTTGTAGCAATTTTAAGTATTATATTGTTTCATTATTCGACTAAATAGGATAGTTTTTAAAATTATAAAATAAATTTTTATTTTTTAATTGATAAAATAATCTTTTAATATATTATATTATATATTTTATAATTTTACATTAATTTTGTCTAAAAAAATTATAACAAAAAAAATTTAAATACAATCTATTTATTTATACTAATATTACTTTTAACATATTTTATATATAAACAATAATCACAATTAATTTATGTCCACAATTATTATGAAAAAAGATCATTTAATTATTATAAAAATAAGTGTTATAATTTTATCATATAATAAAAATAACTACAAATAAAAAGAATAATAAAGATTCATGTCTTTAAGTATTACTATAAGAGTTTTTTTTTTTGTTTGGTCACATACTATAAGAGTTCAAGTCAAGAAAATAATAATTAGAAGTGAAACCTGGAAAAAAATTCAGTTATATTTATATCGTATATATAGAATTTAAAAGAAATAATAAATAAAAATTTAGAATTTTATTCAATCGAATATTCGCCTAAAATGCATTGACCTTAATTCTTATTTACTACAAAATTTTTATTATTGAGATGAGCCTCATCTTTACTTTAATTTAAATTTATTACATTAAATGACATATTAATACTTTCATTCCAATATTATCTTTGAAGTCATTTTCATTTATCAAACTCAGTTTTTCAAAAACTCAATCAGCCAAAAAAATCAATATAATCAATACAAATTAGATCTATAAAATTACTTGTTTTTATTAAGAATCGTAAGAAATAAATAAATAAAATTATTAAAAAATTACAAGAAATTATATTCAACTTAACAATGACATACATTTCCCAAACTTTTAAACTGTATCGAACAAAGGCCAAATCATTCAATCTTTTGTGTTCTAATATATTTTTTCTTGAAATAGATAAATTTAAATGTGCTTCAATTTCTTTCACAACCTTTTGTACTCATATATTGACTTAAAATTTAAAATACAAATATGAAACACCACTTCCGAATTAGTCCTATCAAACAACTGTAAGACTACAAAAGTAAATCATAAATAAAATAAAATAATGATTAATTTTCAACAAGTAACAAAAGTGAGCAAAATATATACTTGGATTTTATCTCTT
>JANVCQ010000232.1:32460238-32471857 GCA_025531925.1 Erythroxylum plowmanianum
GTTCATCGCGTGTCCAACCCGCCGTCGTTTTGGTGAACCAAAAGCGACGTCATCTTGGTGAAATTAAGAACGTTGTTTAACTTCATCAAGACGACGTCGTTTTCATTCAACCGAAACGACATTGATTTGGTTTAACGAAAACAATGTCATTTTGGTGAAGTTAAACAACGTTCTTAACTTCACCAAAACGACGTTGTTTTCGTTAAAATGATGTCGTTTCGATGAAACTAAATAGTGTCCTTAATAAATTCAAAATGACGGTTGTTTCTGACAACAATACCGATGGAAAGTTTTCTGTTGCCAAATATTTCCTTTTCCACGACAAGTTTACTGACCGATTATGTAATTCCATAGCAATTTACCAACGATTATACTTACATCGGTATATTTCCATTGCCAAATTTTTTTCAAGAATTTTTTGCTCCAAATATGGCAACGAACACCTGTTCCGTCACTGTATTAGTCAAATACAGCGATGGTATTGTGTTTTCCGTCGCTACTTTTAGACGGTAAGGATTTCGTCGGGAAGTTTCCGTTGCTACTTGATGGTTTTCTTGTAGTGTTAGGCGTCGTGGTTTGGTGGACATATTGTGAACATTTTATTTATTCATCGTAAACAGTCCAAGGTATAGCGACGATGATTTATTTCGTCCTTAAAAATGGCTCTTAAATTTTTTTCAAAAGTTTCTAGGGGAGTATTGATGAAATTTGGTATGTGATATTATTGTTAAAATTAATAATATTTGGAAGATATTTTGTTAATGCTAAGTGTTAGTAATAATTGTAGTTAAGCTTAATTATAATTGACATTTTTATAATCTTAGTTAAGCTATGGTTTGTTGTGAGGTTGTTTTCAATTTTTAAAACATATTGTTGAAAAACACATAGTAGGTTATTTAAAATATGAAAAGTAAATATATTTTAGACATCATAATATTTGTGAACCAAAAATGTTAAATTTGAGCAATACTAAAAAAAATCATAATTTTATGTTATGAACTAGTTTCAATCATTAATAATTTGTAACAGTAAAATAATTACTTAGAAAAATTTAGGAAATGGTATCTATATAATTGATAAATGTGAAATGCATTATGTTCTAAGGTATAGTTTGATATGTGTTTATCTGTTTATTCGATTGTTTAGTATGTATTTTCGGTAGAATTATGTTAGTTTGTGAATTATTCGTGTTTAAGTGTTTTTGTGATGCAGTACGAGCATTTGAGCTTAATTATTATGTCTTTGAGGTACCTTGATGTATTTATTAGTGTTTCAGGGTCAACAGCGAAGAACGAAGAAGTTTTGAAGAGACTTAGACTGAAACAACGACCTACGATCTTGGCCTATTTGTCACGATCATGACAGAAGCATAAGACTTAGCCCACGATCATGGCTTGCCTGCCAAGATTGTGATAGAAAGCGTACAAGTGGTCCACGATTATGGCCTACATCGGGCAGATGCCTAGACACAGAAAAGTTGAGTTTTGGATAAGTTGTGAATTGATAAATTGCAATTTTCCATAATTTGATTAGGGTTTATAATTTAGGACTTTTGGTTATAACTTGAGAGAGAGTAACCAAACTTAGGATAGTCCAGGACCAATAATATGATATTTCATAATTAATTAACTAGAGTTTGGTAATTTAATAAGAACGAGAAATCAATCAAATTGTTAATTGTGTGACGAGAGATCTCACATAGGTTCCGGTAGTCTAGTGGAAAACTTATTATCTAATTAGGGTTTAGATAAATTGTGAATTGAGAAGTTGCAATTTTTCATAATCTGATTAGGGTTTATAATTTAGGGCTTTTGGTTATAACTCGAAAGAGAGTAACCAACCCTAGGATAGTCTAGGACCAATAATCTGACATTTATAATTAATTAGGTTAGTGTTGAAGATAGGTAAAAATTTCCCCTTTCTCTCAATTGGTAGTTGCTTAGGTTAAATCTTGGTATGTTCATTGTAATTTGTTAATTTTGTTAATATTTCGTGATTAATTCTTGAGTTAAATTGGTTGATTGATTAAATTGCATTATTGTTTTAGCTTAGTTACAATTGAATTTTTGCAATTTGTTTCGGCCTTAGAGTTTAGGATTAGATTAATACTACGTGAATGACCCATACACTTACGGAATATCGATGTTAAAATATTAAAACTACATATATTGGAAAATCGCGATCAAGTTTTTGACATCATTACTGGGGAGGCGATTACTTTAGTCCTATAGTTTAAGGAGTTTAGTTTAGTTTCTAATTTTAATTTTAATTTTTTTCTTTTTTTTTCTATTTTTGAAATCGTGCTCTTGCATGAACATAAGAGTCACGAGAAGTTCAAGTCGCACAGCTGAAAGATTAGATTTAGACATCGCTTGACTAGAACGAACCATTAGGAAAGCTTGGCATAATGAAGAAGAAGAAATCGTGAAGACAACAATGACTGAGGAATTTTAGTAGGATTTGGACCACGTAGCGAATCAAGGATGACAACAGAGGATCTTTATGGACTTTATGAGACCAAGGTTTAATGGAGCTAATTAAGGAGTAGCTAGATCACCAGTACAAGCCGTTTCATTTGAAATTAAACCAACTCTCTGAAATATGCATCAACAGAACGTGTAATTTTATGGACTAGAAAATGAAGACCCTAATGTGCACATATTGAACTTCTTAGAAATCTGTGATACCTTTAGGTGCTATCAGATGTTGGAAGATGCAGTTATAATTAGTCTCTTTCCCTTTACCCTTTAGAGATAGAGCAAAGGCTTGGTATCACTCCCTTAAGCTAGCCAATGTTACCACTTGGGATCAGTTAGTCCATGTATTTTTAGATAAATATTTTCCCTTGACTAAGACCACCAAAAACATCAAGGAAATCGCTAACTTCCAACAAGGTGACGGGGAATCGATCTATGAAGTGTGTGAATGATACAAGGATTTGCAATGGAAATGCCCACATCACAACTTACCCAAGGAATTTTTGTTGCAAATGTTCTACAATGGAGTTATCCAATATACAAGAGGCATGATCGATGTAGTTTCAAGAGGATCATTGATAAGGAAGATAGTTGATGAAGCGAAAGAATTAATAGAGGAGATGGTGAGTAACAACTATTTATGGACGAATGAGCAGAGTAGACAAACTACTACATTCTGTGAACAAAAAAGAATTGTGGTTGTTGATCAAACGATGAAAATGTAAGTGAGGATTTATAGCTTGACTTGACAGGTCAACAATATGAAGGCTTCATCCTCAACTCCGGTGAAGACTGTACAACTGAAGTGTGAACTTTATGGACAATGGACCATGACATAATGGACTGTTTCTTAATGAAGGAAGATAATTCATAGCAAGTGAATTACATATGAGCCCAGTATGGACAAGGAGGGGGAAACAACCCTTACTCCAACACTTACAATCCTAGGTGAAAGAATCGCCTTAACCTTTCTTAGACAAACAATACAGGAGGACATTTCATACCTCAAGGACAATCGGGCTTCCAATAAGATAAACCAAGCTCAATGGAATCTAAGTTGGATAAGATTTTAGATAAGATTGGAGACATGGAGGATGCACATAGGAGGCTTAAGAGCAAGAGTAAGTTACCAAGAACCCTGCCTCTTTAATACATAATCTGGAGGTCTAAGTAGGTTAACTAGTTGAAGCAATATCTACTCGGAATGCAAGAACCCTTCTAAATAATACCGAATCTAACCCAAAGGAGAGGATCATGGCCATCACTCAGTTCTAGGAAAAGGAACTTGATCATACAAAGGAGAATGGAGATAAAGAAAAAGGATAAGTAATTGTGGAACTCTTTCCAAGTGAGCTCGGAATTAAGCCAATCAAGGAACCTTGACCCAAATTACCATACCCTATTCTAGCACAGTAGAAATCATTGTCAAGTAGGGTAACAGGGAATTCAAAAGAGGTTGACTTAAACAAGGTTGAGAACATAACGAAACACCTACAAAAGTTCACAGGATTTTTACATTCCTTACAGTATAAATGGAGTCAACATAGACAGGACATTCGCGGATTTGGGAGCAAGTATCAATATGATGCCCTATACCTTTAGTCAAAAGTTGGGGTTAGGAGAGTTGGTACCCACAAAGATGTTAATAAAGATGACCGAGAGAACAATTCATCAACCGAAGGGGATTATTAAGGATATGCAAGTACAAGTTGATAATTTTACTTTTCCCATGGACTTCTATAGATTGGATATTGAAGAAGATGTAGAAATCCCTATGGTCCTTGGAAGACCATTCTTAGCCACTGCTTGCTCAATCATTGATGTTAATGTGGGGGGGGGACTAATTTTGATGGTAAGTAAGCAGCAAGTAACCTTCGCAGTATCAAAGAAAGACAGCAGTCCTCCTTTACCTCCAACTAATGCTAAGGAACCCGAAGCTTGAGGGCAATGGGAAGATATTACGGATCCTGGGAGTGCCTTCAAAAAGAAGTGATCACGTAGAAGAAGGCGAAAGAAGGAGAGCCATAAGGAAGGTGGAATCAATGGTATGGTAGCTCATGTGCAAACTGTTAGATTAATGAATACACTGCCATTGCACCCCTCATTGAACCACCATGAGCAAAAGAAAAGTGTCAAGCTACTGATGTTAAAAGAAGCGCTGTATGGGAGGGAAACCAAGAAATTTTAATTTCCTTAAATTATCCTTAGAAAGTTTGAATTCCTTAGTTAGGTTATTTCATTTTCAAATAAAATCGGAAGGCATAGGATGTCAACGTGAATTCTATGATCGATGAAGTAAACGAAGAGAGGTAAAGAGCCACAAGGAGTTAAGAAGGGATTTCGAAAAGTGGAGAAGGATAGAAGAAGAAAAATTAAAATTGGTGAAAAATTTTTAGGCCACAATTGTGGCCTACAAATCCATGATCATGGCCTGCGGCAAGGTAAAAATGACAGACACATGCATTTCACCTAAACATTTCACCATTTTACCATCTAATCACCCATAAATACATTTCTAACTTCATTTTTCTCACTCACTTTCATTTTCATTTTATCTCTTCTCTCCAATCACTCTCACTTCTCCCTACAAAATTTCAAACCTCCAAATTTCTTTCGACTTCCACTGATTCACAAGCCAATATGTCGTGCATCAAGCAAACAGTAAAGCCTGATAAATTAGCAGGGCAAACACAAGTCTTAGGATGAGGGAAGAGGAACAGAGAAGCTAATTATGGAGCACTTTTCCTGATCTTCTCGGATGAGGAAGGTACTCGTTTCCATTCCCTTTGTAGTAAACAAATTATGGTTCCAAGATATTTTCACTTTGAAACTTTAGATAGATTAACACTGCGAGACAAGGTCGGAGCTTAGTTGAGGAAATTCAATGGGGTTAGTTCATTCAAAATCAATTCCTAGTTTACGAAGAACTGACATTAGAATTTTTTACTTCTCTCCAATATGAATCCAACAAACCTAGAGAACTGTGGTTTATGTCATGGGGACAACCCTATGGGCTTGATTATGACACCATGTTTGAAATTTTTAGTTTTCCTGAGTCTTCCATAGTGGATCAGCATGACGATTTCCATATCAATCCCTATTAGATAGAACTAACTCGATTAGAGTGTTTCGACACTAAGAACGCACATAACAACATTATTAGGACTCACGAACACTTGTTGATGCACAAATTCTTGTGCCAAACTATTTTTGACAAATCGAAAACTAAAAAATGTTCAACGAAGAAACTGTTTATATTGTGGTGCATGGATCATAGCATCCCAAATTGCACAACCACCTATATTTTTAACACAATTACTGCTGCTCAAAAGAAGATGAGTAATAATATAGGAATGGTTTACTTGGTTTCGGCCATAGCTAACTATGATGAAGTTAAGTTCAACAAACTTATAGTCTACCATCTTGTGTTTATGAACCACCATCATCTATTGCAGGTTGAAATCCTGAAGTCCCATAATATGGAACTTTAGGATATTAATGCCAAAATATATGTTAAGGGCAGGACTGGTCAATCAAATTCAAGCGCCCAACAACAAGAAGAAGGGGACTTGATCAGTAAGGAGTCCGACCGGGAAGAAATGTAGAAGAACTTGGCTAAAAGAAGGTACCGGACACAATCTATGCAAACACCAAGGTAATTACATATACACTTGCAGATAAATCTAGACGGATGAAGGAGATGGCCCAAACCTAACGACGCCAGGGCCGGGACATACACCGTATTCATCGCTATTTTGAGGCTCAAGGCATTCAACTGCCACCTCTAACCCCGTCACCACCTTCATCACCATAAACCTTGATCTAAACTCTTTCTTTCTTTTTAAATTTAGTCTTTGTTTTTAATTTTAATTATTATTATTATTGTTGGACTTCGATTTCAGAACCCAACTTTGATGTCATAAAAACATGTGCTTATGCTTGTTGCTATGCATGAAGACTAAATTAAAATTCTATTCCTTTAGACCATTTGTATCTCTATGTCTCTAGTTTATTTAGAAACAAGAATCATCTCATTTGGAGGTCGGATGATGTAGTTATGGCCGAAAGAATCAAACAAGGTTTTATCCTCAATCATATCAAACCTATTTCGGGACAAATTCACATAAATTTCTCTATAGGTATGAAGTCAAGGTCATTCTTAGATCGTTTGAAAGAAGACTTCAAGATATACAACTTTAATGAAGACCATGAAGATTGATTCTATCAACTAGAGGGTCAAACTTAGACCAGAGGATGTAAGATGAACAGTACCCACAAGAAGTCATTATTTGATGGTTTTAAAGAGGACTTCAAGATCTACAACTTTTATGAAGAGCTTGAAGATAGATTCTATCATCTATAGGGTAAAATTGGACCAGAAGATGTAAGATGAACAGTACCCAGAAGAAGTTTATGAACAGTGCATAGAAGATGTTTAACAATTATCATAACTTTTTCTAGAGATATCGGATCAAGGTCATTCTTAAATGGTTTGAAAGAGGACTTCAAGATATACAACTTTCACGAAGACCTTGAAGATACATTCTGTCATCTAGAGGGTAAACATTGCACCAGAAAATGTAAGATGAATAGTACCCAGAAGAAGTTTATGAACAATGCATAGAAGATGTTTAAAAATTAGCATAACTTTCTCTAGAAATATCGGATCAAGGTTATTATCAGATGGTTTGAAAAAGGACTTCTAGATCTAAAACTTTCATGAAGACTTTCATGAAGACCTTGAAGATACATTATGTCATATAGAGGGTCAAAATTGGACCAGAAGATGTAAGATAAACAGTACCCAGAAGAAGTTTATGAATAGTGCATAGAAGATGTTTAACAATTAACATAACTTTCTCTAGAAATATAAGATCAAGGTCATTATTAGATGGTTTGAAAGAGAAATTCAAGATCTATAACTTTCATGAATGCCTTAAAGATTGATTCTATGATCTAGAGGGTAAAAATTGGACTAGAAGATGTAAGATGAACAGTACCTAGAATAAGTTTCAGTCTATAGTGCACCAGAAGAAGTTTCTACACTCTCCAGAGCCTCTTCACTTATGAAGATCATAACTTTCGACTCCGATGTCCAAAAATTTCATACTATATACCTTTGGAAAGCCAGAAAGATAAGTTACAACTTTCTAGAGGGCAACTTTATCTAATTCAACCTAGATCAATACAATATTTTTCCTGAATTCAGAATATGAATTTTACCCCTATGGAAGACTTGAAATTTTGCATTGTACAAACTTGGAATGTCCTGAACATAACCATTCAACTATCAAATTGACTTCATTAAACTCTTAATCCTCAACTCATTTGTCTCATCACATTCAACTACATCTCATCGTTCATAATTCCTATCTTTCCTTTCCATAACATCTCAGTCTCTCTCTCTCTCTCTCTCTCTCTCTCTCTCTCTCTCACACACACACACACACACACACACATATACACCACACTTCATGCTCAAAATCTTCAACTCAAGTTGATGACTTCTTCGCGTATATCTAATTTCAGCTTACATCATCTATGCACCATTCATATTTCATTAACATCAAAAGAATAAAGTTTTACAAATCTTTAATGGCATTTCAAGCCACAATACATCATCGTCTCAAATTCTCAAATTACAAAAGATTCTTGAACAAACAAACTTGATTTGCAACTAAAACATTTTGCTTTCCCAAAACCAACTCAAAATTATTTATGCATAATCATTATGAAATTCTGATCTCAACTCCACTAACATCTTCTTATACCAGATCATAACTCTTATCACTGTAATTAAAGAATCATTCTAACTTCCAAGTGCAACCCTCATTTCCACTTAGGTCTTTATTTCTTCTCAGTCAATTCATGAAATTATTTTCACATTCATATCAATTCAAGTACATATCCACGACAAAATTTCATCACCATATTCACTAACGTAATCACACTTACTGAATCTAACATATCGGACTATATAATATTTCTTATTTCTAAATATCCACAAAATTTTCATTTTCTCACATTCTGACAGATCATTATTCTTCTCACTGAATCTATTAGCCAGAACTCTTAACAATCTCCCTTGCGATTGACACATCTTCTGAAAGTTGCCCATGTAAGATCCTAATTCTGGGCTTTGATACCATAACTGCTGGACCTCAATTCCAGAGCCTAACTCTGATGTCATAAAAACGTGTGCTTGTGCTTGTTTCCATGCATGGTTATTCCAATTAAGCAAATATTCTATGTTCAACTTCTATCCATAAATTGAAAGTCTTGGAGACTAAATTAAAATTCAATTCCTTCAGATCATTTGTATCTCTATGTCTCTAATTTATATAGAAACAAGAATCATCTCATTTGGAGGGCGGATGATGTAGTTATGGCCGAAAGAATCAAATAATTTATCCTCAATCATATAGAACCTATTTTGGGTCAAATTGCCATAACTTTCTATATGGGTATCAGAATGAGGTCCTTCTTAGACGGTTTGAAAAAGGAATTCTAGATATACAACTTTCATGAAGACCTTGAAGATAGATTCTATCATCTAGATGGTCAAACATGGACAAGTAAATGTTAGATGAATAGTACTCAGAAGAAGTTTATGAACAGTGCATAGAAGATGTTTAACAATTAGCATAACTTTATCTAGAGATATCAGATCAAGGTCATTCTTAGATGGTTTGAAAGAAAACTTGAAGATATACAACTTTCATGCAGACCTTGAAGATACATTCTATCATCTAGAGGGTTAAAATTGGACTAGAAGGTATAAGACGAACAGTACCCAGAAGAAGTTTATGAACAGTGGATAGAAGATGTTTAACAATTGGCATAACTTTCTCTAGAGATATCGGATCATGGTCATTTTTAGATGGTTTGAAAGAGGACTTAAAATCTACAATTTTCATGAAGATCTTGAAGATAGATTCTATCATCTAGAGGGTCAAAATTGGGCTAGAAGATGTAAGATAAACAGTACCTAGAAGAAGTTTATGAATAGTGCATAGAAGACGTTTAACAATTAACATAACTTTCCCTAAAGATATTAGATCAAGGTCATTTGTAGATAGATTGAAAGAGGACTTCAATATCTACAACTTTTATGAAGACCTTGAAAATAGATTCTATCATCTAGAGGGTCAAAATTGGACTAGAAGATGTAAGATGAATAGTACCCAGAAAAGTTTATTAACAGTTCATAGAAGATGTTTAACAATTACCATAACTTTCTCTACTGATATCGGATCAAATTCAATCTTATATGGTTTGAAATAGAACTTCAAGATCTACAACTTTAATGAAGACATTGAAGATAGATTCTATCATATATAGGGTCAAAATTGGACCAGAAGATCTAAGATAAACAGTACCCAGAAGAAGTTTATGAACATTGCATAGACGATGTTTAACAATTAGCATAACTTTCTCTAGAGATATCGGATCAAGGTCATTCTTAGATGGTTTGAAAGAGGACTTAAAATCTACAACTTTCATGAAGATTCTGAAGATAGATTTTATCATCTAGAGGGTCAAAATTGTACTAGAAGATGTAAGATGAACAGTACCTAGAAGAAGTTTATGAACAGTGCATAGAAGATGTTTAACAATTGGCATAACTTTCCCTAGAGATATCAGATCAAGGTCATTATTAGATGGTTTGAAATAGAAATTCAAGATCTACAACTTTGATTAAGACATTGAAGATAGATTCTGTCATCTATAGGGTCAAAATTGGACCAGAAGATGTAAGACGAATAGTACCTAGAAGAATTTTCAGTCTATAGTGAACCAGAAGAAGTTTCAATCTACAGTGCACCAGAAGAAGTTTCTACACTCTCCATAGCCTCTCTACTTATGAAGATTATAACTTTCGACTCCAATGTACAAAAATATCATATTATATACCGTTGGAAAGTTAAAAAGATAAGCTACAACTTTTTGGAAAACAACTTTGTCTAATTCATCATAGATCAATACAATATTTTCCCTAAAGTCAGAACACGAATTTTACCCCTATGGAAGACTTGAAATTTTGCACTGTACAAACTTGGAATGTCCTGAGCATAACCATTCAACTATCAAATTGACTTCATTAAACTCTCAATCCTCAACTCATTTGTCTCATCACATTCAACTACATCTCATCGTTCATAATTGCTATCTTTTCTTTCCATAACATCTCACTTATATATATAGACATATATATATATATATATATATATATATATCAACACTTTATGCTCAAAATCATCAACTCAAGTTGATGACTTCTTCATATATATCTAATTTCAACTCACATCATCCATACACCATTCATATTTTGTTAACATTAAAAGAATAAAGTTTTACAAATCTTTAATGGAATTTCAAGCCACAATACATCATCGTCTCAAAATCTCAAATTACAAAAGATTCTTGAACAAACAAACTTGATTTGCAGCTAAAACATTTTGCTTTCCCAAAACCAACTCAAAATACAAAATAAACAAATTTGGAGAAATTCCCTTAGGCTCTTAATCACTTGATCTCTTAGCTATCACTTGAAGAAGGGATAAAAAAGGGGTGAGCTTGAAAGCTCGTGGGTAATAGTTTATAACGGAAACATATGCAAAACCTTTGAAAACATTTTACTTGACGTGGAAAATTCTCATTGAGTTCTTAAAACATATGTTTCTCAAATTCTCATCGTGTAGTCAAATTCACAAACCTTAAAACATGAATGCTTCAAACTTGTTCACATATCATAAGCACATAAGCACATCAAAATGGTTTGGGTGGATCCAAAACAGAACGTACTACACGTTTTCCCTAAGAGTCCTGTGTAGCCATGAACAGAATGTACTAACGCAATCCCACATAATGGTTTTACGTAGTCGTGAACTTATGGGAGTCTATGAATGAGCTCTATGTCACTTGCGGGTAGGTGGGAGAAGCCTTTTGTCAAAGTGTACTTGACTTAACTTAGGGGATCACCACAAATCCACATAACATGTAATTCATGACTTATAAACTTGTTGCTCAAAATGGCACTTTTTCAAAACTTAATTTTTCATAAACATGAGATATTTTGAAAACATGATTTCATAAACATGTTATCTTCTCAAAAATCACTTTCAAAGTCTTTTCATAAATC
>JANVCQ010000232.1:32539437-32552077 GCA_025531925.1 Erythroxylum plowmanianum
AACAATAACAGAAATTTGTAAAAATCATAACTTATTATTCCTTGATCCAAAAATTCTATACTTTATATCAAAATAAAAATCAAATCAAAATATTTAACTTTTATGAAGAACTTAAAAGCTAATTCAACCTCTAACTAAGTCATTTTCTCAGTCAAAATTTCTGTCATATCATAGGTCAACCTATAACACATCCATACTTCCAAATTTCGTATCTTCCAATTCTCTGATCCACTAATTTCATAATATACATCATTATAAAGCGTGGAAAATCTTCTATGACTTTCAAGAAGACCACTTAACTCAATTCAGAGCATATTAGTCCAGAATTTTCCTCAAAATACAGCATGCACACTACTACACTTAAAATATTTTCAAAGTCAAAGTAAAATAACCTTAATTTTGACTGACCATAACTTTTACTCCCGATATCAAAAAATTGCAAACTTTATGACGACAGAAAGCTTTCAACATAAGCTACAAGTTTCCTGAAGATCATTTTCTCAATTTGTGCCTAAATCAAAAAGTCAACTCTTTATGGCCAAAAAGTCAAACTTTTCTCAATTCTTCAAATTTTCACACTTTTTCTCTTTATTTCTTGCTTTTCAACTCTATTTTAATCAATTCATTCACTTTTGAGTATTTCTAATTTTCAATAAAAATTTGGGGTCCAACAGAAACCTCCTTCTTTCCTTTCTCCTTGTAAATGTCGTGAGTTTCCTTTAAAAGCCATAGCAAATTTGTCTCCTAATTTAAAAACCTAAGCCCCCCCAAAACTACGTAGTTTCATTTACTCTTTTTATAAGAAAGTTTCTTCCTCTAGTCCTCTCACATACGGCGACAAGCTTGGCTTCCTTCCTTTTTTTGATTTAATAAAGCTCAAAAGACCTACTTACCCCTCCTTGAAAGCTTTAAACCTTAACAACTTAAGTGATCTACCCAAATTGCCCCCAAGCCATCTTATTCTTTTAATTTCTAACAACATGTAAAATTCTAATTTAATCTTAATCCATCATTTAATTTTCATTAACTTAAGAACTAAAAACCTCAAATTAATCGAACCAAAAGAAATTCAACATACTAAACCTCAAAATAAAATTAACATGCTTATTTACTATGAAAAAGAAATCGGGGCCCAACAAAAATGACTTGTTGCATTGACTTACCCACCACACATACTTAGGGCATTTAACAAAGTCTTAAGAAATGGAGTTCATTGATTAAGATCTTGGACTTAAAGAGTTATTTAAGGTTTACCATTTGAAACTTAGTGATTTTCACTCCCATTGAAAATTGATTTCGAGCTATGATAGCCAAGCTCATTTTCAAGATGATACTATCACCATTTGATCATTGTTTTTATCTTTCCATTTTTGCAGTCCCAAAAATCCAAAAATACTTTTTGACACATATTCTTTATAATTCCTTTTTAATTTAGTAAGGATTTCAAAGACTAAAACCCCCTTTTTATTACCAATTTAGTTTACATTTCATGACATATAGGCTAGCTGAGGTCCATTCCATTAAGATTCGATTAAGTGAAACGACCCAAGATTGCAACCTATATTGCAATCCTTGGATTACATTTTTTTTATTTGACCTCCAAGGGAAAGTACAAAGGCTCAGATCAGAACCCTATTTCTGTGCAAGTTGAATTCAGTGAAGCTGATGAAAAAAGACGAGTTTGCGCTGTCTGGATAATAAATGAACTTAAACGTCAAACTTTATGAAGTTTGGTTTCACTGTGATTTAAGATAACAAGAGACTAGAAAGGGATAGAATGCTTAATTCTTGGAAAAGAAACATAAGGATTAAAAGGGCTTCACAGATTTTCCTGAGTAACAGGTATTAAGATGAATTTCAGGGGAAAAACTTCCAACTTATAATTTTTGAATTTCCTCTGCTTAAGTACATTAAATACAAGATAATTTATAGAAATTACTCCTATAAATACTCCTATAATCACTCATATATGATACAAAAATTAAAACTGCTCCTAAAATCATGCCATAATAGTAATCAGGTCACGACAGTTACATTGTGAAGAATGTACAGCTACTATATCTCAACACTCTCCTTAAGTTGAAGCATGGAGATTACAAATGCTCAACTTATTCAACAAATGATGAAACTAAGCTTTCCCAAGCACTTTAATGCACGCTTGGTTGCTAAAGGTTTACGTAGGTTGAAGGACTTAATTATCGTTGATTACTGTTGTGGCATGGTTAAGGAATTCTTTAGCCAAAGACATACAGGAAAGTGTTGTTTATGCTCTCTTTAAAAAAAGTGTTGTTTATACAGAAACAACTCAAGAAATTTGGACAGAGATATACGAAAGGTGCGGGTAAAGTAATTGACCTTGACTTTAAAAAATAAAGAAGGAATTCTCCAACACGCTCCAATAGGATGGGCAGCCTCTAACTCAATATTATACCAAGTTCAAGATTTTATGGCAAGAATTGCAAATATGCAATCCATTGCCTCATTGCAAATGCCATGCAACCAAGGACCATTTACTATGCCGGAAGGGGGAAAATGCTCCTCAATTCTTACTAGGATTAAAAAGCAATTTCGATCGTTTGAGATCTAATGTGCTATCCATGGAGTCGACACCTTCTCTCAGTAAAATATTTTCCTTGGCCCTTCAAGAAGAACAATCATTTATGCAAAGAAATGAACAATCATCGACTGGTTTAGAAGGAGCAGCTTTTGCAGCAAGAACTGATCATAGAGGAATCGAAGATACTCACACAAATAGAAGCCAAGCTTTAAGATTTCGATCAAGCAAAAGCTGCGAACATTGTGACAAAACAGGGCATCTTAAGGCAAAATGCTTTAAGATAATAGGATATCCAACAAATTGGAGAAGTAATCAACAAAATCAAGGTATCCATGGTGGTGGAGGCAAGAACAATTCAGGGCAAAGACAAAGCTATATGACAGCAGCTGGCCGCCAACTATCCAACTCAAATGAAAGACAATGGCGTGAGCTAAGACTTAACAATGGTGAATCTAATAGCATACTGAAACCACAGATCTAGCAAGCTCTTCGATTGACAACAGACCAATACATCAAATTGATGGGAATTCTTGAACAAACCAACAATAACACGTCAAATCATGGTTATAATGCATTGGTTAATTTTGTAAGTAATTGCACTTTATTACACGATTGACGAATAGTGGTGTTGAGATGTCAAGCGTGAGCAGGAATCTCACATTGAAAAGAGATGGAGCTAGTAAAAGATATATATGCAGCACCCCAGTCTCATAGTGCATATCCTTAAACATACCAACAGTATTCGAGAACACACTCTATAAAGGTGGCATTCTAGAACAGTCTCTCAATTATAACCATTAAAAACTTTCACGCATCATATACATATTTTGGAAAACCAATAATCAAATTGGGCCCTTTTTTATAAACATCATAATCACAATTAATATGACACTCATTGATCAATCTCATTTACAAACATTTTCAATTTGGAAAGTTATTACAAAACAGAATTATTCGAATACACATGATACAATAATTACGGAATACATTCTTTAATACAAAATAATGAAAAATCTATGCAGATGCAAATTAATCCTAACCTTTATCTCTTGCTCGATTGTATTGGCTAGACTCCAATTTATCTAATTGGAAATCTTCTCTAAGCCTGAAAATATTGCAAATTTTGGGTTTATTTTTGTGAACTCAATGAGTAGACTATCTTCAATGGCTCACTCAATCACATAACATATCAATTCATCAATTCAAAATGTTTAGTCATATACATTTCATATTCACTTAAATCATATTTCGCATTCAGAAATCATTCCAACTATTTGTTTCAACCATTTAAATCATACATATTAGATGCATATGCAGTACTCATGAGATTCACTTTCAATTGTTGTTGTTGTGATTGAGTGCCTATAACTATCCTGTATCTATTATGGATACCAGGATCATTAATAATTGTTCCTTATCTGTTAGGTATACAGGACTCATTTTACATAATGAGCCAAAGGCTCTTACCAAATTATGAGCTTTAAGTTCTTTTTCGGTGGCTACTCTAGTCACAACATCTTTTATGTTGTCATGCATTCATGTAATAAAATGCATCACATTCACATATATTCAATCAATTGCTTGCGTTCGATTTCACATTCACATTCACATTTTTCATCGAATCGATGTCCAACATTCAACAAAAATGTTAAGAATCATTTATTTCATTCACATTCACATTTAATAAAGAACTTCCTATATTCTCACATTTGTCAAACTCCTCAGACTTTTAATATCTGGAATTGTCTTAATCACATTCAGATTCAGTAGTAATTCAATATAGAAATTTAAAACAGAACAAACAATAAAAGTGAGGCCATCTAGGTTGACTCACAGTCCGATTCAAATTGGCATTTGTTTCCTTGATCCGGAAACGTCTGGATGCGGACGTTCTATCCTATATAACAACATTATGCAATACACATATTGCACACACATTATTAATTGCACAATCAACGTAAATATTCAATTATACACATATGCATATGTGTAATGTATAATGTATAATGCATGCTCAAATTGACTATTCTGGGTATGTTTCCTTAATCATGTGTTTTGATCATTCAAGCCTTATTATTTGCATGTGTCTATCTTATTCTTAGGTTTACACCTCAAGAACACTTGGTTATTCCAATATCAGAATTCAATTACTCGTCATTTTTTTCAAACGTTATATGCGCTCAAAATATCCAATTCTCATTCCCTTTTACTTGATACATATTACTTATCTCCTTACAATCATATTCGCATTTCTAAGAATACTTTTATATCATTAACAACTCATAACTTCCGAATTGAGATACATTCATATATCATACCTTGTGAAACTTGACCTTCCTAAGTTCATCAATCAACCATTTACCAATCCTTTCCCTAGTTAATTCATATGGAAATGAAATTTGGTGGAGGGGAAGGACAATGTGTTAGGAGCTTGTGGTTCAAATTTCAAGTCAATCGGAGGTCTGGAGAAGGAGTCATGGTCAAAAGAGTAAAAGGGTGTTAAAAGTTGTCAAACAACAGTGCACCTCTTTTGTCATAATTGTGCTTGTGCACAATCATGCAATCACTTGACAATCCCTTACAAGAATGATCGTGCAACTCCCTGATATTCCTCTCTGTCATGATCATGCATAGATGTTTCCTCTCTGTCAAGATCATGCTTGTGCACGATCGTGCAACTCCTTGATGTTCAAACACGATCGTGCAATCTTCTTGATGTTTCCTCTATATCATGATCATGCTTGTGAACAATCATGCACTATCCTGATGATTGCTTTATGTCACAATCGTGCTTGTGCATGATCGTGCACTACCTAATGGTCAATTATTCAAGCTTCATTCCAGCTTCTCTCCAAAACATATTTTTGGGTCAAATTTTGCATCGTCATTTTGACAAAGAAAATGAGATATTTAGGCAATACATTTTTCTAAACAATGATTTTTTTATGTCTTAAGTTTCTAATGACACCAATTTCATGCAGTTTGGTTCTATATTATGAAATTATACTCAAAATACTATAAACTATTCCCAAACTACGACAACACACAATACTCAACTTCAAGACAAATTTTGAAACTTTAGAGACAGAATTCATATTCGATTCCTTCATAAAAAATATATCCATATGTATCTAGTTTAATATAAACTTAAAATCATCCCATTTGGATGCCTACAGGTCAAGATATGACAAAAATACAAATGCATGCCCAGTAGAAATGTTACAGCTAACACATTCTAGCACACATTGATCTTCATTTTCAAATTTACTTTGTCTCAAAACTATCATCCTACTTCTTCTCATTTCAAAAAAATACAGTAACCTTTTCTTTGGCTTTAAACTCATTATAATTCATCTTTATAATAGCTATCAATAATCCACGTGATCACACCTCAAAACAGAACTCATATATCAAGAAGAATAATATAATAGTTACTTGTTTAAGCTTCAAGATCTTCAAAATATCACTTAACCCTAACTTTCCTTGGACCATACAATCATCATCATAAAAGGTGAAGTAGTTTAGATTCTTCTTCAAGAAGAAGATACATGATCTTAAAGAAACATGCAAAAATGATGGCAAAGTTCACAATGGTGAGACTTGAAGGTATCGCAGACATGAAGAAGAAGAAGTATAGAACATGAAAATCGTAAATGAAGAGGGAAGGAGAATGTAGCACCCCAATTCCCTCAAGACAAGTACCCGACATCCTGAGGGATATCCGAGTCCGTGCTCCCATAAGGGTGACATGCTAGAGCACTCAATCATTCAAAAATCGGTATAAATTTTTTTGAAACCATAAATATAATATGCAGAAATCCATAACCAAATCAGACCCACTTTATTCATAAACTTTTTCAATCATAACAATATAATCAACAAAACTTTCAATAGCCAATAGGGCCCTTTCACAAATACAAAACACTTTAGACATAATGTCTTTCCGTTACAACATAGTTCAAATACACATTATGCAAAACTTTTTAGAATACATTATTTGATACAAAAGTTGCAGAATATACAATTCAGTACAAAAATAAATAAATACAATGCAAACGCAAACTGATCCCGACCTCTATCCCTCACTTATATGCTGTAGGTATACTCCCATTTGCCTAATGGGGGATTCTTCTGATCTTGAAAAATATTTGTAAATTTTGGGTAAATTTTGCGAACTCAATGAGTGACCATCATCAATGGCTCACCCAGTCATATAACACATAATTCACACATTTCACACTTCACATTCAATGCACTTTAATCATTCATATTATGCATATGTAATCCACATGAGACCCACTTTCTATTTGTTACTTTGTTGTGATCGAGGCCTAAATTGTCTTGTATCCATTGGATACCAAGCTTATTACTAACTGTCCTTTATCTGCTTGGGGATACGGGGCTCATTTTACATAGTGAGCCTTAGGCCTTTAATCACTTTTGAGCTCGAAACTCATTTTCACTCGTTGAGCTTTAAAGTCTAATCGGTGGCTACTCTGATCACAACTGCCATTATGTTTATGCATTCAGGAAATGGAATGCCTCAATCACATTTGCATATGCTTATTCACTCACAATCACATATCATCAGACCATAGTCTGGCATTCAACATTATAGTTGAGAATCACACTGTCATTTATATGTAAATGCACTTTCAAAACACATATATCATTGGATCGTGGTCTGATATTTAACAGTCGAATTATACACACTTATTTCATCTCATTCACATACAAGTAGCACTTCAATATGCTAGTCAACATCACAATCATTATACCTTCTATCCAGAAATCAACACAATCATTCGCATTCATATGAGCATTTAGTAGTCAATTAATACAAAATTCAAACAAAACAAACAATGAAATGAGATAATCTAGGTCTAATCACAGTACGCTCTAGATTAGCCCTAGCTTCAATGATTTGGAAATGTTTGTATGCAAGCGTTTATCCTGCATATCAAAATTATGCAATACACAAAATGCACACTCACAATAATATTTACACAATTATAAGCATTCATGTATGCACATGTGTGTATATGGAATATGTACAGTGCATGTTCATGACAATCCTGGGTATCGCTCTATCATTCACATCTCGTAAACATTCATATCCCCAAACTCATATAAATACCATTTATACTTGTGGTTTATTCCTCAAAAAATCATTAGAATCTAATTTCATAACCTAATGAATCATTTCAGATTTTTCTCCAAACATTGACTTTCGGGTTTACTATTTCTGATCATTTAGACAATGAAAATGAAGTAATTTGGGAACACTTTCTCTTTAAAAATTGTCGTTCTATCTCATAAGTTTGTAATGACACCAAAATCATTCAATTTGATTCAGTAGTGTAAAAATTATACTCCAAATATTTTCAGATTACTTTTGTTCTAAGATAGTGCCCTATACTCAACTTCCACCCAGAAATGGAAATTCTTAGAGTCCGAACTAGAGCTCGATTTCTTCATATAATTTATATCCCTATGTCTCTAGTTTATTCCAAATCAAAAATCACTCCATTTGGATAACTACAGAAAATGTTATGCTCAAAATACCGAAACATGTTCTATGTTGGAAAGTTTGTCGTGGCGAACCAAAAAAATTCGCGTGAAATCTTACAAGTTCACCGCGACGAACCCCCGAGTTGGCCGCGGAGAACTAAGGAGAGTTGGTCGTGGCGAACTTTGATAGAAGCATACGCAGAACATGTTTCATTTTTCAGATTTTAACTTCCCATCTTTCACATATAACCCATCTTAAACCTAAACCATCTCTTCTACTTTATTTCAACCCAATATCATTCACAAGCCGATTCATATGCTATACTTGTTCATCAACCAAAAAGATCAAAACATTTTCATATACCATTCATCAACAACTTCCTACACATATTCAACTTCATTTTCACCTCTAATTATCACTAAGTATGCTTCATCCAAAAAATCAAGAAAAGAAGGATGTTTATACTTACTTGATTTACCCAAAGCTTCTTTAATCACCATGAAACCCTAACTCTCCAATATGTATGATCATCACAAGTGGAGGTGGAGTAGATTAGGTTTTCTAGTGGTAAGATGATGAAGAAAACCAAAAAATGAAAGTAGCAAGTGAAGGATAAAAGCAAAGTTCAACACTAATGCTTGGGAGAGGAGAGTGTCGTAGATGGAGAAGATGAAGAAAAAATGTAGAGAGAGAAAAAGAAAAGGTGTTTTGTCCAATTGAAAGACAAAATTGAGGCTTGCAAGACGTAAAATTCATGGGTGAGATGTGGCAAGGCAAGTGACACATGTCACTTGCCACTTGTCACTTCCCCATGGTTCCAATTGGTCCACTTTAATAACCAGCTCATTTTGTCTCCAATTTCTAATCTAGTTGAATCCCAATTTTTAATGAAACTTGTCATTAAATTCTAAAATCACTTATCAAAATTTTCATTGCCATTGGACAGTAATTTCTACTACCATTAATTAATAGTTTTGCCATTTGACAAATTTTTTCTAGTCCAAAAATACCCGACAATTTTTAGAAAATTTTCCTAAAACTTCAAAAATTCTAAATCAACAAATAAACTCTCCAAATCAATTTTCAATACATAAAATCCACAATTCTCAATAGAAATCACATTTAGAAACAATTATACCCAGAAATGTCAATGAATGCATGTACAACCATTTTTATATGCAAAATTCACTATTCACGTACGTGCGTACGCTACATTAAGCATGAGCATGAAATGTACTTTCTTCTAATCTCTCATTGCTATTTTCTCCATTACCGAAATCTAGAGCTCCAACCCTTAGTATGGGAACGGGATGTTATAGAGAAAACATCAAATCAAAATGAAAGACGAAGTATAGTCTTTCAAATGAATAAAATATCGTGGATGGGTGTGTGATATGGTAAGTGACACTTGTCACTTGCCACATGTCACCACCTTATGGTTTCTAATGGGTCTTCTTTCTCAACCAGTCCATTTGTCTCCAATTTCTAATCCAGTTGATTCCCAATTTTCAATTACATATGTCATTAATTCCAAATGTCATTCATCAAAATTTCCACGGCCATCTTGTACTTATTTTTGCTACTATTCATCAATTGTCTTGTCACTTGGCATTTTTAGTCCAAAAATACCCTTAATTCTACAAAATTCTTAAATTTCACTAAAAATTCTCACCAACTCAAATTTTAAGATACATAATCCATAATTCACATTATAATCACATTAAAACAATCAGTTATACCCAAAAAAGTCAAATGAATGCATGAACAAATCATCATAATGTGTGCAAAATTGAAGTTCATGTGTGTGTATGCTAACATTATGCATGAATATGAAATACATTTTTCTAATCTCTCATTGCTATTTCTCATTTACAGAAATCTAGGTTTCTAATCCTTAGTATGAAAACGGGATGTTACAATATAAGTGGAAAGGACCCATAAACTTAATGCCTTAAGGTTTTAAGTTAAAGGGTGTGTCAAAACCCATGAATATATTCCCTCAGTAGGCCTATATTAAAGATCTCTCATGAAAGTGGACTCTCCTAATCCAACAAGTGGTATAAGAGCCAAGGATTTTTCTTAGTATGCTCTGTAGTTATAGTGTAGTCTGATCTTCCACATCAGAAAAGATTTTTTCTTGAGCTATTAGCATTCCGTATTGACAGCTATTGAATAAAAATTATAGCAGATATGATAGAAATCAATGATACGACTGCACCAACTACGTCGACAACTTCTACCTCGTCTATTCTAGCAAGGACTACTGTGACAAATGTAAGATTTCTGGTGGAGATTTTTGATAGTACGGGTCATTTTGTCATATAGCAAAGTCATATTCAAGAGACTCTTTTTTAGCAAGGTCTTGACATTGCCATTGAAGAAAAGAAACCAGATGATGTTGAGAAGAAAGATTAGATGACTATAAATCATTTAACATATGGTAAAATTCGATCGAGTCTTTCCAGAGAGAAAAAGTATGATTTCTTAAAGAAAACTTCTACTTCTAAATTGTGGAATGCGTTGGAAGAGAAATTCTTGAAGAAAAGCAGTCAGAATAAGCTTCATATGAAGAAAAGACTGCTTCATTTCTCTTATGTTCAGGATACCACTATAAATGATCACGTCATCAATTTTACTCAATTAGTTACTGATTTAATGAATTTAGATGTGAAATTTAAAGATGAAGATCTTGCTTTGATGTTGTTCGGATCCCTCCCTGAGGAGTTTGAATTTCTTGAAACTATTCTACTACATGGAAGGTTTATGTGTCTCAAGGAGGAGTCCAAGTGCAATGTGGAATCAAGTGTGAGTATGAATCACACATTGGAAAGAGATGGAGCTAGTGAAGGACATATAAGTGGAAAGGACCCATAAACCTAACGCCTTAAGGTTTTAAGTTGAAGTCTGGTATTGAAGCCCATGAGTATGTTCCCTCACTAGATCCATGATGAAGATCTCCTATGAAAGTGAGCTTCCCAAATCCAACAAGTGGTATCAAAGCCGATGGTTTGGCAAGGGACGAGTATAGAGATGGTATTTGGATCTTGTGGTTACTTCCCTACAAATAAGAGCAAGGAGACTCCTAGTAGGCCCAGACCAATAGAGTATAAGGGCTCTTGGTGACGCCATATATTCGAGCTACTAAGCAAAAAGATTTTCGTTCAAGGGGGGTCCAAGCCCAATGTGGAAGTTCACACTTAAGGAGGAGATTTTTGGAATGTCAAGTGTGAGTAGAAATCTATTGGGCCCCATTTTCGAAGCCCAACAATCCATCTGGAGTCATAAAGTGTGAGCTGGTTTCCTTGAAGGATTATTTCAATGAACCCTTGTTTTATTTCCATCAATCTTTTTTCAATTCAACACTAAAAGCTACCAATTTTGGTGGAGAGGTAGAAAAATCCAATAGGAGTCTATTGCTTCAAGAATCACCCCATTTGGAGGTCAGATGATGAAGTTATGGACAAAAGAATCCAACATGTTTATGTCCTTAAATTTTTTGTACCTCTCTTCGCAGAATTGCCATAACTTTTTCTATAGATGTTGGATTGAGTTCATTATTAGACCATTTGAAACAAGACTTCTAGGTCTACAAATTTCATGTAGGTCACAAAGTGAGATTCTTCCTTTAAAAGGATCAGAAATAGGACAAAAGATGACAATACAAACTAAGATGGTCAAACTAAGACGATTCAAAACTAAGACGATTCAAACCTAAGACGATTCAAACTAAGACGATTCAAAACTAAGACGATTCAAAACTAAGATGATTCAAAACTAAGACGATGCAAACTAAGACGATTCAAAACTAAGATGATTCAAAACTAAGATCGATCTCCATAACTATCACATACACACATCCTATGCAACATCACAACCTATAAAGATCATAACTTTCCACTACGATATCCAAACTTTACAAACTTTATATCGTTGGAAAGCTGGAAATATCATATACAACTTCCAAGAAGACTATTTTTATCAGTTCTATCTAAATCATTCCAGATTTTCCCCCAAAGTCAGTACACAATTCTATCCCTATGGAAAACTTGAAATATGAAATGTACACTGCAAGATAATAAGCACATCCACAACAAAACTTCTTCAATACTCAATTCATTTTCAAATCAAAATGAAGTTCACACATAGCCTCCATACATACCTTTAATTACATATCGACATTACATCAAAGTCTTAACCTAAGTTACAAACATACATTGGATGCTCAATGTTCAATATGCTTATAAAGCTATTCGAAAGTCTAGCCACTAACTTAATACAAAAGCTAACTATCTTTGAATTTATCCAATTGCCTTGCAAGGATCACTAATCTTCTCGATCGGTACCTGAGGAGTGGGAAAAATATTGGGTTGAGCTACACAGCTCAGTGGCTAAGATATTTACAGCTATTAGTAACAAGCTACACAATCAAATATATATGAGAATATTCATATTTGCAACCATGTCATTTCTTAATCTAGCAATGCAAATTCAACTTTCACAATTCCAATTCATAACTCATAACTCAATACATAATCAAAGCATAACACACAAATTTCATTATAGCTTAACAT
>JANVCQ010000232.1:32568990-32581449 GCA_025531925.1 Erythroxylum plowmanianum
CGAAAGTTGGGCTCTGGGAACGGAGTCCAACAGTTGTGATATTAGAGCAAGAAGAATTACAAGGAAACCACGCTCAAATATGACGGTATTCTGTTAAGAGTTGGATTCCGGAAACGGATCTCAACAACTTTGGCCAGTTGGTCAAATTTTATCTCCAACTTTTATATGGATGTGTCTGTTTGTTGACATTTTACCTTTAAATCCCAAATAAATTCCAGTATTAACTCATTCATCCCTAGTTCATTAGTTGTGATTTTTGTACCTAAAATCTAGGTGGAGGGTTATTCCTTTGTTGTTCCTAATTTGCCTATGAAAAGTTGGGGTGTTCCTCCATCCCGAATTGTACGTGTTACTATAAGGGTTATTTTGGGTGTTGGAGCATTCCCCAAATAATCTACATGTTTGGGTTAATCTGATTAGCTATCTTATAATAGGTGATCCATCACACAAGAAGAGCCATAGTAATGTTGTCTATCTTCTTGCTTAGGGCCTCCACTTGACTTACCAGTCTAGTCACAACGTCTAATTCGTAAACTCTAGATGGCCTATTAGTGGTTCATGCTCCAACTGAGCACCATTGGTAGTTATTCATGGCCATATCCTCGATCAATTCTTATGTCAATTTAGGTTTCTTATTATTCAGCATCCCTCTGACTGCTCGACTGCCTAGTATTTTGATTTATCCCATTAAAGAAAGTTTGGATTTGTATCCACAAAAGTAATCCATGATATGGGCATCGTCAAAGCATCTTTTTAAATTTTCCCCATATGTTGTACAAAGATTCTCTTTCATTTTGGAAGTATGAAAAGGTGTCATTCCTCTACTTCTCTGTTTTGGTAAGAGGATACTTTAGTAAAAAAAATTCTGCCACTTGAACCTATGTGGTCAGTGACAATTAAGCCACTACTTTGCTTTACCTCTCAAGGAGAAAGGAAATAGACCCAGTTTGATGGCATCATCGTTCACTCCATTTATTTTAAACGTATTGCAAATCTCTAAAAACTTAAAGATATGTATGTTAGGACCTTCATCTTGGAGTCCATCAAATTAGACTGACTATTGTACCATTTAGATAATGCTCAGTCTACTCTCAAAATTGTTCACTTGTACAGTCAATTTCATTATACTAGATTTTATGCCAGTTAAGTCTGGCCTAGCATAGTCGAACATAGTTCATGGTTGGTCAACCATGTTGCATGATCCCTCAATGTCTACGTGTCCTTCCAAGTCCTCTATCCAAAGATCGAGTTCAAACTCCCTAAAGTTTGTCCTACGACGATTCTTACACACAGTTCTTTATATCTCAGGATTTATGTCAAATAAGTTCTCAGTGTTACTCCCGGTTATAGATTGATTTGGAGTCTAGTATAAACTAAGGAAATAACCTAGCTAACAAAAATAAATTAAATAGCGTAAAGTAAAACAAATAAAATATAGCAAATAAGAAAACAAAAGTAATAACTAGGTTAATAAAACTAAAGTGTTCCTAATATCACCATCCATAGTAACAGTCCCAAAAACTTGATTGAACTATTTCACATTAGTCAATATTTAATACCGCAAATGCATGGTATAGTTATAGCTAGTATCGAAAAATACGGGTCGATCATACAAAGACGGTGAGTACTATTAATGACTGTTATTCTATTATCTAGCCTACAAAATGATTGTGAGTTTTTAATTTAAGAAACTAAAATCAATCAAATAAAGTAAACAAGCAAAAAATAAGAAATCCACCTATAATTATGGATTATCTATTTTATAAACCAACTGGATGGTATATAGATTGAAAACCCATGATGTAGCTCTATTGAGGTTTATTGGTGAAATATTCTAAGACCCTAAGAGTCACAATGAGAAAAGTCTTTCTCAATTCATATGGTCTAACAATACCACGTACTTTGGTGATGTTATGATGCCAAATTGAAAACTACAATGCATCATCTAATCGCTCTAATGCAAAGTTCTTCACCCAATATGGCTTATCAATTTCATTGTTTATTTTATGTCAACTTATATTGATTTATCATTATGTTATTTAGAACTTATTACATTTAGTAATTTATTTTAATTGTATAGTTAGATGGACAAAAGTTTGATGTTTCATCAGAAATGGTCTAATGATATCAAGGAGTCAAGAGTTTTATGTGATTTGTAAAAGAACAAATGGGTGTATAATGGTTTATTCATTGTCCATGTATAGATTACTTAAATGTGAATATTCAAAGTCAAGATGTGGTATATAATCACTTGCTTATCCAAGGCATAGATAAAGTATATACTCCATGGATTTATCATGGAGAATGTTTAAAAGCAAGTTATAGTTGAAGTGTTAATAGAGGTGTTGATGGTAGTAACAATAATGATGTAGAAGATTGTGATATTAATGACAATGATGATGATGGCATTGACAAGATGTCAAAGGATTATGAGAATTATATAGAGACTATGAATGAAAATGGTTTGCCTAACATAATTTGTATTATTATAGAAGATAATTTTTTGAAGTTATTGAAAGTTTCTTAAGAAGAATTATATCCAGGGTGCAACGACAATGAATTTCTCACAGCTATCTTTTGTTATGAAATTGTTTCATTTAAATGTCTATAATAAATGTACTAACAAATCTTTTGATATGCTCAATGATCCATTACCTATTGGACACAAATTGCCCAAATTCTACTTAAAGCAAAGAAATTGTTAAGGGACCTTAGATTATGGTATATATCAATACATATTTGTAAGTATGATTGTGTTATATTTTAGAAGGATAGTAAAGATCTTGAAGAAAGTGCCATTTGTGATACTTCATGGTGTAAAATGGATGATGGGAAAGGGAAAAAGATACCACATAAAATATTGAGATACTTCCCTATTAAACCACGATTATAAAGGCTTTTTATGTCAAAAAAATAGCCATCAGTATAAGGTGGCATAAAGAAAAACTCATTAATGATAACATTATGTGTCATCTAACCGACTATATGGCATGGAAAGACTTTGATGGGAAGTTTCCATGGTTTTTAAAGGATTATCATAATGTTCGATTTGGTTTATCCTCAGATGGATTTAATTCGTTTGATAATATGAGTACTTCTTACAACATGTGGCCAGTAATTCTTATGGCATATAATTTACCTTAAGAATGAGTCATTTTTGTTATTGTCTTTACTTAATCTAAGACCTACTACTCCTAGTAAGGATATCGATGTATACAAATAACCACCAATTGATGACTTAAACCATCTGTGGGAGGTTAGATTAGAAACTTATAATGTTATTCAAAGTGAAACATTTATAATGCATGCGATTATTTTGTAGAATATAAATGATTTTTCAGCTTATAGGAATTTGTCTAGATGGAGTAGTAAAGGGTATATGGCATGTCCTGTGTGTAACCATCAAATTCATTCAATAAGGCTACGAAGTAAAATATGCTATGTGGGACATCGTCGTTACTTGGAACATAGGCATTGTTAGCGAAGAAGCAAATTCTTTAATGGCAAAGTAAAACATAATGTGTTGGGCTTTGACCTTGCGTCATATGCATCAAAAATAAAAAACAACAACGAAAATATAAAAGAAAACCCAAAAAGTTAAGACTTTCATTTACTATTAGGTGTAACTTTAACAAAACATGAACTTTAAAATTTATACCTTACAATCTCCTTTGTTCTTTGTTGTCTTCACCTCTTCGGGTTGTCATAAACTACAACGACCAAAGGAGGACGCTCTAATGATATCCATGTTAAGAGCAAAGCTTGAAACCTCCTAGGAAGAATGGCTAGAACACTCACAAAGTGTTAGCTTTGTGATGTGTTCTTCGAGAGGTTGTTTGTAGAGAGTGACAGAAGATGATGAACAATTCACCAAAAAGTCTCTTGTTTTAACACAACACTTGCACAAAAATTGATGTTTCTTACACCTTTTGGCCTTTCTTGAACCCCCAACATCAATGGAGAGTTAATGGGAGTAAAGTGGTTTTTAATCCCACTTAATTGAGTATGAAACTTCCATCCCTTCTTTAAAGGGTAATTTTGTCATCTTACTTATTAAAGGGTAATTTTGTCATCTTATCTAATAAGCAAGATTCATTTATGCCATATGATTTACAATCAAATGACCTTAAACTACCACACTTGTGTAGCTTAGTCATTAGGTTCCCAGTTATGTTTGCTACTTAAATTAACATTTAATTCAAGCAAGTCATAAGTGGTATCTAGCAACACATCATAACCCCCAATTGATTGAAAAGTCAGTAGTTTGACTACAAACCCTTCCATAGATATTATTTCTGTGCAATTCATCCTTTCACCATTTATACCCTACTTGGTTTAGAATATGGTTAAAGTATCAACTCTCACTAGACTGACTACGTCACATCTAGCCTAAACGATGTTAGATCTTGTCCTCGAGGCTCATTGCTCAATTGGATATGTCACTAAATACTATCTTTATGATATTTCCACTCTGGCTAAAGATTCTTAAGTAATGACCCTAACAAGAGGTTGTGGGTATCATCTCCTTCTATCAGGAGTGGTGAATGCTTTATTGGCTACTCAGTTACCTTTGAATACCTCAAGTTGTACCCAATCACCACCTTATGAGCAACCTCTAGGAGGCAACGAGGAATGGAGTCAAACTACAGTATTAGTATCCAAGATATCCTTGAGCACTTCAAGTATAAGTATATTTGCACCATTGCTATAATGACACTATTATTGACAATAGAATAGATTATCCATACGATTGTCTCATGGTAGGACATCTAATGTACTTACTACTCTTGGCAAGCATCCATATGTTAAGTCTAAACAACTCATGCTTACAGCTTATGAGATCCATTGCTTGATCTAATCCAGGAGTATAACATGTGATAGTTTGTATGGATTAATAATGTCCTATCTCATTAATCCTATAACTAGGGATAATTTAGATACTAACATAATTACACATGATAGAAATATCATTATCATAATCTTATTATGATTTCCTTCATGCTATATAATGTGTCAATGACTTCATTAATACAATTTAAGATCACTACCAATTCATAAAGAACATGAGCATCAAATTAACAAAAAAGCCTTTTTATTAATCAAAAGATATGTACAATAAGTGGTAAACATGATTGCCTTTAGAGCACCTCTATCATAATAAAGCTCCGTTGCAATTGTCTAGTGATGATGTGGTTTACCAACTATTAGTTTTGGGTGACATTACACCTAGCAAACACCCAAGTAATAGAAAGTGAAAGCAAAGTGTTGTTAATCTTAATTAGAATTTTTAAAAAAGCATTTTTTTTAGTTTATCATATTGGAAGAAGCTACTATTGAGGCAAAATCTTGATATGATGCATATTGAACAAAATATTTGTGAGAAAATTTTAGGTCCTTCAATGAGAATTGATGGTAAATCGAAAGACATAATTAAGGCTAGAATATACTTAGAATACATGAATATAAGAAAAGATTTGCTTTTGAAAAGAAGAGATGATGGGTCATACATCACTCCACCTGCATGTTATAATATGTCAAAAATGGACAAACAAAATTTTGTTAATTTCTTAAATCAATCAAGTTTCTTGATGGATATGCATCTAATATAGCTTGTTATGTTAATGTGATTAAGGGAAAAGTTTTGGGGTTGAAAAGTAATGATTGTCATGTAATTCTACAATGATTACATCTTGTTGGAATATATAAGTATTTGTTGAAGTATTTGTGAGTAGCTTTGGGACAATTAAGTGATTTTTTTAAGGAATTATGTTATAAGATACTAAAAGTAGAAGAGCTTGAAAAAGGGAAAAAAGGCATAGCTTTAATTATATATAATTTTGAACTAGTATTCCCCCATCTTTTTTTAATGTTATGGTACATTTGGCATCACTTACCATACGAGACAAAACTTTGTAGACCAGTTCAATTTTGATGGGTTTTCCCCATTGAAAGGTAATTTATATTAACTTCTACTTTTGAAAATTATTAGTTAGTAACAATTGTTAATGTTTTATATTTTGTTTAGGTTTTTAAGCTCTCTTAAGCGTTATATGCATAATAGAGTTCGACCTGAAGGATCTATTGTAGAGGATTATATAACAAATGAATTTTTGATATTTTGTTCAATTTACTTAAATGATGTGCAGACAAGATTTAATAGAGAAGAACGTAACTTTGATTTTGATGAAGATGGTGGCTGGTTAGTTTTGTTGGACCCTGAACTTTTCTTGGAAGTTAGAACTATTATATGTGAAATGTTGGAAGTTAAAAGCTGGAAAATGTAGTTGAAACATGTTCATTGAGTATGCTTTGGTGCTTTAACCATAACTTTTTCCCTAGTTATCCAAATGAGGTGATTCTTAATTTGGATTAAAATAGAGAGATATGGCTACAAATTATCTGATGAAATCAAGTTCTAATTCGGTCTCTAAGAATTTCAATTTTTGGATAGAAGTTGAGCACAGAATATTGTTTTAGTATAAGAATAATTCAGAAATGTTTGGGATATAACTTTCAGATTTCCAAACCAAATTGAATAATTTTGATGTCATTAGAAAATTAAGACAACGAGGAATATTTTTCGAGAAGAAAGCGTTATGAAATTCCTTCAATTTTTCCATGATCATTAGTTAAGGAGTTAGAAGTATAAAATGTTAGTTTTAATAGACATAAGGGGTAAAATGGGAAAGACAAAGTAAAAGAAGGGTAAAATGGGAAAAAGACCAAACAAATGGGCTTGAAGTAAGAAAGAATAAGACAAAAATGTGGAGAGAAGAGAGAAGTGTCGTGAGAAGCCAAAGAGAGAAAAAAATGTGAAAGAAGAGAGGAGAAGAGAAAGAGTTCGTGAGAGTGTGCAAGAGAAGCTTGGAAGGAAAAAGAAAGAAGAAGAAATCAAACTCGTCAAGATAAGTGAATCATCTTTTCTTCTTTCTTTATTAGGGAAATGGTTGTGTTGAGAATGAAGGAGTTAGAGAGAGAAAGGGGTTTTATGTTGGAAGATGATTTATGAGAACCCATTGATTCCTAGGGTTTCTAAACTAGGTTTTGGGTTTTCTAACTTAGATGGACTATGGGTAAGTTAGGTTTGAGCTTGATTTATGTTGATTGCATTTTTGTGATTATGGAAGTTTTAGGAGATTTCCATTTGAATTTGGATTTAATGAGAATATTGGTTTATTTAAAGGGAATCAAGAAAACCTTACTCGAGAGCAAGAGGAAAGGCAATCTTGAGCTTGGATTTTCAGCAAAATAAGGTAGGTAATTTATTTATAGTTATTGTGTGATTAGGCAAATTCTTGCCTATGTGTGTGTATGTGATTTCTCGTAATGGATTTGCTTGAAATTGAATTGTTGTGACTTGATTGGAAATGCACGTTGCATTATGATTATGATATACCTTGAAAAAGGTTATAAGATTTTGAATTAAATGAAAAGAAGAAAAAGCATGAAGGTATGAGCATATGATAACACGATTTTGAGCATAATTATGTGCTTTTGTTTGGGCGAGAGTGGAACCATTTTATTTGTCACGTGCACGTTGACAAGAGCCTTCTCCTGGCAACCCTCTTGTGTTATATGAACTTCGAAAATGGACTCATTTTGTTTATGGTGCAAACTTCAGTTTCTCCATTCTGTTTCCATGGAACCCTTAAGCCATTGGTTTGTGCATTGCATCTTTGAATTGTCAAGTATGATGCATTTGAGTGATTTGCTTAATGGCTAAAGTTTGTGTTATGTGTCATGCATAACTTGCTTAATTATGAGTTTTGAGCTAAATTGGTGAATGATTGAATTGCTAGATATATGTATATATATACATATGCTTGAATTTGTGGTAAATTACCAATGGCTATAAATACATTAGCCACTGAGTTGTGTAGCTCAACCCATCATTTTCTCTCCTCAGGTGCAAATCGAGAAGATTAGTGATCCTTGCAAGGCATTTGGACAAATTCCAAGATAGCTAGCTTTTGTACTAAGTTAGTGACTAGACTTTTGTATAGCTTATTAAGCGTGCCAAACATTGAGCATCCATATGTATTTGTTTTAAATTAGTGATGTGTATGATGATATGTAAGTAAAGCTTGTTCAAATATTTACTTTGCTGAGTAATGAGAATGAGAATTTGAGGATTTCCTTCTGTGTATGGTTTTGTCATTTTATAGGTTGAGTATGATAGTTGTGGAAGTGGAATGTGTGTATGCATATGCTTCTGTGTTGAGATTGCAAATTGTTGCTTGTTTTAGAATAACATATTAGAAAGTTTTTATGAGATGAATCATTTGAGGTGGGATTCAAGAGTTTAACGAAAAGTATTTAGCAGTTGAATTGATATGAATAAATATTGCATTTTACAATTTCATAAGTGTGGAAATTGTGTTCTGAACTCAAGGGAAAAACTATATCGACTAAGGTAGAATTAGTCGAAGTGATCTTTATGAAAGTTATAGCTTGTCCTCTTAACTTTCCAACGGTATAAAGTATGTAAATTTTGGATATTGGAGTTAAGAGATATAATCACTATAAGTAGTGATGCTGCATAGGATATAATTCTAGACAGCTATAGAAAATGATGAGATGTAATTGAATGTGATAAATTAAATAAGTTGGGATTTGAGAGTTTTATGAGATCAATGTGGTGTTTGAATTATTAGGAAGTGATATTGCACTAGAAGAGGTAAATTTGAGAATATTATGAGTGAAAGTAATGTTAGAATGGATGTAGGAACCATTGGAGAGGCTTTGGAGGAAATTTTGTATCACCCATGTTCATTAGACAGACTTTAGATCTGTTAAACGGACCTTCTCGGGTTTAAAATGGCCCTCAATCCCCGTGTATGTCCGTTAGGTGGACATGTATGTCCATTTACATTATACACTCAAGGAAATTTGAATTTTTGACCCTCTACATGGAAAAATCTTGCTTTGTGGTCTTCATAAAAGTTATAGGTCTAGAAGTCCTCTTTCAAACTATCTAAGAATGAACTCAATCTGAGGTTGCTATAGAAAGTTATACTAATTGTCCCATGATAGGTACAATATGATTGAGGATATAAACATGTTTGATTCTTTTGGACATAACTTCACCCTCCGACCTCTAAATGAAGTAATTCTTGAATCAATAGATTCCTAACACATTTTTCTACTTCTCGATAAAAATTGGTATCCATTGTTATTGATTTTCAAAATATTGATATAGAGAAATTAAGGGAATTGATTGAAAAAGCATGAATTGGTTGTTTACTGAACATACTTCGGTATTTTAATCGTATCCTGATCTATAGAGCTCCTAATGAGATGATTATTGATTCAAACTAAACTAGATACATGGAGCTACAATTGTTATAAAAAATTCAAGTGGTGATTCGGACGTTTGACTAGTGTGGGCTCACCCTTGCGGTTTGAGGTGTTATGAGAATGATGACTAAGGAGATTTCATCGAAATAACTTTATAAAGAAATACGCTCATGTCTTATGATATTCAGAATGATTGTTGGGCTCCAAAAATGGGGTCCAATAAGTTTTTTTCCAAAAAGTAAGGCTAGTTAAATAGGAACGTATGGGGAGTTAACTAAAGACGAACTCGAAATTGGCCATTGGTATATTTGAACAATTGTGAGGAAATCGATTTATATGTGGAGTATGTATATTACTTCTTAATCATTATTTCATATTTAAATATCAACCTATATTTTCTGAAATCTATTTACTTTTTAAATAGAGAGCACAAAAATGATATTCGAAGCAAAGAGATTGTTACTGTTAAGACAGACATAAGATTAAGTTCCCATCCTATTTTGGGACTCGAGTAAGTTATTGATGGAATATTAAGAACTTAAGGTAATTTGTAGGTCAGACTAACTTCTAATTATATTTTATCCTACAGATGATACGGTTACATAATCGTAAATTACAAGAGGAGATGAAAGCATTATATTCTTTGGCATGTGGGCCTCATATATGTGAAAAAATATACAAGTTGCATTGTTAATAGAGTTAGATTTCACATAAAAGATTGTGACAATTTACTTATAAGTCAAAATTGTGGGGTTGTTGTTAAAGGACAACATGATGATGAATTTGTTGACTTCTATGTTGTCATCTCAGAAATAATAAAATTGCATTACATCAAGGATAAAAGCTTGTTAATTTAAGTTTGTCATCTCACAAATAATAAACTTGCATTACAACAAGGATAAAAGGTTGTTAATTTAAGTGCAAATGCTTTAATCTTGGTGACATAAAAGCAAATGGAAATATTGCTAGCATCAACATTATCAACACATGGTATGAAAATGACTCTTTTGTCCTTACAATGACATAGTATTAAGCAACAATTAGAAAGTTGTTCAAAAGTTTCAACATTAAAGTCTCTTTGATTTTTTGTGAAAGAGAAAATGGTCTATTAAGTGAAGATACTGATAAAGTATATTAAGAGATTTAATCAGAGCTGAATAATGAATCAATATTAGCCGAGAATAACAGAACATTCTCTCTAATTATTTTAGGATAATTGATCATATATTAATCACTCAACTACCTCTATATAGTTCATTTATTTCCAATGACTACTAATTGAACTACCCTTCACTAGATTAGGTCATAAGTAGTATCAAAATATAGCAATCCCTATATAAGATACTTCAATGATCTCAAGTCAAAAGATCACATATACAATCATCACAATGAGAATTTTTATAGACATATAAGTAATGCTCCAAATGGATTTCTCATATGGGAACTTGTTCTCTAATGAGCACTCACAAATTTGTTTAATTATCTTAATACTTTAATTTATAAGATTGACTATTTATTTCATAAGGAAGAAACATAACGTGGGCTAGTATTTTTATGTTTTACTAATGTCATGTCTTAATAAACCAAGGACTAGGAACAATTTAAGGATCATATATAAATGTAATATGAATCTCATAATTATGATCTCATTATAATTTTATTTGCAATGTATACTTATCTCATGGAGAAGTTATACACTCGAGGTTTCATCAGAGGTTAGTTTTTCACAATGAGCTTTGGAAGGACTTCGGTGCTTGGATTATTGTTTGGCTCTAATACCTTTTCTGTTGGAAGCCCTCCCGGATGAGTCACGTGTCCGATGTCCTACATGACATCTGGACGCGTAACCCACGAGGGAGAGATTCCTCACCACGAAAGAAAACTCAAATCCAACGTATTTCACTTACTCCTGATCGGATCCTGATAACTTCACCTTAATTTTCACCCAATAAAATTGATCTACTTAGGACCCAAAATTGAATTTGATTCCTAAGCTAAAATGAAATTCCATGTCTCTAGGTCAAATAGAATCAGAAATCTCCTCAATCGGATCTCTATAGATCGCAAAATCGCCCAAAAATGGAATTGTATTTAATAACGTCACATAATTGACTCTCTTTCATTTTATCCGTAATTTTCCACTCAAACCTGAAAATTCTAAATTTGCATAAAAGGGGTAGGAAATTCTTTTAGAAAAATCAATGCTTCAAAAACTGAGTAAATCGGAGGTCAAACGAAAAAGTTACAAGCGAAAGAGTGGGATTGAAGGTTTAATTAGAAAATAAGAAAATCAGAAAAGAAAATCAAAAAAAAATCAACAAATGCGTGAAACGGCATCACCCCACGCGGGCCGCTCGCGATCACGAGCGCTCGCGGGTGCGAGCCCCTCGCAAAGCGAGGCGCTCGCCTTCACGAGGACACTTGTGAGCCAAAAGTCAAATTTTTACCTTTATTCTTTTCATCACATTTAAATAGCTGAAACTTTGTAAACTTTTCATCCCGAAATCCAAATTTCATAAATTTGGTATCAAAGAAAAGATAGAAGGAAACTCTACAACTTCCATGAAGGGTCCAAAAATTAATTGAGCCTTTAAAGGAGTCAAAAGTTACTTCAAAGTTTCTGCTAAAATTGAAAAAGTCCTACACTATACCAGAAGTTTGAAAATTCATATCTTTTTACAAAAAAGCCTAAAAATGTCACATTTTACCTCAATGGAAAGATAAAAATATGATTTACAAATTTCATGAAGGGTGCAAAAATCAATTCAATCATTAAAGGTGGTAAAAACTCACTCAAATGTACTGCTCATATGGCAACCAATGAAACAGTAACATTAACCAAATGAACAGTAACTGTAAGTTTCCCAACCTCATAACTTTTTACTCCTAATCCCAATGATTGCATATTATATATAAATGGAAAGGGGGAAAGATGATCTACATTTTCTATGAAGGATTCAAAAACCAAAACAGGCTCTAAAGGGGTGAAAAACCCTTCCAAAGGTTCTGCCCCAAATTGCCAAATGAACAGTAACTGAACTAGGTTTAACCCCCATAAGCATTATACACCATTAGAAAGCTCTAAACATATGCTACAATCTTCAAGAAGACCTCCCAATCCAATTCAAGCTCTAAGAGGGTCTAAAACCTAAGCGAAGTTTC
>JANVCQ010000232.1:32581549-32595754 GCA_025531925.1 Erythroxylum plowmanianum
GGTGAACAAGGCGACTTATCAGTACCGAGCAAGCATAAGTCGACTTACACATGGTACAAGTCGACTTACACTTACATCTCCTAGATTGGGCTACCGATGCTCCCAGCTCATATACTCCTCTAGTTTCTCTAACACTATACTGTGATAATTCAAGGCCACCTTCTTGATCAAATCTCATGCTTCCGAAGCTATAAGATCAATCAAGGAACCTCTCGATGCTGCATCCAAGATACCTTTATCTTGACCCTTTAGTCCATCATAAAAATACTGCACTAGCTGCTCATCAGGTATTTGATGGTGGGGGCATCTAGATAACAAGTCTTAGAAATGGTTTCAATAATTATAGAGTGACTCGTCGTAATCTTATCGTGCTGAATAGATCTCCTTCCTCAATGGCGACGTTCTGGAGGCTGAAAAATATTTTTCCACAAATGTCTTTCGCAGATGGGCCCAACTATGATACGCATTCGCCATATGTCTCGGGAGGCTCATATACCACTCTCTTGATTTTTCCTCCAAGGATAGGTGAAAAACCTTCCATAATACTTGATCAAATGAAGCTCCCACAAGTTTCATGCTTTGACAAATCATTGACAACAATTGCAAATGGATGTAGGGATCTTCTCCTGTCAAGCCATGAAATTCAGGAAGAGAGTTAATGAGCAATCCCTTAACTTCAAAATTCACGTCAAAATTAGGACAAGCAGTAGTAAATGGGTCATAGTTCACATTAGAGGTAGTTGCTTCCCTAATGATCCTTCTTCGTTGATTTTTGTTATTCTCACCAACTCGCTCCTGCTCCCCATTACCTCCATTATCACCATTTCTAGGCTGATTAGCATTAAGGTTAGGGTTTTGTAGAAAAGCTGGGTTCTTAGCCATGATCACTCCTTCTATCGAATTGCTCTCACTACTTGGCTTACTAGACTCTCCTTATATAACTACTTGACTTCTCTCTTTTTCTCTCCTCTCCTTTCTAATCTTTCTCCAACATCTCTCAATTTTAGGGTAGAAAGGTAGAAGTTTAACTCTCTGGGGTATGCACGGGAATAATTCAAATAAAAATATAAAGTAACAAAAATTACTTGCAAGCACACAAAATTAAACAAAAAAGCGGCATGTGATGGATGCAAGTGTGTAGGTGTATGAAAGTATGTGTTAGAGTAAACTATGCAAGTAAAATGTGTATGTATCAAAAGGCAATCAAAGAAATGTTCAAAACTACGCAGGTGCAAAAATGTTAAGTATTAAAAGTGCAAAAAGTTCAGTATCCTATTTGTTTATGTTTTCAACATTTTTATGCTAAGTAAATAAAATGAAATTCTATACTATTGACATTTATGAAACTAAACTATCTAAAATTTAATGTAAACAAAGGTTCTTAACCTTAATTAGCAGCAAAAATGTCAAACGCTAACCTAGAGAGCCAATCGCTTGGTTCCCCAACAACAATGCCATTTTGATTCGAGCCTTAGTACTTACCTTTGGAGGTTAAATCAAAAATATAATCCAAGAATTGCAATATAGGTTGCAACCTTGGGTCGTTTCACTTAATAGGAACCTAATTGAATGAACCTAACCTAACCTATATGTCATGAAATGCAAGCTAAATTGGTAAGAAAGGGGGTTTTGTTTTTGGAAATCTTTACTAAATTAAAAGGAATTATAAGGAAGATGTGTTAAAAAATATTTTTTTTAGTTTTTGGGAATGTAAAAACGGGAAGATAAAGACAATGATTAAATGATGATAATATCCTTTTGAAAATGAGCTTTGCCCATCATAGTTTGAAATCAATTTTCAATGGGAGTGGAAATCACTAAGTTTCAAATGGGTAAACCTTAAAGAACTCTTTAAGTCCATGGTCTTAAGACCTTGTTAAATGCCCTTAGTGTAGGTAGTGGTTAAGTCAATGCAATAAGTCATTTTGGGATCTCAAATCAACTCAATATCAAACACAACTATGCAAGATAAAAGAGACTCAAATATCACAAATAGACATATATGAGACTTTATATATCTAAGCCCAAAGTTCTACATCAACAAATCCCATAACATAATGAATATCCAACACTTGATTAAACTCTAATCAAGAATGTTTAACTACAAATTACAAATCCTAAACCTAGGAGTTTATAAATCATAACTAAACATGGATTAAGGTACTCCCCTTTTAAGTTCGTTGAACTCAAGCCATTGCTACATCTTCAAAAGGATCAGGATGTCTAGCCAAGCATAGCTCCAAGAGACTTCACGATCGAGAACCCATTGGAGATACCCATAGTAGCAATCGATAATGGAAAAATGGACGAAAGATTGTGCAGAAGAGAGAACGAAGGTGTGCTTAGATGGAGATGAGAGAAAGATGATGGAGAGTGTGAGTGTAGTGTAGTGTGTCTAGTCCGTCGGCCTCCCATTGTCACTTAACCTAAAATAGGTATTTTTTACAAAATGGGTCGATGGATCGGGTTGTATAGTGGGTTACTTTGTCGAAAATGATCTAGGACAATGCCAATTCAAAAGTTTCGCTGTGGGGAGGAGATGTGTCGCCTCGGCGAACTTTTCCCGAAAGATTTTATTAATTCAGCTTCAACTTTTGCCACGACGCAAACACATCCTTTCGTTGCGATGAACTTTTCCTAAACAGTCTCTACATTAATTCTTCATACTTCACCATGGTGAAATATCAACATCGTTGCGATGAACTTTCCTATTGTCCTATTGACTTGTTAACTTATCATCTTCAGCCTTCACTCCTTGGCTCTACTTCTTGAGTCTCCTACAATAAAAAAATGATAGTTTGAAGTATCAATTTTTCTATAAATTTAATTTAGTGAAATTACTAATTATTTGTGACAATTTTACTCTCAAACTACATAAAGTAAAGGCAAGCACTCAAGAGTCAAATTAAGTATAAAATCTACAAATAAGAGCCAAGAAGTTTAATAAAAACCATGAAAATGTCACCAATTGATATAAGAAACTTGGGTTCAATCACTACTCAATTACCTTCGAATACCTTAAGCTATACCCAATCACCACCCTATGAGTAACCTCTAAAAGGCAACGAGGAATGGAGTTAAAGTACAAGATTAGTATCCAAGATATCCTTAAGCACCTTAAGTCTAAGGATATTTGCACCATTGCTATGATGAGACTATCATTGACACTAAAATAGATTATCAATATGATTGTCTCATGGCAGGTTATCTAATGTACTTATTACTCTTAGCAAGCATCCATATGTTAACTTTAGACAACTCATGCTTATAGCTCATAAGATCCACTGCTTGATCTAGTCAAGGAGTATAGCATATGCTAGTTTATTTGGATTAATAATGTCTTATCTCATTAATCCTATGACTAGGGATAATATAGATACTAACATAATTATACATGATAGGAATCTCATTATCATGGTTTCATCCATGCTATGTAATGTATCAAGCACTTTATTAATTCGATTTAAGATCATTATCAATTTATAAAGAACATGAACATCAAATTAACGAAAAAACCTTTTATTAATCAAAAGATTCGTATAATAAGTGCTAAAGGTGATTGCCTTTGCCTTTAGAGCACTTCTCTAACACAAAGTATCAATTAAGGCCTATAGGGAAGTATTCAACGATAAGTATAAGAAGATCCTATCCTTTGATTCAATGATATGTATAAGTCTATTGGATTGTTATCTTCTTAAGCAAAAGCTTTAGTTGATCAAAGTAGGTCTCATTTTTAAGGATTCAACATTATAAAATTATTATTAGAGATTGTAGAGTTTGATGAGCACAATAGTATCTTTGAGGGAGGAAAAACATTCTTTCAAAGGTAGGCTTAAGTAAAATAAGAAGTTGAATTACGATAAGAATCATGATGATAGTAACAATAAATTTAAATAAACTCAGAGAAGCTTAAAGAAGGAAAAGGTAACAAATTTATTAGAGCCACAACTTACAACAATGATAAATATGGTTCATTTAGAGCCTAACATTATGTAGCCTCTATAATGCGTGATTTTAACTCTTGGATATGATATGGGTAAAGCACTTATTGTTATAAGGTATATTATCATCAATGATAGAGGTAATGCTAGACTTTAATATATGTTTTTTTAGTACCTTATTTTGCCAGACTTTAAGTCTATTATTTTGTAAGACTTTATATCTATCATTTTGTTAGATATTTAGTCTGACATTTTGCCTACATTTTTGTAAGATGCTTAGCTTAATGTTTTGTGTGGTGTTTAGTATGAAATTTTGTAAGGAATTTAGCATTTCAATTTATTAGGCATTTAGTTTGATAATTTGCGAATTTTCAAATGCATTTAGACTTAAATTTAAGAAATATGTAGTCTTTATTTATAAGATAATAATATTAAACCAAAGCACATTTAACAAAAGTAAAGCCTGCATTGGTGCTTATTTTAGGTCCCTAGGATCACTAATCCATCTAATCTTTTTAACTCATTTGTACCAAGTTTGATAATCTCCCTCACACTTTATAGGCTTATCTATAAGTTTTTAGTCTATTGGTTATATTAGCCCTCTAGTTAGGATTTTTTAACTACTTAATTTTTCTACCATAAATTGAAGCAAATTCACCTATTGTTTGCTAGCAATATAATATTGAATAAAGTATAGATCCCATAAAAGAGCACTAACAAATTAATAAACTATCCTACAATTACCTAATTAAATAATTATAGAGTGATTTGGTTGTGTGTCGTAACACTACCAAAATAACTATACTAAAACTATAGTCAATGGTAAGTCTAGGTTGATTCTATAGAGATTAATTCCAATTACTTTCCTAAATTATCTATATAAGGAAAACAGGGGGTTTTCGGTTTGAAACAAATTAGCAGACAAAGTAAATTTGAATCTATAAAAACAAATCAAATTAAATAGCAAAAAAGTGATAAAATTAATGAATGAGTTGCAATTCTCTAGTTTAATCTCGACCTAAGCACAATTTTGCAGATGTCGTTGAATTATCATCTTTACACCTCTCTTAAGACTATTGATTGTGAACTAACAAGAAGCTCTGTTAATTCTAGTTTTTCCTTAGATCATAGTTAATTAAGAAGAGCTTATTAATTAACCATAACTGTTGAGAAACCTAGAATAAGCTCTCTAAGCTTATCCGGATAGCCATATTACAAGTGAGAAAAATAGACCAATCTAAGTAACAATCACACAAACTTAGATTATTTAACTTATGCTACGTTATCTCTAACGATTTAATATCGTTAGTCACCACAAACGACCTTTAACGCGACTATTATGTATCACATTCAATTTCTAGCTATGGGTTTTCATGAAAACGATTCAATAGAGCATTAAAATCATTCTTATAGAATACCCAATCAATCCATACAAGATAACATAAACAATCCAAAAAGAGGTAAAGAAAACGATACACAGCAATAATTTGTTTAATGTGCTCCTCGATTGCACCTCTAAACTGGTGTTAGGAAAGTTAGCCTTCCATCTCCACCTTCAAGTTCTCACCATTGACCATCCTCTGCATCGCCACTATCAGTGTTTAAAAACGAACAATAACCAAAGAGAAAATAGGAGAAGAGTGTTGTTGGTTATCCCATAAATGTCCTTTTTATCGTCACTCCTTTTTCCTTATGGAGTAAACTTTAGGTATAAATTGAGTGACACCTAGCTAGGACACCTGGCTTTCTCAAGATAATTCTCATGGTGTGAGAATTCATGGACGAGCAAGGTCATTACGTAGTTGTGCAAACCTCTCACAGTCATGCATGGCCCTCTCATGACCATGAGAGATGTTGCATAGGCAAAAGAGATTTCTCACGCCTATGCAATCCAATGTTTCACTACAAGACTTCTCCTTTCTTTGGCATAAGAGATCTCTCACGCCATGAAATCCAATGTTTGGCCATGAGACTTCTCCTTTCTTTGTTCTTTATTTGACATTCTCTCTTGCCTCTTCTTCTTTCAATCCTTTTCTTTTTCATACTGCATAAATCAATAAAATATGGAAATTGAGAAGATGGCTTATGAAAAGTACTGCATAAATCACTTTAGCTTCTTTACTTATGAAAAGTACCTAAGATCAAATATGAGCTAAAGTGAGTATCTTAAGCATTTCTAAGGCATTAATCACTAAGTATAGTATATCAAATCAATCAACATTTAAACACATATCATAATTATTGATTAATATTTAAAACAAAATAAAATAAAGCTATACAAAACATAAATTAAACCATTAGAAATAAATCAGAGCACTTATTTAAGATGTGAAAGGAAGATGTAATAAGCATTTAGATACGAGACCTTCTAGTATCCTTTTTTATTCATTATTCAATTTATTGCAAAAAGTTACGTAATTTCAACTGACAAATTTTCTTAAGGTAATGAATTGCTCTTGGTCAAGTTTCCACTACCTATTCTCGTACCAATTAACCAACATACCTATTAGATTAAGTTTTAAAAGAATGCATTAAGATATGCAAATTTTCATGAAATGCTTAAATTTAACACTAAATGATTTATATAAGTATCTAGTATCCTATTCAACTCTCAATATCTAAGTCACGATCCATATGTATGGTTTTTTGAATTAACCATATGTAAATTAAGATTTATGTTTATTTTTATCTTTCATTAAATTAAATTAATAATACTAAAAAATTCTCAAACATTAAAATTAAATAAAAGAAATCTTTAAAAAGATAATAACTGTGATTCCCTCTCATTTGGACATGAGAATAATCAGCTCATCATCATATTGTTTACCTTAAAAATACACATTCAACATAACAAATTTACTTAGTATTTTGCTATATTTTATGCTTAAATTACATTAGTTTACTACTTTATGTTATGCTTTCAAACAATTATTTTTTTCCTTAGATAAGCTTTATTAAAAGATTTTAATTGAAAATATGAAGAAAATATAATTATTTGTTGAACTTGGTGTGGCAAATGGTCGTATGTAAGCCTGTTACCCCTCATAGACCTTATGCAAATAAAGATACAACCTAGAATAAAACCTAGAGGGAGAATATATGCAAGTGAGAATTAATGAAGGGTAAGACAACATAAGATATGCCTATGTCCCAACCCATGTCCACACCTATAAAAGTTGCAAACGAACTTATAATTTACGAATGAGCATGCCAAAACCTATGCCTCTCCCTAAAAAGATACAAAGGGATCCATGTTCTGTCCTAGATCATATCTCATATGGATAAAAATGTATTTATAATATGATGACCCTCATATAAGAAACTTTTTTGAACTTTTATCATTCTTTTCTATTCAAAAACTTAGGGTTAATCACTAGGAGGGGGATCGATCCTTGATCAATCAATTTTAGAGTCATGTTTTGATAGAAAAACAATATTAGAGATCATTCCAATAGATTAATTGTCCAAAATATAAGGATTTTTCTATCATATTTTTTTAATGATCTTATTGATAATTTAATTAACTGATAATTACATCTGATCTTAATTCACTTATGGACAATTATAGGGAACTTATTTTAAGTGGATCATGACTTAGATATTATGAGTTGAATGAGATGCTGCAATAGACCTACACGATTGCTCTTATGTTACGATGAAACATTTCATCAAAGTTCATATAACATAATGCATTCTTGGAGATTTTAACTTAATGAAGATACATGTTTATTAACTCAAAAATAAATAGTTAAAACTTGATAGAGTGTAATATTATATATTAGGAAATTTTACTAGTCTAGATGAAAATATCTTGTAAGTTTGTTAAATCATGATCATAATGATGATACTAGAGAAAGTGCTTATATAAGCAATAATTGTAATTGAATTTTTTATTTGATCAATTACTTTATTTTACGTGTCTTGGTTATTATTTTCTTAGTTTTATTTTATAATTTTTTACCATTTCTATAAAATATTATCTTAATCAATTCTTTTTAACTAGTTAGTTGTAAGAGAGTTCATTAAATCTATTTGGCATCCTTGTAGGATCAACAATCTATTTACCATTATATTACTCATAAACAATAAGTGCACTTATCTTTGTTTAGGAAGATAGTTTTCAATAGAAAAAATTAAAGGAGAAGAAAATAAATTAACACAAAAGTTTTTAACTTTGTTTGTAAGGAGGCAATTGGTGTTTATGAGACATAAGAACTATTAGTCCAGTCTTTTTAATTCTTTATTCTTTGTATTTTATTTTCTATTTTTTCTTTGTACTTATTGCACTTTGATTTTAGGTTTGACATTAATGTATGACAATGAGACAAACACGTCATTTCCTTAAAGAAGACCTAAAGCTTCTTAAACCACTTAATTGTCTAAGAAGAGAATGGACTAAGCTAAAAGCCTAAGATATACAAGGTATACAAATTAATACAATGGAAGAATAGCACAAGAATATAATGGAATACTTAAAACCACATCTTATGGGGACATGATCCAATGTTGCACAACCAAGTGATTCAAACCCTATAATAATAAGTTTAGTTTGATGGATTACCATACAAATGTCCCAGTGGACATATCTCCAACTTATTAGAGATTTGCAACACCTTTAAGATTAATGGAGCCACCAAAGATGAAATAAGGCTAAGGTTGTTTTTATTTTTATTAAGGGATCAAGCTAAAAAGTGGTTTAAGATATTACCTACAATTTCAATCATAACATAAGAAAGTCTTGTAAAACCATTCTTAGCTAAATATTTCCCATCATTAAAAATAATAAAGCTGAGAAATGACACCTCTGTCTACTAATAATTTAACAATAGAATTCTTTATAAGTTTGGGAGAGATATGTTGAAAAAGTTCCCATCTCATAGCCTACCAATATAGATATAGGTTAAGTGGTGTAATCTATTTAATAAAGTAGATGGCTGATGTAATAACTAGTGTAACTCTTAATAATAAATCTTTGAAAGCAACTCTTAAATTGATAAAAGAGATGTCTATAAATAATTATTACTAGCAATTATTAAGGCAAAAACTAATAGAACCTTAAGTATTCAAAATATGGATGCAATGACTAGATTGGTAGCGTAAGTAGAGAACCTAGTAATGAAACTTGACATTTTGAATACATTGGTAAGACCAGATTACTTTTAAGTTGTGAATTATATAGGGTCATCGAAGCATTGAATATTAAGTTAGAAATCCTGTACTTGAACAAGTAGAGCAAGAGGAACATATAGGTAGTTTCTAAAGACATAATAACCCTTACATTATGAACTACAATATGGCATGAAGGAATCCTTCATATTTTTCTTAGAGCAATAAAATTTTAAGCTTCAAAATCAATAACAAAGATGAAATAAAGTCTAAATGACTTGATGATATGAAATTTGAAGCTTAAAACTAAATTTGGCCCGTTAACAAATTTTATAGTTTAAAAGCCTCAAGGTACATTGCCTAATGATATGCTATTAAACTTGAAAGAACATGTGAAGATAATCACCTTAAAGAATACAACGAATTGATTAATAGTATAAAGGAAGAGCCAAACGGTAACATGGATAAGGAAGGGAAAGAGAGAGGCAGAAGTTTATAAGGAGAAAGTATACAATAAAGAATCAAATCAAAGCTACTCAAACATCTTCAAAGACCATCTAGAAGCTAAAGATATGGGAAATTTTAACGTTCCCTTTAATATTAGTATGACTTAGGAGGTAGAATGATCTGACGTTTTATTCCATGATTAAGAATATGAGACTAAGAGAATTGAAAGCTATTGGGCAATAATGCAATTTGCAAGAAGATCAATTAGACATCATAAAGTTTTGAGAAAGAATGCTTTGATTGATATTGATATGCTTACATTCCCAAATAATTTCTATATACCTGACATGAAAGAGGATAATAAAGTATCTTTAATTATAGGTAGACTTTCCCATGCAATAATTGGTGTATTTATAAATACTAGGAAAGGTAACTTAATGCTTAGGGATGGAGATGAAGAGATTTCCTTTTTAATCTTGAATGAAATTAACCAATTTTTTATTAATGATAACTTATGCAAGATAGTCGTTCAAATACTTTACATAAATTCATCTAGCATGGATCTAAAGTGACAAAGAAGAAAAGGATAAAAGATAGAGTGTAATTAAAAGGAAGAAAAAAGAAATAAAGAGCCTTTGCTTGGCATCTTCAAGATCACTAAGAATGGATTAGAAACTATATTACTTGACCAAATAATCAATTTTAACCATATTACTTCACTAACTAATCAATTTTAGGAAGAAATTCCAACTAAAAGACTTTTAATGCAACATTTTTTAAGAGGAAACCAAACTATTTATTTATGACTTTGATTTTAAGACATTTTGAACTATAAAACATTTTTAACAGGGACCATTTTATATTAGTTTGTTTTTCAATAAGATTATCAACTTTCTATTTTTATTTTTATTTTTATTTTTTGCTTATGTTTTTTTTGTTAGGAAACAAAGGAAGGCAATCATGAGCTTAAGGAAACTATTAAAAGAGCATTTAGGTTGAAAATTTAAAGGAATAGGCTAAAGAAAAGCTTTAAATCAAGCTAGCCTATGCCCTCATGGATCATATGTAGATGAAGACAACTTAGAGGGAGACGTACCCATTTTTAAAGAGTAATAGTGCCCATTTTTATATTTAGAAAAGTTATAGAAAATATTTATGTTCTAAGACATGGGCATGCTAGAGATTGTATCCCTTCTTAGAAAGATACATAAGGATCGACAGTCTAGGACACAATTATATCCCAAATTGTATCTCAAATGTACAAACATATTTAAAATATCAAAAATCTAATTTGAGACACTTCTTTGTACTTTAACCATTCTTTTAAAAGAGACCTTATAATAGCTAGCAAGATTTTTTGAAATGTAACATAAATTGAGACACGGATATGTCTCCGCTCATGTTTAGACCTAAAAAATTATCAAAACATCTATGATCTTGGACATGGGCATGTTAGAGCTCATATCCCTCCTTAGAAAGAAGTAGAGGGATGCGTGGCTTAAGATATGATCGTTTCTCAAACTATGCCTTAAACGAATAGAACATATTCAAAGCTTGGAGATCTTAATTTGACATACTTTTTTGGACTTTTATCATTCGTTTCCATTAAAAAACTTAGGTGCACTCTCTAGAAGGTAGACAACCTTTAGGATGTCAACTTTGGAGCTATTTTCAATATAGAAACAAGACCGAAAATCATCCAAACAGATTAAGCTATTCAAAGTATAAATATTTTTTAAACATTTTTTATCTTGACTTCTTTTATTTTATTAATAAATTTTTTACATAAACATTATTTGCAGCTAAGTATTTTATATTTTAAATAGGAAAAACATTATTTATCATCTTTGTACATCTTGCTTCGATTTTAATGATGAAGTGGGATTTATATTTGCCAGATATCTTCGGTGTTCTTAATCAAATTTAATATACTAATGATTATATCTAATCTTAAATCACTTATGGGCAATTGAAGAGAACCTACCTATGAGTGAACATGATTTGGACTTTAGGAGTTGAATTAGGTGCTAAAGATAGACTTACATGATTTATCTTGTTTTATGTTAAAACGGTTCAAAGAGGTTCACATATATAATGCATTATTTGGGGTTTTAATTTAGTAGAGATATATTATTAACTTAGGAATAGGTAATTGTAGCTTAAAAGAATTTAATTTCATATTGTAGAAAATTATGCCAGTCTAAAAGATAAAAACCTTATGAGTTTATATAATCATAACAACAAAGATGATACTAGGGGAAGTACTTTTCTAAACATTAATTATAATTGAATTTTCTATTTGATTAATATCTCTGTTTTGTATTTCTTGGCTACCACTTTATTTAGGTTATATTTTATATTTTTAATTCCATAAAAACCATGTTAATTAATTTTTTAACTAGTTAAGAGTAGGAGAGTTCACCAGATAGAAAAGGTAAATAATCTTAATTAGTCATAATGATCTGCTCCAATTGGGATAAATATGAGTTTTTTATCTTAGAAATGACATCTCAATGTCTCTATAAGGTCTTGTTGTTTTTCAGTGAATAAATGTAATCTAAAGTCCAAAAGCATGGAAATTTTTTCTTAAATTGATCTTAAATTAAATTTTCCTTATGTATTTATAAGAAATTATACAAGTAACATAGTCTAGGACATAGTCTGTCCTAGATTGTGTTTGTCATTGCTTCTCATCTGGAACATTACACAAGTACAAGCACCCTTGTGTCTTTAGTTAGGTTTCTCACTGTCTCTTTTTTGCATACAAACATGAGCATTAATATGTTTGTGTCACTAATCATTTTTTCATTATTTCTCAATTCTAATTTATGAGTAATTGATATAGGTATAAACATGTTTATATCAATGATCATGTTTTATAATGTTTCCTCAACATTATGTTACAAAAATTTCATCCACCCATGGGCTTAATTTTATTTTTAACTTTTAGCTTTTAAAAAGAATACTGGCTGACAGGGGTGTGTTTCATATTATCTTTTCGCTATAATTGATATTTCTTCTTGATTTCCTTTTAAAACTTCTTAATTCTTGAGAAAGTTCACTCTAAAACAACATTTCCAACAATGACCTAAAAATATAAAAAAATCAATTAAAAATGTAATTTATATGAAAAATATTGCAAAACATTTAGTGAAATATCTATATATTTTAAATATATCAAATACCTGAACATCTAAGTTTTGCATGTCCTTATGCAAATTCGTAAAAGAAATTAGTCTAAATAAGTTTCATTTATAAGAAGGTACCCAACACAAGCAAATTAAATTATAGTTTAATCTTAACCTAATCTAACTAAAATTTGGCTTCAATTTAATTGAGAAAATTATCTTATATATAAAATGAACACATAAATAATAAGAATTCTAGGATAACAAATATTCAACAAGTCATTTTTAAATAAACTAATGTGTTAAAATTAAAACATTTAGAGAATAATATATTTGGTGAAATGGCACCCACCCTCTCCCTCTACTTCCCCCCGCCCTTAGCATACCTAAACCTAACCTTTCTCTAAATGTAGTTTCTGCTTCTCGACTTCCTTAAGTACATTGTATGGCCTCAACTCTAGCTAAACAACTATTGTTCTTTATGCTAGAATCACTTAAGCATAGAGTCTCTAGTAGCCTTTCCATCCTTTCCTTCAATTCAATAATCCACCTTTAGCACCACTACCTACCAACAAGGCCCCTTAGTATGACAATAGACCTTCCACTAGACCTCATTCATCCTAAGATGTTACTGTCCCTCCCTCCACCCATCCTCCCTTTGATTGCCTAGAACAAAGTGGTTACTTAAGACCCATAAAACTTGACTAAGCCTAGATTCATCCTTGATACTAAGGGGTCTGAGGTGGTATCTCCTCCACATGAAGCGCTAAACTTAGGAGCTAGTAAATGGAAGACTGCCTTAGTTAGGTTTTTGTTGGAGAAGAAACTCTTCTACTTATAGTTAAGGAGGTAGCTTACACTAAATGGGGAAAACATGGTTTGGAATCTATCCTTATTAGTGATGAAGATTTTTTATTTTTAAATTTTTAGCTGAAGAATAAGCAACTTAGATTATTAAAAGAGACCCATGGCATGTGTAAAAAAGGCCTTTCTTTATTGAAAACTAGAGACTAGGAATGATACTAGATAAATCCAGTTTGACTAGTACTCCATTTTAGGTGAAATTTTATAAGGTCCCTTCGAAATACTAGTTTGAAAAAAAAGGTTTTAGTCACCTTACAAGTAAGTTGGGAAAGCCATTGAAACTAGATGAAAGCACTGACACATCATTAGGATTGGATATATATGTGTATGCATAAAAGTACAAATGGAAAACCAACTTTTAGATTTCATGAAATTCCTTAAATTTAATGATTCATTGAAGTTGGTTATAGATATAATGGGTAGATATAATGAAATTATCTTACACCTTGAAGCCAAAAATGACAAGAATAGTTAAATTCTCAAGATGCAAGAGGACCTAAATTCTAGGAGCTAAAAGAATGTAGGAAAGGGAGGTAATATGATAGATGAATAAGAAAGTGAGAGACTAGATGCGACAGAGGAAATCCCCACTAAGATAATAGTGGAAGAGGTTAACCCTAAAGTACTTAAGCTAAAGGAGTTATTGTTGGCCCCTGAATTTTTTTTATTTGATTAAGCGTGATTAGACTAATCGTTGGGGTCTTGCAAGATTTATATAT
>JANVCQ010000232.1:32597899-32631767 GCA_025531925.1 Erythroxylum plowmanianum
TGTTTCTTTAAGATAGTATTTTAAGCATAACTTCTTCATTTCTAACCCAAATTGAGCGATTTCAGTGGCGTTGAAATCGTTAGATTATAAGGAAAAATTTTCTTAAAAAGCCAATCCAACTCTTCTATTACAAGTTTTCCCCTATTGTGGCCAATTTTGTGTCGGTTTTGGGTCCTCATGCTTGTGTGTTCTCGAATGTTGGGCCTCGGAGACGGGGTCCAACACCATCATTTATGCTTCAAAAAACAATTTTTTAGGATGTTCTTTCTACACTGAGTATCATAGATCATAGTTGGAGACTTTAATTGTATAAAGTATGCATTTGATTCAAAAGGTCAATCTAGAGGTAAAATGACTAGCAGTCTAGAGCTGGAGGATCACTATTATTTAGGGCACTTGTTCACCTAGAGTAATAGGCCAAGTAAGGTTCACTTTATGTAGGAGAAACTTGATAGAAACCTAGTGAACTCAAATTAGAAAAGCAAATTTCCCCGAAGCTCTTTCATATTCCACAATTGTTTAGTATTCAACTACTCTCCTATTATCATTTCAATAAACTACCTTAAGCTTAAAAGGAAAACTCACTTCACATTCTTCAATGCATAGCTCAAACACCCAATCTACTTAGGATTGATATAAGATGGACTAAGGTAAAAGGTGTATGGTTCAAAAGCTTTCCAATGCTAGTAATACCTAAAAATTGTCAAGTAGAACTTTATATATCTTAAAATTTTAGATTCTTCTCTAGTTTCATATTAGAAAAACTCTTCCCTTAATGAAATTCTAAAGCTTCAAGATTCCTTAGTCTTTGATCCAATGAACCAAGGCTGGAACCAAGGCTTGAGAGCTTTGGAATCATTTGCATTAAAATAATACTATATCAAATTAAAAACATGCAATTAACATCTCTGGAAAAAAAATCCAAAATTAGTTAGCTTAAAGAAGTAGACTCTAATACCAAATTCTTTTACCAAACAATCCAAGCACAAATAAGAGAAACAAATTGGTTTCTTTGAGGGACAAAGAAGTAAATTTTGTTACTAAATAAGAAGATCTTAAAGAACTAGCATTCTCTCATTTTAGATCCTTACTTGGTGAAAGCCATGAGGAGTGCATTTTCCTTAAGTAACTATTTCATAATACACTTAGAAGTTGAATTGATCATGGAAATGTCTCTTGAGGAAATCAAGCAAATTATGTTTAGATTGTATCATGACAAAGCCACAAGACCAGTGTTGGATAGAAAAAATAAAGCATACACGATTTGGATAAAACTGAAAATTTCAAAACTTTTAGAAATCAAATTTATAACGGAAGAAATATAACCAAATCAACATGCTTAGTCATATATGATACAGTATAAGGATAAACATTTGCATAAACAAAAGATGAAAATTATTACTGACTCCTTCACTACAGCTTTAACTCCTCGCTGTGTTATCCTATCCTTGGTAATGTATCCACTCCAAGGTGATGTATCCTCTTCTCATTATTGTATCCTCGACCAATTCAATCTACCATTTGTTATCCTTAGACAACTAGGTTAACAAGATCCTTTGGCAGGAAGGGAGAAGAAACACTTGAAGATATTTTTCCTTAGAAGAATGAAGCTATAAGACACCTCTCATGCAATTTTCGATTATACCATGCAAGATAGGGGAGGGAGAGTCAAAAATGCAAGAACGCCTTCTCACGTCTTCTCAATTTCGGTTAACATCAAAAGAAAGAAGAGATTTGCATCAAATGCATCACTTCATTCTTTAATTAATCATAAAGAAGCCAATAAATGAGACTCTTCTCATTCGTCTTTAAGATGGCTATATTAAAAGACTATTAACCTAAATGAGACATATCGTTTTAGGTTTTGTGATGAAAGAAGGAAGATGGTCCATCAAATGTTCCTCTTTCTTCTTTAATCCAATAAATGCTAAAAGGTTACATGCTATCATTAAAAGACAACTATTAAACTATTTAATGATAACATTATTACTCCATTTAATGATGATAAAGCATGTTAAAACCATCTTTAATATAGCAAATCAATCCAATAAAACCGAAATTCCTCCTCCATTTATCTTTAATAGCTTTGTTTTATTTTAATTAATCTAATTAATTAAATTAAACCAAAGTCTAGCCCATTTCTAAATTTTCGTTTGGGCTTCTAATTAATAATTAATTAGTCTAAGCCCAATATTCAATTATAGGCTTTAAAACCTCTATTTATAATTCTTACTTTGCTTGATAACCTTCTTAGAAGCCAAATGGAGAATCTAATTGGACTTATATAATTCAAGCTCCAATAAGTCCAGAATTAATTTAATATCATTAAAATTAATTCCAGCTTATTAACTAAATGTTATTCCACTAAAGATAATTTGTTGAACTCCTGAATTACTAAATATTATAAGAACACATGTTTTAAATAGGATGTTCAATTGCAAACTCTAATATGAACCTTATTATAGCCATCTGCACAATAAAGGGTAAAATTACTGTTTTGCCCTTATGTTGGTTTTTCCTTTTAGATCTCTATTTTACTCTATATGGTGATTAACAAATAAGATCTCATCTTGGTGTTAAAACTTGATGGGTAGCTAGTCCATCAAACTACTAGCACCAGTTTAATCACCAATCTCCATAAATAATCTATAAGTGATGATATCACTATAAACTCTTTATTTGAGTGAATGCTCCCTGATACATGTTTTAATTAATAATTCCAACATGCAGACACTGGATTGATACTCTGTAAAAATCCATTTCGATTATATCAAGAATTATAATGAAATACATATGAGTTCACCACTTATCAAGATTATGGTCTATAATTAACGAATGCTTAAATTGTATATTTTAAGATTAAAGTAATGACCCATTTTATTCTTTAAAACATACTTAGTTCCAGATTCATTTAATAATGCCATTATCAATAATCAACTACTATCATGATATGAAACTCATCATTTGCTTAAAGTAAACTCTTTTACTTGCACGAAGATAAATCGCAACACTACAGTCTAAACCATAATGAAGTGGCCAACTTGATTATTCAATTTTGAATCCATTATTTTAGATTCTTATAATATACATGTTTCCCTTACATCTCTATGTATATGTATATTACTTACAAAAGACTCTTGATTCCTTATGACTAGTTATATAATGCTCATAAAAACCAAACTCTTTTGTTTTATTAATAATAAATATTTTCATTATAATGTAATTGGAAGAAAATTAAGTTATAAGCAAATACACTTGCTTTCTAGGGCACTATATTTACATAACTCCAACAATTAGATGATTTAATGCAATACTCATTTAATCCACTTAGGAATATAGTTAAAAAATATTAGTGGACTTAGTAAGAGAGTTCTTTAAAAGATCATACATGTTACAAGAACTTAACAAAACTAAAGTGACTTTACTTATCAAGGTTCCCAACCCCTGTGCAATGCATGAATTTATACTAATAGTATGTTGTAATGTGATTTGTAAAGTCATAGATAAACTTTTAGCTAATAGAATTAGAAAAGCACTTGAACTTATTGTCAACCCAATCTAGATAACTTTCATCCAAAAAAGGAGAATCAGTGATAACATTTTGCTAATAAAAGAATTACTCATGAGCTACCTTATGAAGAAATGCATCAGTAACTATGCCATAAAAATTGATTTAATAAAGGCTTTTGACTCCATTAACTGGACCTTCATCATCTATGCAATGCAGGCACTAAGCTTTCTAAGTTTATTTGTTAGGTCTCTAAATATATTGCAACTCTTTTCTATGCTATTCTAATAAATGGTGAGCAAACTAGAGTATTTAAAGGAGCCAAAGGTCTCAGACAAAGAGACCCTTTATCACCTTCTCTCTTCACAATTGTCATTTAAGTATTGTCTAGATTGATCAGATTCAATACAAACATAGAAACTAGCTTCAATTTTCACTATAGATGTAGCAAGCTAGATTAGGTGAATATAGGTTTTGTAGATGATATGTTTCTTTTCTATGTGGATAATCTAAGTTCCTTCAATCTCTTACTCAACTACCTAGGGTTCTTTAACAAAAATGTCAAGTCTAGGATTTAATAAAACAAATTATGCATCTTGATCTCAGTTAGAGTAAAAGAGAAATTCAAAGATCATGCTTAATCCATTGTCATTCTCATTAGTAACCTCTTAATAAAAAACATAGGAGTCCTAATTTTAACCAAAAACTTAGCATTCTTATATTTTACTCTTTTAAATTCTATATGAAAGAAATTAAGTAGTTGGACTCTCAAAACTCTCTTCTATGGTGGTAAAGTCCAGTTAATGCTTGATATTCTCAACAACCTGTAGATTTATTAGTTCTCTCATATTATTATCGCTAAAAAGGTAGAGAGGGAGATTGATAAGCAAATAAGAAACTTCCTTTGAATGGCACTAGTGTTCCCAATTGTAAACCAAAAGTGAATTGTAACATGATATTCTCCCCTAATAAAATTGATGTTCTAGATATTTCCTCCATTAAACTCACTTGCAAAGCATTATTAACTAAATGGTTATGGAAAATATGCATTGACAAGAAAAATATGTAGGTTAAATTGATTCAACAATATTTTCTAAAAGGAGTAGGTCTTGATGTCCCATATGAGTCCTTTTATTATTAGACCAACAGAAATCTGGGTAGTTTGCCAACCCAGATTGTATGTGTTCAAATAACATGATGAATTCCTTTATCAAATTGTGCCTCATTGAAGTCTACAAAGGTCCTTTATGCCCTATAATGTGTTTCCTCCGTGGTCGTTCTTTCTATCTCTTCTGGATATTTAACTTTTGCAGATTGCTAATTGTTGTCTTATGACGTCCAAATTGATGTGTCTTCTACTTTGCTCCCAAACCTCCTTCTCTTCTTTCTTTCCCTATTTTTGATTTTAATTTACTTCTTGTGATTGGATACCATAATCACAAGAGATGGTGAAAATTCCTTAGACTAAAATAATTAAACTAATCCTACTAACTCCCTGTCAATGACGCTAAAAACTTGGTGATGGGCAAGTTTTATAATTTATAAGCCCTCAAATATTGCAAGTGCGTGGGTCGTGGGTGTAGTATGTGAGATGCTGATCCATCAAGGAATGGTGAATTAATTCAATTCTAAGTTATCTAAGGCCCTAAAATTATAAAAACGAAAACAAAACGTAGACAAAAAAAGTAAACAAATGAAGATAATTGGCAAAAACTTAAATTTTAAATTATCACGAAAAGAAATTTAATTGAGATGTACCAAATTTACAATGAGAAATCACATAAAAAGAAGTTCCAAATTATAAGAAAGGGGAATTTTTCCTATCATTAATGCTAACCTAGCCATTTATGTGTTAATGAGGTATCAGTTCTACACTATTGAAGAGAGGATTACTCTCTCTCAAGTTATAATCACAAACCCTAATTAATAGTCCGTAATTAGGTTAAATACCAAACATGTAATCTCTCAATTACAAATAGCTCTAAACCTAATCAGTTCTTAAGCTCTCTAAAAAGCAATCAGGTCTCACACGAGATCTCTCTCCATATAATAACAAATTTGATTAATTGCGTGGTCTATTGAATTACCTAACTCTTATTAACCTAACCCAATCATTTTACATTCGATTCACTCTATTGATTTATTACCAAAGCATGAAGATATAGTTATTTATCACAGCACCCAAATCATTAAACATAAAAATAACTAGATTAACATTCTATCAATTCCAAATCCCTAAAGAAAATTGGAACATCATGAACAAACCCAAATCCATCAACATATTCATATCCATCTCAACATTCAAAGAAAAGGAAAAAAAAGATGAATGAAATACACATTAGAAGGGAATCAGGATGCCTTAGGAAAGCAGCAGTAACATAAGCTGGCTCCTCTCTCCTCTTCTTCCTCTTCTTATCTTCTTCTTCTCTCTTCTTATAGTTTTCTCAAAAGTGACAAATTAGAAAGTTATTTTTTAGGTCATTTTAGGGGTTTTTTGTACCCAAAAAGTCCAAAAAGTCCCTAAAAAACTTAAATCCAAAAGGTTGTCTACGTCCACGATCGTGGCATAAAAATTTTGCTTCTATCATGATTGTGGCAGATGAGGCCATGATCGTGGCACCTTCACCAGGCTTCTATCATGATAGTGGCCTTGGGTTTTGCTCTAAGCTTCCTCCGAATCTCCTCCAATCTTCTATATTTGACTTGAAACACTGACAAACACATCAAGGTCCTTTAAATACATGAAATTTAAGTTTAATGGCATACTATAACCCATAATGGCATACTATAACCCATAAAAACTCAAAAGACAAATGTCTAATGAAATAACACAATCCCAACCTAAATATGCACTAATTATTCAATTTAACAACTAAAACATAGTAAGTAACCCACTAAAAAATTATGCAATATACCACTATCAGATAAAAAAGAACTCAAGATAAGTTAGGCCTCAATGGTTTACCATGTTTCGAAAGAAAGGAATTGTAGGATGTTTACATAACAAATTAGTAGTACATAGCTAGTTTTAGGAGATTACTTTTCAAACCAGACTAAACTTGCTAGCTAGGGGAATTGTGGATAGCTTATCCATAAACTTGAGAAGGAGATGGGCATTGTACTGAGCTAATCATTGAGACCCATATGACCCTGAAATCTAGTTTCTTTTTTGTATAATACTAGAACAGTTGCACACTTGGAATGTATATTATTGTTTGTTAATGAAATCTGTTATTTTTGAAAAAGAACTTGTTTACCTCAATGTCATTATTTAATTTTATGAAATTATAACTCTCTAAACTAAATATAATTAGATTAAATAATTGTAATGTTTCTTAAAAAAGTTTTGCTAAGGCTCAAAAGAATTACTCCCACAAACATAAGTTGTATGTTTTCCTTAATTGATACAAATAAAGTACAAATAATAAATAAAAGTACAAAAATAAGTGAAGAAGATTAGAAATTATATATCAAGAAATATCTTTGAGCCTCTTTTATTAATGTTTCTTATTATATGATGTGAGATAAATTAAGAACCTCTTTATACCTAACACATAAAACTAATTAAATATGAAAACCAAAAATTGTATAAAGTAATAAAAGTTAAATAAAATAAAAGGAAAATGAATAAAAGGAAAATAACATAATTTAAATGTAAAATATAGGTTTTGAAATCTACAAAGGAAAAGGAACCAAAATACATAGAAAGGCCAAAAGAGTTGGAATAGAAAATCAATCTTTAGTTGTGTCTTCATCATTGCTCTCTTTAATAGGCATCATCCATGTTTGATGTGAGAGAGACGATGGTTGCACCTTTAAAAAATATTATATAGTGGAAATAAGTCAACAATCACTCCTACATCTATCCTAATTGCTCATGCACATCAAATATCAATTTAATTCTCTATAGGATCCATCTTTTTTTAGGTTGTTGGTTCTCTATTCCTAGACATTAGCCTATCAATCCTCTCCCAAATAAGTTGTTGATGTTTAGTTTTACATATTTTAGCTTTAATATCCTAGCCTCCTCCATAAAGGCATCTCATGCATGCCTAAATAGAATATATGCTTCCTTTGCTCTTTTAATTAAAAAGCTAGATGAGGTACGAACATGCAAGTGTTAGTTGTTTAAGGTTGGAAAATATACCTGGATCCTTAGTTAGGAAGATGAGGTATGAACCTCCATAAAATTCTCCCTTTTTCTCACCATCATATGCTTTAAATGGTATCCAAAACAACATCCTATAATAAAATTGAAAAACTTATTATACATAACAAGTGAAAAAAATACGAGTCACCACTCCTTCAATTTTTCTCTTTTCCAAAATAGCATAGGAAATTACCTAATGTAAAAAAACAAATGGAAAAAGAGGTGGTAAAAGTAACATTGGTCTTATTGGGTTCATACTATCCCTTTTATGTAATATCTCACTCTAAAATTTGCTAGGTGTAGATATGCCATGAAAAATTAAATTTCAAAGGTATTTTAGTAATCATATTATATATATATATATATATATATATATATATTTGGATAAAATCGAAACTATTTGCCAAAGTTTGTTTATGACATTGAAATGGCCTACCCTCAAGTCTAAACTTTATCCCTTTTAAGTAATCCGTTTTACATATCTCTCTAATTCAAAAGTGGATAAAATATCTAAGGTTTAACTACCTATAGAAATGTTCCATTTTTTTAAAGAATAAGGTCTAACCAACCTTATCATTCATAGACCTCACCTCATTCACCAAGCCTATGGTGTCTTAGGCATTCCAATTCATACACCTATTTAGCTTAAAAGGTTTAGCTATTAGAGTGGCATACCTTTCTTTATGGATTGGATTTTTGAAAGCTAATATAAAATTCTCACTTGGAGGATGGACCAGTAGTGGTTAGTTGGAAGAACCTCCATTTTTAGCTTTTACATTTATTCTACTTTGGAATATTGCTTGCTTATCTTTTCCTTCAATTTCTTCTTCGAAAATAAGATTTTATGATGAAATTATCAAAAACACCAAAATCTTTAAATCTGAATAAAAAGGTGACATAGTGTCGAGAAATATGAATGAGAGCAAAAGATTGAGAGAAAACTACGTAAAATCGAAGAGAGTCATTTTTTATTTGTTTGGTACTCAAACATGTTGTAAAATTTTCTAAAATACTATATGAGACAAGATCGTGTCTCTATCTATATTTTATTATGTAACTTTCCTTCATAAAAATATGATTTGGGATACAAGAGTATCCCAAACCATGTTTCACAAGCCTATCTCTTTTTATATTTTATTATGCAACTTTCTTTTCAAAAATTATGAGTTAGGATAAGCTTCCTAGACCATGTATCTTAATGTCCTAGTTTTCATAATATCAAAGAGAAAAAAGCTATGAAATAAACTTGTCTTAGGCCTTAATATTCTTTAAAATTTAAAATAAACTTAAACATGGGTGTGTTATTGGGTGTGTCTCCTCTTAGATTGGTAAAAAAGAAAACATAGACTGGAGTATGAAGGTGTTATAGATTATGTTTTTTACTAGAATATTTTTTTTAATCTCTAGGAATACATGATTGTGTGTTCTTTTCTCCTTCCAACGTGTAAAAGAAAAAGAAAAATAAGGTTAAGATGATGACTCTGAATTAAGTTTGGATCCTATGAAAACAACTATAAACGAATATAAGAATAAAAAATTATTCTTAATTAAACCCCAAAAAGTGTAATGGAAAATTCTTAAAGTTTAGTTGTTCTTTTCCTCTTAACAAGCATTTCTAACTAATTGGATATATTTAATTCATTAGTAAGGCAATATGTTTACTTCTCCTTTCATCTTAATTATTGATGGTTCCAAGAAGGGCTCTTCTCCTCTAATTTTCTCTTTATTTTGTTCTATAGCGATTTTCCTTGTCTTGTTTAGCACCTCAATCTCTTAACAAATTCTTGCAAAAAGATTAGAATAGTTAGCACAACATAAGTCATCATTAATAAGAAATTGTTTCTTTTCATTTGAGATTAAGAATATAACCTCTTCGTCTTTAATCCTAAGCATTAATTCACTTTTTCTATTATTTATAATTACACCAAATATAGCTAGGAAAGGATTGTACTTAGCGGTTGTAAGAGAAAGATAGGAGGCCTAAGAAGAATTGGGGGGAGGTAGTCAAAAATGTATAACAATGTTGGAACTTACCAAGGACATGATCCACAATCGAAAACTTTGGCGTGCTAGGATTCAGGTAAAGGATCCCTCATAAAGAGATCCTGGCAGTTCTCTTTAATTTCTTAACTCTTATCTCTTGTAGTTAGCCTAAGATATAATTACTTAATAATAATAATAATATTATTATTATTAGTATTATTGTTCTTATCATCATCATTCTCATCATCATGTTTAATATTATCACTAGTAATAATAATATTATTATTCATTTTCTTATTATTATTATTCTGTTTATGATTATTCGTGTAATGATGATTATTAGTATTATATATATATATATAAATAAAATCTTTATAGTTATTGTTTTTATTTTATTTTATTTATTTTATTTATTATATTATATATCATCATCATTATTATTATTTGTATTTATTTATTTATGTATTTTAAAATTTTTCATTTTAACCATTTTATTTATTATTTTATTATCATTTTACTTAGTATTTTTCATTACTACTATTTATTTATTCATTTTTCCTTCCTATTTCATGTGGGTCATTTGGAAACAGCCTTTATACTAGTTAGGTGTAAGGCTGTATACTATTAGATCTCCCAAGACCCCACGCCTTAGCAAGATTTATATTGAGTGTCATTGTTATTGTTATAGCTAGGAAAGTGCTACCTAGTAATAGAGGTTCTTCATTTTTCTCTTCCATAACAAGGATGTAAAATTTATCTAGAATCACAAACTAATCAACCCTAACAAAAATATACTCTCTAATACCTTTAAGATGTCTAATTGATTTATAAACTAATTACATTATCATCTTACTAGGTCTAAGCTCTCCCAACTCTATTTTTTAACTTTTTTTATAAGAAATTTAATTAATAATAATCCATAAGTCTGTTAATGCCTTCTTTATAAATATACCTCCAATCGTACAGGAAATTTGAACAATTCTTAAATCGTTTAGTTTTAGAGTTAGAATGTTGGTTTCTTCTTCATCTAGTGTGATCTTTAACACTACATCTTTAGCAACTTTCTCTCTTATCTCTTTCTTTTTGATGTTATCAGTTTTCTCTTTTTCACCCTTAATGTAATTTCCATTGTATATTCCTTAGGATTAGATACTATATTACTATACAATGACCCTTATGATCTATTAACTAGCATATTGGATTTTGTATTCAAGCTTCATTCTTGGATATATTTTTCCATTATCTCTTCTATGCTCAATTTCTTAAATCATTTTTGTTGTTAAAATCTAGGTAGAGGTCATTTTTAGATTGCTTGATTACTTTAAGAAAATGCTAATGATTCCTCTACCCTAAATTGTAGGTATTGCTATATAGGTTCTTTTATTATTAGAAACTCCTCATATAATCCACTTGCTCAACTTACTCAACCATCAAATTTCTAACTTGGCATTTATTGCTCATATGTCCTCTACTATATAGTTATTAACATAATACTTGAATTAATCTTAAGTGTACTCATGCTATTAAGTTTCTTTATGAAAGTCTATGCCTGAGCTACCTATATAGTGACAACATCCACATTATGTACTCCCGTGTGCTTGTTTATTCTCATCTTGTTAAACTACCATCGGTAGTTATTTGTGGTTTTTTTTATGAGCTTAAGGATAAATTTTCTAAATATGCATTTATATTAGAAATCCATAATGAAAGCACTTGCTAAATAGATCTTTAAATCTCTCTCATACTTCACAAAGTGTTTTATTATCAAATCACAAGTAGGATGATATCTTTTTTTTAAGTTTTACAGTCTTTATTTATAGAAAGTACTTTGTAAGGAATTTCTCCGCTAGGTTATTTTATATTGTGATTTAAGCCATAGGTGGTGACTTTAACCACTAATTTTGTTTAATACCTCAATAAAAATGGGAATAATCTCAACCAAATTGAATTATCACTTGCAAATATCTCCAAAAAATGATGATATGTGGATTGAAATATTCATTCAAAAACCTATTAAATTGCGTATATTGCTACAAATTCTAAATGATGTTCAATTTGATTTAAAGTAGTTTGTAAGGATTACTAGTCTTGTAATATTAGATTACGTCCATTTAAGTGATGGTTTCACTTACTTCAGTATAATGTGTTAAGGTGTAAGCTTTAGACTATTATCTTCTTTTATAGTTTAAGCATCTAATGAAGTTTTTTATCAATCTCTAGATTTTCTTTAATGAGTTTGTACATTCAAATCCTTATCATACAACAAGAATACAACTGAGATAAAAAAAATGGCTTCGAAAATAAAAGTAAGAATAAAGAATGAAATAAAAAATAAAGCACCAAAGTAATAGTATTCGAGTCTCCTGGATACCAATTGCTTTCCTAATAATAACATTAAAAATTTTATGAACATTTTCTATGACTTAGATTTCTTTTCTATAAAATATTACTCATAAGCTAAGGTAACTGCACCTATAATTTGGTAGTAACAAAATAGTAAGGTATTAAACCATGAGGAACTGCTACAAAACTAATAAACTATCTTACTATTTTGTAGTCAAATAATTAAAGAGATTGTTTAATAATTGTGATTTAAAAATTAAAGGAACCACTAGAAAACTAATAAAGTATGATACTATTTGCTAGCTAAATAATTAAGGAGAGGGATTGTTAATTATGATCTAAAAATAAAATATAATAAAATAAATTGAAATCAAAGTTAAATTGAACCATTACAAATAGATTAGAAAATTTAATCAAGAGATTAATGCAAGATTTATAAGCATCTCTCCCTAGTATCATCTTTTATTTGTGATTCATTTTATTGAAAAGGTTTTATAATATAGGCCAAAGAAATTTCCAGAGGTAATGAATTGCTCTCGTTCAATTAACAATCACCTATCCTTAAATTGATTAAGTAGCATCCCTATTAGATTAAGACTTAAGAGAATAAAATAAAATTTATGAAATTTCATGAAAAGTTTAACCTTAATATAAAAGGATTTATATAAGTTTATATCTATTGTCCAGAAAAGTTTGACCCTAACATAAGAGGATTTACATAAGTTTATATCTAGTGTCCCATTTAACTCTTAATATCAAATCCATGACCCATTCATATACAAGTTCTTTTAAATCATCTAAACAAAAGTTAAAATATGATCCAATCATTTTCTTCAATTAAATCATCAATAAGAACACTTTCATAAATTTCCTAAACATAAAAATTCAAATAGTAAATAAAATAGAATCAATCCATACGAAGATAATAACTAAGGTTTCCTTATGTCCAAACATATGAAATAATTAATCCATCATCATATTATTTAAGCCAACTAAGATAATCAACATACTAAAGAAATCAAAAGTAAATGAAGAGTGTAGATTGATAAGTGTAAATTGCATCATTTTTTAGGGCATAGTTTTATTTGTGTTTAGCCATTAATTAGATCATTTAGTATGTGTTTATGTTAGAATTGTGTTAGTTTGTTAATTATTTGTGTTTGCTAGTGTTTCAGGGTCAATATCAAAGAACGGAGGAGTTTCGAAGGGAACAAGGCCATAACATAGGCCCATGACCATGGTAGGCAGGCCACAATCATGAATGAACCACTAGGATTGGTCCATAATTGTGGCACGTAGGCCACAATTGTGACAGAGATCTTACTTAAAGGCCACGATTGTGGCTAGCAAATGGTACAAACATGAGGACACTTCTAGAATTTAGTTTAGTGGGACTTTTTAGTATTTTCAGACCCTGAAGAAATCTTAGGTGACTAAAAGACAAAAAAAAAATTAAAAAAAGCCTTCCTTACATATACATATTTTCAACAGTCACCATTCAGACTCCTTATGGACTGTTCAAGCAAAGTCACAAGCTTCTACGTGCAAAAGGTGAGAATCAAGACTGATAACTAAGAACTTCCATCAAGCTTCCATTTTCAAGATTTTAAGATACAAAAAGGGAAGAAAGCTACCATTGTACTTGTTGGACCCCGAATTTATTTATTTTTAGAGTTTAGTCCATTAATTTAGCAAGCATAAATAGAAAATAGAATTTTTGAATAGAAATGCTAGAATTTAGTTAGTGTCTAATAGACATAAGAGAATAAAGGAGCTAGTGGATAAAACAAATGAAGGGTAAACTTGGAAGGATAAAACAAATGAAGGGTAAATTTCAAAAGACAATAAAGTAGTCTTGAATGAATAAGAAAGAAGAAGAAGAAAACATGAGAGAAGCTAGGAAAGAAGAAGAAAACGTGGAGAAGAAAGAAAGAAGAAGAAAACATGGAGAAGAAAGAAAGAAGAAGATAATGTGGAGAAGGAGAAAGAAAAAGAAGGAAGAAGAATCAACTTGTTTTTGGTAATCTCCATCATCTTTTCTTCTTAATTGGGTAGAAAGGAATTAGAGAAATGAGTTTTGTGTTGAAAGAGAGAAGAGAACCAAGAAACCCATTTTGATTTTCATAGATTTAAGACTAGGTCTTAGTTTTTCTAGCCTAGATAAACCGTAGGTAGGTTAGGTTTAAGCTCAAATTTATTAATTTGATTATTGAAGCTTTATGGATTTTCTATTTGAACATTGGTTTGATTGAAAATTTATTTGTTTGAAGGAAACCAAGAAAATCCTATGCAAGAGCAAGAGGAAAGGCAAACTTAAGTTTGGATTTCCAACCAAATTAGGTGGTTAATATGTTTATAGTTATTGTGATGATGGGCAAATTTCTTGATTATTGATGTGCTTAATTGTGTGACTTGAATTTTTGTGATTGTTGGAAAATTGCATTATGATTCATTTCCATGTTATGCCTTGAAAAAATGTTACAACATTTTTTATTGATCAAAAGAGGAAAAAGAATAAGCAACATGAAAGTATGAACATATGATGAAATGAATTGAGCATAAAGGTTTGCTTGTGTATAGGCAAGAGAGATACAATTTCGTTTGTCACATGCACGCTGACTTAAATCTTTCTCCCAAATACTCGCTTATGGCACATGAGCTCCTAAGAAACAAATGCATTTTGTATATGGTGTAAACTTTAGTTTCTCCATTTCGATCCATAGGACTCTCAAGCCATTATGTTTGGGACTCTCAAGCCATTATGTTTATGCATTTCATTTTGATTTGTTAAGCATGATATGAAATTAAGTGTTATGTTTTGATGGTTAAATATACATGATATGTTTATGTGATAACATCCTTAACTATGGTCTTTGAGCTAGAATTGATGATGATTTAGTTGCTAGATTAAAATGAGATATTCATATATATATATATATATATATATATATATGCTTGATTGTGCTTGTTACCAATGGCTATAAATATATTAGCCATTGAGCTTCGTAGCTTAATCCATTATTTTTGACTCCTCAGATATAGAATGAGAAGGTTATTGATCCTTACAAGGCATTAACAAAATCCAACATAGTTATCTTTGGTAACTAAGTTAGTTCGACTTTATTATTGAGTAGCTTTATAAGCATATCAAACATGAGCATCCATTTGTATTTTGTATATTGATATGGTTATTGATATGTAACTAAAGCTAGGCTCAAACTCCATTTTTTTTCTTAATGAGATTAAGAATTGAAGAAGATCCTTATGAATATTTGAGTTGTCAATTTGTTGTTGGAAATATAATTATTTGGATGTTCGAGTCTGGGTAGTTGATTTGAAGGTTTCACTACGACGAAGCCAAACTTTGGCCACGACGAACCTTTCCCAAAAGGTGTTTTCGCTTGATCTTGTGACTTTGCCGTGGTGAAGCCAGAATTTCACCATGCACATTTTTCCCGAAGTGTGCTTTTGCTTGGTCTTGTAACTTCATTGCGGCAAACGTTTCCCGACGAGTCCTTGGCAATACTCACTAATTTTGCCGTAGTAAAAGATATACTTTGCTAGTGCTAATGATGCTAGTCACATTACAATTACAACTTGAAGTTTTTGGCCTCCCTCTCATATGATCTTTACCTGATCATCTCATATAGTATCCTCATAATAAGTACTGAGACCTGGCGCCAACATCTTTGGTATCAGAGCTTAGGGTTTTTAAGAATTCCCAGGCTTAGAATACGTAGTGGTATGAATTATTATGATGTGTGAGAAATTTTTTGCATTGTTGAATTGATTGATTACATTAAGTGACATGCATATCATACATACATGTAGGAAATAAGATTAAAATGAAACATAAGCTAAATGTTAATGTTTAAATTGAAGGAGTAAGATGTCACCTCATAGAAGAACACGAGGAGTTTTGCAAGAATCTATTGCACCTGACTCTCCACCAAGAGAGGAGGGTACTGATAAGTCTAGAGCCCCAGGAATTGCTGAGGCTTCTGTAGGGCATAGTTATGGGCCCTCTCGATCATAGACACATGAGTCATCTCTTCCACAAAAGTAAGTACCTACTCCCTTAGATCCTAGACTGTTCCAGGCCTTTACTCAGGTTTTTGTCCAGGCCATGTGCCAGATGCTGCAAACTTATGCTCTAGCCCAGCTAAGAAAGGAAAGCAATTTGATAAGTTTAGGAAGTATGGGGCAAAGGATTTTTATGGAAAAACTAATCCAGAAGAGGCTAAAACATGGTTGAGGAAGACAGAAAGGATATTGGAACAAATAAACTGTGAGGATAATAGAAAGGTTAAATATATTGCAAGCTTATTATAGGGAGATGCCCTGTATTGGTGGGAAAGTATACTAGGGAGTCAAATAAAACCACCAGTATTGACATGGAAGGACTTCCTAGCTGCTTATAAGAAGAAACATTTGTCTAAGGTATATATCCAGTAGAAACAAAGGAAGTTTCTGATTCTCACCTAGAGGGAGATGACAGTGAGCGAATATGAGTGTAAACAGAAAGAGAAAAGGGAGAGAACAGTGTTGAAGTTGGATTGAATTTAGCCATAAGAGAAAAAGTTGTGTGCAAAATTTTTGTGACTTTCAATAGCTGGTCAAAACGGTGTTAAGGGTTGAGAATATGGGAATATAAAGAGCACAGTAAACAGAACGAGAAAAGGGAGAGAACAGTTTAGGAGGGGAGGTAGTGCTCTTATGTTAGAGAAGAGCGTCAGGACTTTCCCCGTATAGTTTAAGGATTGGAGCAGTGGGGCAAGCAGGTCCAAATAGATGATAACTATTTCATATCAAGTCTCAACTGTTGGAGGAAGTAGAAGGGGAGAGGGGGATAAGCCATCCATTCCCAAATGCGACCATTATGGCAAATTCTATAAAGGGGAGAATTATAGGTTGATTGGAGCTTGTTTTAACTATGGGGAAAAACAAATATGGCTAGAGAGTGTCCACAGTATGCAAGACGGAAGGGAACTCAGATGCAAGCTTCAAAAAGAGCTGAGACTGTGGGAGTCAAGACTACAACTGAAGGGGGAAGTTCTGATGTAGCCAAAAAAGTAAATCATCTAGGAGGACCAAAGGGGCAGGCACCAACCAGGGTGTTTGTAATAACGAGGGAGGCTGTAGAAATGACTCGAGAGGTTATGACTGGTATGATTAAATTCTTTAATGATAATATTATTGTTCTAATTGATCCAGGGGCTAGTCATTTATTTGTTTCGTCAAATAGGATTGTGCATGGTAGAATTTTAAGCCCATTAGATAGTCCTTTGATGGTTAGTACCCCAATTGGCCAGTATATCATTATTAGTCAAGTTTATAGAGATTGTGAAATATATATTGGTGGAGAAAAATTCGTAGTGCATTTAATGCCATTGAAGATGGGAGGATTAGATGTGATTTTAGGCACGGATACGTTAGGAAAATATAATGCTAATTTAGATTGCAAACAAAAGATAGTAGAGTTTGAGTTGGACGAAGGTAGAAAGGTGGTATTTATAGGAGACAAAAAAGTAAGCCTACCTAGAATTATTTCAGCTCTGATGGCAAAGAAGATGATGAGGAAAGAATTTGAAGCATTCTTGACATATATGGTAGAAACAAAGGTAGATGGAGGAAACTTAGAAAGATATTCCTATGGTCATAGAATTTTCGGATGTCTTTCCAGAGGAATTACCAAGACTGCTACCAACAAGAGATATTGAGTTTTCCATCGAGCTTCTTATAGGTACTGCAACAGTATCAACTCCACCTTATATAATGGCTCTGACATAATTGAAGGATCTTAAAGAATAGTTAGAAGATTTGTTGGAGAAAGGTTATATTAGGCCTAGCTCTTCACCTTGGGGAGCTCTATTTATTTTTGTGAGGAATAAAAATGGATCATTGAGAATGTGTGTGGACTATAGGAAGCTTAATCATGTCACTATTAAGAATAGATATCTACTCCCACTTATAGATGATTTATTTGATCAATTGCAAGGGGCAAAAGTCTTCTATAAGATATAATTGAGATCAGGTTACCATCAGTTGAGAATAAAGAAGTCTGATATGTCAAACACTGCTTTTAGAACATGATATAGGCATTTTGAGTTCTTAGTCATACCCTTTGGATTAACGAATGCCCCTATAGCCTTCATGGACTTAATAAATAGAGTCTTCAAACCTTTCTTAGACCAATTTATCATAATATTTATTGATGATATATTGGTTTATTCCTAGAGTGACAAGGAGCATGAGGAACATTTAAGGATTGCCTTAAAGACATTGAGGAAGAAAGAGCTCTATCCAAATTCAATAAATGTGAATTTTGGCTAAAGGAAGTAGTGTTTCTTGGACTTGTAATTTCAGAACAAGGAGTACATGTGGATCCAAGAAAAATAGAAGCTATAGTTAAATGGAAAGCACCTAAGAATATAGCAGAGATGATGAGTTTCTTAAGTTTAGCTAGTTATTATAGAAGATTTGTAGAGGGCTTTTCTATGATAACGGACCCACTTGCCAAATTGACAAGGAAGAATCAGAAGACAGGGGAATGCTAGTAAAGCTTTGAGGAATTGAATAATAGGCTCACAACTGCACCAATTTTGACCTTTCCTTCTAATAGTGATGGGTATATAGTGTATAGTAATGCCTCAAGGAAGGGATTGGGGTGTGTGTTGATGCAAGAAGATAAAATGATTGCCTATGCTTCTAGGCAATTAAAACCCTATAAGTTGAATTATCCTACACATGACCTGGAACTGGCTACCATAAGTTTTACTTTGAAAATGTGGAGACATTACTTATATGGAGTCACCACCAAGATATTTACAAACCACAAAAGTCTTAAATATTTGATGAGCCAAAAAAAGATAAATTTAAGGCAAAGAAGGTGGTTAGAACTACTAAAAATTTACGACTTAATGATATACTACCACCTAGGGAAAGCTAATGTAGTAGCAGGATGCATTGAGTAGAAAATCTATTATGGCACATGTGGAGACAGTGTATCTTCCTTTGTTGGGGGAATTAGCCAAACTTAAAGTGAAATTGAGGCAAGTTGAATCTAATTGTATATTGGAAAATTTTAGAATAAGGCCAGTACTGAAGGAGAAGATTAAGGAATTGCAGGAGAAAAATGAGTACTTGAGCAAGCTTAGAGAAGAGATTAAAAATGGTAAGCTCTCTAAAGTAGAGATAAAAGAAGATGGATTGATAGTGGTAGGTAACATATTATGTATTCCAAATATGTTAGAATTGAATGATGAAATTATTGATGAGGCACACAATGCTCCATATGTAATGCACCCGGGGAGTACAAGAATGTATAGAGATTTAAAAGAGAACTTCTGGTAGAAAGGAATGAAGAAAGATGTTGCGGAGTATGCTAGAAAATGCTTAGTGTGTTAGCAAGTTAAAGCAGAACATAAGGCACCTATTGGCAAGCTTAAACCTTTGTCTATTCATGAATGGAAATGGGAGAAGATTACAATGGATTTCTTGATGGGATTGCCAAGAACTAGCAAGAAGCATAACGAAATATAGGTAATTGTTGATAGGTTAACCAAGTTAGCACATTTCCTACGAATTAAACAAATAGATTCTTTGAATACCTTGGCCAAGAAATACATAGATGAAATAATCAGACTGTATGGAATTCCAAGTTCTATAGTCTCAGATAGAGATCCTAGATTCACCTCCAGATTTTGAGAAAGCTTACAAGAGGCTTTAGGAACCAAGTTTAATTTTAACACAGCTTTCCACCCACAGACTGATGGCCAATCAAAGAGGACAATACGAATATTGGAGGAAATATTAAGAGATTGTGTTGTAGATTTCAAAGGCTCATTGGATGATCATCTACCTTTAATTAAGTTTACTTTCAATAATTCCTACCACTCAGGAATTTAAATGGTACCTTATGAAGCCTTATATGGTAGGAGGTGCAGAACTCCTATTTGTTAGGATTAGGAAGGTGAAAGGAGACTTTTAGGACCTGAATTAGTACAAGCTACAATTGACAAGATTAAATTGGTGAGGCAGACAATCAAGGTAGATCAAGATAGGATGAAAAGCTATATGGATGCGCATAGAAAGGATATAGAATTTGAAGTTGGAAACAAAGTATTTCTTAGAGCCTCTCCATGGAAAAGAGTCTTAAGATCTAGTAAAAAGGGCAAGCTCAGTCTAAGATATATAGGCCCTTATGAGATTATTGCGAAGATTGGACCTCTAGCCTACAAGTTAGCCTTGCCACCAGAATTATCTAAAATTTGTAATGTCTTCCAAGTATCAATGTTAAGAAAATTAAGAGATGATTTAACTTATGAAGAACAACTAGTAGATATTCTAGATTCAAAGGAAAAGGTCTTGAGAAATAAGACAGTGAAGCTGGTTAAAGTCTTATGGAAGAACCATGCAAGAGAGTAGGCAACATGGGAACTTTTGGAAGCTATGAAGGAGAAGTATCCACACCTTATTGTAGACTTGGGTACGAATTTTGAGGACAAAATTCTTTAAGGGGAAGATAATTGTTAGACCCCATATTTATTTATTTATTATTTATTTTTCAGAGTTTATTCCACTAATTTAACAAGCATAAATAGAACTTAGAATTTTTGAATAGAAATGTTAGAATTTAGTTAATGTGTAATAGACATAAGAGAATAAAGGAGCTAGTGGATAGAACAAATGAAGGGTAAACTTAGAAGGACAAAACAAATGAAGGGCAAATTTGGAAAGACAATAAAGTAGTCCTGAATGAATAAGAAAGAAGAAGAAGAAAGCATGGGAGAAGCTAGGAAAGAAGAAGAAAACGTGGAGAAGAAAGAAAGAAGAAGAAAACATGGAGAAGCATAAAGAAGAAGAAGGAAGAAGAATCAACTTATTTTATGTAATCTCCATCATCTTTTCTTCTTGTTTGGGTAGAAAGGAATTAGAGAAATGAGTTTTGTGTTGGAAAAGAGAAGAGAATCAAGAAACCCATTTTGATTTTCATAGATTTGAGACTAGGTCTTAGTTTTTCTAGCCTAGATAAACTATGGGTAGGTTAGGTTTAAGCTCAAATTTATTAATTTGATTATTGAAGCTTTATGGATTTTCTATTTGAACATTGGTTTGAATGAAAATTGGTTTGTTTGAAGGAAACCAAAAAAATCCTATGCAAGAGCAAGAGGAAAGGCAAACTTGAGTTTGGGTTTCCAACCAAATTAGGTAGGTAATATGTTTATAGTATTGTAATGGCGTGCAAATTTCTTGATTGTTGGTTTGTTTAATTGCGTGACTTGAATTTTTGTAATTGTTGTAAAAATCCATTATGATTCATTACCATATTATTCCTTGAAAAAATGTTATGACAGTTTGTATTGATCAAAAGAGCAAAAAGCATAAGAAACATGAAAGTATGAACATGTGATGAAATGAATTGAACATAAAGGCTTGCTTTTGTATGGGCAAGAGAGATACCATTTCGTTTATCACGTGAACGTTGACTTAAAGTCTTCTCCTAGGTGCCCATTTGTCGCGTATGAGCTCCTAAGAAATAGACTCATTTTTTCTATGATGTAAACTTCGATTTCTCCATTTTGATCCATGGGACTCTTAAGTCATTATGTTTGTGCATTTTGTTTTGATTTGTTGAGCATGATACGAAATTAAGTGTTATATTTTGATGGTTAAATATACATGATATGTTTATGTGATAACATCCTTAACTATGAGTCTTTAAGCTAGAATTGATGACGATTTAGTTGTTAGATTAAAATGAGATATAGATGTATATATCTATGCTTGATTGTGCTCGTTATCAATGCTATAAATATATTAGCCACTAAGCTTCGTAGCTCAACCAATTATTTCACTCCTTTGGTACAAAATGAGAATGTTATTGATCCTTGCAAGGCATTGGAAAACTCCAAGATAGCTATCTTTTGTAACTAAGTTAGTCCGACTTTATTGTTGAGTAGCACTATAAACATATTAAACATGAGCATCCATTTGTATTTTGTATTAAGCTATTGATGTGGCTGTTGATATGTAACTAAAGCTAGGCTCAAACTCTGTTTTGTTTTTAATAATGAGATTAAGAATTAAAGAATATTCCTTTGTTTATGTTGATATCTATCTTCTTAGTTGAGTTGTCAATTTGTTGTTAGAAATAGAATTGTATGTTGTTCGATGTTCGGGTCTGGGTAGCTGATTCGAAGGTTTCGCCACGGCAAAGCTAGACTTTGGCCACGATGAACCTTTCCTGAGAGATGTTTTCGCTTGATCTTGTGCCTTTGTCGCGTCGAAGCCAGATTTTTGCCACAATGCATTTTTCCCAAAAGGTGCTTTTGATTGGTCGTGTAACTTCATCGCGGCGAATTTTTCTCGAAGGGTCCTTGAGAATATTCGCTAATTTCACTGACACATACTTTGTCATGGTGAAGTCTGCCAGTGTTGATGCTGCTAGTCACATTATGATTACAATTTGAAGCTTTCGGCCTCCCTCTCACACGATCTTTACCTGATCTCGTATAGTAGCCTCGTAATAAGTACTAAGGCTCGGGCACTAACATTATTTGCTTTATTTTTATTTTTTTTTGTATGTTTTGTATTTTGAAGAATATGGATATGGTTGAACTTGTTCCTACTATGAGTGGTTGAATTTATTGTAGATATTACTTTTAAACTACTTGTTGAACTCCTACTTTGTTGTTTTGAATGAATGAATGCTTTTGATAAATGTTGTGCTTAAACCTTACAATATATTGAGAAATGGAGTTGGGTAAATTGTGTAGAGTTGTGCAATGGGAGTTAGCACCCTATTGACCTATATTTATCAAGTTAATTGATTAGTTAGAGAAAGATCTTGAATAATTAGTTGATTACCCATAGGATTGCTTTATAACTAGTTAAATTGGTGGATTGATTTTGTAGATTGAGAGATTGCATAGTCAATTCCATTTGATTTGGCTAGGGACATTTGATTACACCTTAAGAGAGGGTGATTGAAACATTAGGACATCTTAGGAGAGTTATAATTCAATCAATAAGGTAGGAGGGAGACAAGATAGGAAAAAAGTGATCTCTAATCTTTAATCTTGAAAATCAAAGTTTTTGCATTTTTGTTACATTATTTATTCGTTACTAGTTTGTTTGATTTAGTTTACTCTTCAGTTTTTATTATTTGAATTTGATTCTTAAATGAAGCATAATCTGAATTAAGTGGTGCCTAAGCACAATCTCTGTAGGATGATATCTACTTTTTACTACAAGTAATGATCCACATACTTGTGGTTTTTAGCATAAAAGAAGTAGTTTGTTTTTGCATTCAACATAGATGATTTTGATTTGTCATAATGAACTAATTATAGTTAAAAATCCTTTTAATTTATCTCCAATTCTCTACTTAAACAATTTATAATCATATATCAAAATTGGGATTTAGTAATGCATTATACCTAACCATATGTTTAAGAATGTGAAAGTTGTTTAACTACCCTTTCTGTGCATGATTTTTCAGCATAATTCTATCCTTCATCATATAATGTTTTGATTAGATAGAGCATGAAATAATTTATACTCTTTTTTAGTTCAATCATATTATTTCTCTGTCATTAGCTATTAATTCAGTTAAAGACATTTGTAAACTATTTACAAAGTATCATTCCATCTTAGTCAAAGATTTGTTAAATCAATACTAATTGAGAACAACAAAACATTATCCCTAATTACTTTAGGGTGATTAATCATATCTTGATTACATAACTACTTTCATATAGTTCGTGCTATATCCAATGACTACCAACTGAACAACATATGATTAAATAGGTCATAAGTAGTATAAAAATATATCAATCCCTATTAGATAACTTTGAGACCTCAAATCAAAGGATTACTTATACAATCATCACAATGAGAATTTCTATAGACATATAAGTAATGTTCCAAATGAATTTCTCATATCAAGTCAGTATAGTGAATTTGTTCTTTAGCAAATATTCACACATCTGTTTAAGTATCTCTATATTTTAACTCTTGAGACCGACTATTTCCTTCATAAGGAAAAATATAATGTATACTATCATTTTTACGTTCTATTGATCTGTAGCTTCAATAGACCAATAACTAGGAATAATTTAGGGATAATACATAAATATAATATGATTTTCATAATAAAAATCTCATTATAATTTCATTTGCAATATATAATTATCCCATAGACTTTATTATATATATCTAAACATGTACAAGATAAATAATATTTTTAAGTTGTTTTGTCACTAAACTATAACCAATTAATTAGTTGTAGGGCATAAACCATCACTTCTTGTCTTGAAAATTGTAGATTTCTTTAACTGGTGAGAGGAGAAAAACCAACAATTTTCAAAAGAATCAATAACGTGAGCCTCTTAGTTAATGCCACATAATACAATTTAGGGTCTACTTGTTTTTGTTTTTATTTTTATTTTTAAATTCAATAAAAATATGTTTATTTCAGTTTTTAATTTTTATTCTTATTTTTGGTTTCCTACAGTTTTTAAATATTAAGAAAAATCACAAAAGTGGTTTTTTTTGTTTTTTGAAATTCCCACTAAACGGTATGTTGTTCGTTTTGTTTATTGAACCTTGTAGCAACGTATAAGCTTTAACTTGAATTAATAATATTCATTCAATTTTCAAGAAAATAAGAAGACAATTCCAAAATATAGAATATGCTCGAATCTATCACTCGGCAAGTTATACTTGCCCCCCACTTTTCTTTTTCTTTTTCTTTTTTTGAACGTAGCAATCATTTCTGCTGGTATAAGTCACAGCACTTTGTAGCCGACCACCATCGGATTGCGCAAATTTTGCTTGATGTTCCACTTAGAATTTGGTCAATTTCTCTGATTTATATATTTTATCTTCTCTAATTGTGTACTAACTGTGCTTTTCTATTTTATTTTCGTGGGGAATTTTCCTGTGATTGATCTAACATACGAAAAGTAGCATAAATTAAAGGGAACAAATTGCTTCTAATACCAAAGTGTGAAACTGCTTCTTTCCAATCATACAGCAGTCAAAAGAATTTCCCTGTAATTTATATTTCAATCGTTTTAAGTGATGTCAAATCCATAGTGTTAATCATAGCTTGACACAATGATCTTTGAGTTCCACTAGAATTCAGAAGCCACAACCCACCGTACCTGCCGGTAGGCAATGGTAGTATGGTATAGTATAGTATGCGTCTCCAATCTGCTGCAGAGCCTAAATTAATCTTCAATCTTCAAAAAGAGAGGTTTTTTTTTTTTAATACCAAAAATGTATTTCCAATTTGTGAAAGTAAATACAAGTATTGAAACTTTGGCTGGTTATTTCCCGTTGGCGAAGCGAATTGATTTAGGTGAACGCATATTAAGGAGTAATAATTTACAAAGCTATGAGAAGGTCTTGAAGTAACCTAAAAGATACGTACATAGACTTTACGTATAAATAGAAAGAATAGCACCCGTGTGCAATGTCCGTCAAGGAGCAAATATTTATTTTAATATCTGCAGGATGCTATCAACCCATCAGAAGACTTGGAATCACGTCAAAGTGCAGAACGCCTCGTTGGCATATCAAATTTGGCAATAGAAGCAGATGCTTTGCTTGATAAAGCTCTTAAAATCATCAACCATGGCATCTTCGTTCTGCCATTATGCCCACAATTGACTACTGAATAATGGAAAGATGTAAACAATTTGTTCAGTTGTACAACTACATGTTTCGTGCTTGAATTGACAGTCAGTCGGAAATCACTCTTATCAGAAAAATAAAATGGAAAGCCAAAAACGAATCAAAAAGCAACTGACTGGAGTCGCAACAAGACCGAATCTCACCATTCGACAGCTCTTCATTTGCTTTTCTTAGTCACAACATCTATGATATAATGCGATCACTTGATTACTGCCAAAACCATGTTGTTGGCAAAGACACCCCAGTTAATGGGGAGAGCAGTAAACAAAAGAATGTTTATAATATTTGGTCATAAGCACCCACCCCATCAATGATTCCAATGAGTTACTTTTGACCAAAACAATACAGGGAGGAAATAATATTATAGACCACTTCAATATATCCTATCATTGCAAAGCTATAGATTATGAGATGATTAATTACTCCTTAGCCTTAGTTGAAAGATTCCCTCGGGAAGGAATTTTCTTGGGAAATAGAAAATTATGAGATGAAAAAGTTTGTCGACACTACTGTTCCTTTGGTTCAGTCCATGAAAAAGATTCTCGTTGGTACATTTAAAATCCCAAGTACTGGAAATGTTTTGATCCAATTGTCTTTCAATAATTTAAGTGGGAAATCTTATATTAAATTTCTTCACGTACTCATAAATTGTTGTTTATTGGACCAGCTAAGTCTTAGAAATGTGGAACATTGTAGCAGCAAGATAAAGCCCCCTCTGCCATTGGAGACTAGACTTTCTGTTAAGGCAAGAAAGAATCTTGAAAGATAAAACAAAGAAGATGAAAAGAAAATCGAATTTGGCTCTTTTTCTTTAGAAGGAATCACGTTAGACAGTCATATAACAGCTAGCAGTTTATATCAAAATTTGGTAGCAATAGATATTCTGCTTTCTATGTTTTTTAGCTGAACTGACCTCTCAGAGTCACCATATTCCATTTGAATGATGACACGTCTGAGTTTGCATAAAAACAAAGTTTGCTTTTCTGGCTTTCTTTTTCTATATTTGTATTATGTTTGATTTTAACTCAGATGGCATCTTCTTGTTGCAGTCATAAAGTGGCTCAACATAATAAACCAAAAGGACGGTTCTGTTGGGAGTAATTCGTTATATATTCTTGTGCACCTCATCATGAATTGTGTACTTAGTCTTTCTTTGCAGCAAATAGTTGTTTATTCATGCTTTGTCTCCACTACATGAGGGAGTAGAAATAATTTCTGTGTCAAGCTAGCTAGAAGTTTTTAGGTTTTGCTTTGCGATCACACTATATCATTTGACATGCATGCCTTCTCAGGACTTGAATATATATAACAAAGGCGCTTTGTCTCCTGAATGGCCCAGTGAACCTTTGAGTTGAAGAGGAGGTGGTGGATTTTCCTTTCGATTTTCTATAACCCAATAGGGAATAGGACTTAGTCCCTTTACATAGAGGAAGCAGTGATGATCAAGAGCCATAAGGAATGTCTCTAAAGCAGTCAAATGCATAGGCTTGTTAGGTCTTTGCTTAGGTATAAAAATTCCTCCAACGTGTGAAGATTCCATAAAAGGCAGCCATCAAAGACTTTCTTTCTGAAAAAAGAGTGTGCTAGTGAGGTTTCCTACCAACATCAGGAATAGTGGATAGTGACTTCCTTAGTTCATGCCTCCAAATTGCGGCAGTGGACGTCAAATTACCTAACACAAGTAGGGTTAGAATACTGGTAAAAGTGAAATTTCTGAGGCTGCATTGCAAACTGGGGTCATGCGCACTTGGGCAATTTTTCATTACCATCATGTATCTCTATGTCTTTTGAATAACCACTCGTGAATGGGGAGTATAATGCCCGCTTTTGAGCCTAGATGCATGTAAGGTAACCTGCTTCACTTTCTCCATTTTTCCCCTTTCCCTTTCTGAACTCTTAATAGCAAGACAAACCTAGAATTTTCGTAATTTCAATTGCAGAACTCAATAAGTGTTGCTTCTTGACTTATATGCAAATTCAGCTCAATTCTTTAGCGCTTGTACTTGAAGCCAGAAGAAGTTTCGACATGAGCAAATATTGACAAACGTAATATGTGTATCCGTTGAGACCAACGCGCACCATACGCTATTTATCAAAGCATAATCGAATAGGAAAATGTTGTGTAGTTTCGCTGACCCCATAATATGATAAAAATAAATCCCATAATATGATAAAAATAAAAAATATTACTCGTATTTAAATTATATTTATTTCATATTGAGATTTACAGTTGATGGATAATCACCACCGGCCGGCTATTAAATCATATCTGAATATGTTGCTTTTAATTGTCTAATCAAATGGACAAGAAAGTTTTGGAAAACAACAAAAAGTTGTCAAATTAGAGTACATATTCCTTTGTCTACCATTAGTTTACACGTCCCAATTTTTTCAGGGCTATTATTTGTCTAAGAGATTTAGGAAATGTTACGAATACTGAAACTGGCATTAGATCGGATTTTGTCACTGTACCATATTGGTACCAGTCATATTGGTAATATTTTAAATTTATAAAATATTTTATAATTTTTTAAAAATTGTAAAATAATCTTTTAATATTATACTGTATAACTTAAACCAGCCTTGTCTAAAAAATTATAATAATATAAATTTAAATTAAAAACAATTTTTATATTTATATTAATATTATTTTCACATATTCTACATATAACTAATAACCAAAATTAATATGAAAAAGATTATTTTATCATCATAGAAATATAAAATTAAGAACAATACAAAGTATTTAAAATATTATAATATTATCATATAATAAATAATTATTATCAATAATAAAATATAATTTCTATCTTAATAATAAAATATAATTTCTATCTTAATATTTAACTTTCAATAATAACAAATATATATATTTATTTTAATATGTAACTGTTATTAATAATAAAATATTGTTATATTTATGTTAACAAATTTAAAAAGAAATATAAAAATTTGAGGCCTCTTAATTTTTATTTTAACATATTTTTAATTATTCTTTGTAGAAAAAGTATAACTATTATTTACTATATGAATTTAAATATTATATTATTAATAATAAAAGGAGATGATGATGATGAAGAAGAGAGCGTGAGAGTGTGAAAAAATAAAAAGAGGAAGAATAAAGTAGTAGAGTAGGGTTTTGCGTGAGGGCTTAGGTTTTTAAAAAATTTTCATTTTGCAGAAATGCCCCTGGTTTATTTAAAATTTTTAGTACCGGTTGGTATATAGCCGATATTTCAAATACCAGTGGTATCAGTCGGTACCAGGCCAGGCCTGATACAGGTTGGTATTTGAACCCGGTACCGAAACATTCCATTTTGTTCAATTTTTTGGCTGGTACGGTATGAAATTCAGTACAATGGATTTAGGAGAAGTAAATTATATAAGGATTTGGTTGTGAGAGGTCATTTCTCCATTAGAACAAACATTTCTCATAGGAGAAGGGTGTAATTGCATTTGACTTGAGACAGGAAAAGTTTCTTAATATCCCAACTCCATTTGTAGTGCTTAAACCAACATTTCATGGCTTATTAGTAAGGGGTCAGATCCTCTACCTTATTTAACCAATGCCAACCCTAGGCCATTAGCTTTTATCCATAAATTCTTGTCTATCCCATTTATTTTTGTGTATGTAAACTTATGGCACATGATTGGAATTGGTTAAATGGATAAGAGAATCTAAAGCCTATTAATGGTAGTGAATGTTGTGAAGTCCGTTTTTTGTGGAACCAAATGAAAATGAAAATGTAATTGATGGCCTTTCATATAGATTATAACAGGTTTACAGAAGGCATGGGAAAAGCAAGCCTAAGGTTGATGTGCTCAAACAATCCTAAATGAAGTGAAATCATGCAAGACATCTACTAGATAGATCTATCACAGTGAATTTGCATTAGCTATTATTTTAATTAAGCCTTTGCTAATAAGTAACGACTGAAAATTTGGTCAATGTACATGGAGGCAATATGGAGAAGTTTGGTTAATGTGTATGAGGAGAATTTGATTCTTTTACTAATAAATTAGGAGGATGGAAAACAATACACTTTTGTCTTCAGCCAATGCAAAATTATGCTAGTTGCTTCTACCACTTCCTTATAAGCATCGAAAGACTTTTCTGAATCTTCTTTGAAAGATAAGAACTATTTTTTCTTTAATGTGATTTCATTATAATAGTTATACTAGCAGGTTCTAGCATTTAACCTTTAATTTAGGTTTCATTCTTATTATACTGAGATTAGTGAAGAATGAAATAAGTATTGAGAAATGATTAGATCTCATGTTCAATAGAATAAATACAAAACTTTTTCATATAATTTTTCAAAAGTTAATATCATTTTAAAATATATAACATGATTAATGCATAAATCTTATAACTTGATCCTTTTATTATCTTTTTCTCTTAAACTATTTATAAATTAACTCATCTCAATCGTTGTAGCTACACAAGTATACAACTTCTAATAATATCCATAGAATATATTGAGAAAACTCTACAACTGTAATAGATATGGTTAGGAAAGAAGTGCTAACTCCCATAGAGCCTAAACCATTTATAACAAAGTTTGGATCTTTTGGTAATTTAATTTAATTACAATTCTAATTTTAATTGAACTTTACGAGCCAAATATCATACAATATCGTAGACTAATCTTTATTTATCAAATGGTATTGAATCGTTAAATTTATACATGTGATATACTGGATAGAGTAAAAATTCATAAAAGGATAATACTTATATTTTATTATATTACTAATGACTTTATGTGATATAGTCATATGTATTAAATGAAGTATTGATTTAAAATTTTGAAAAGTTCAAATTGTTTAAATATAAATAGAAATTAAGCATTAAGAATGTTGAAGCACTTCCATAGATAGTTGTGGTGAGTTTTAAATTTTTAGTTATCTATAAGGACTAAGATTCTCTAGTAAATACCGTCACAATAAAATTCCATAAGAGTATGGATTTTATAAGTAGCAAAATACAATATGAGATATTGTATGATGAATATTATTTCTTTTATAGTTATGCCTAGTATGTCTTACCTTTTATAGCTCCAATTGAATCAATTAGCAAGATTTCATATTAGATATGATACGTTAAGTCTTTGAAAGAGTCAAAGTTAATGATTTAGGGTTGTGTTGCTTAGATGAAGCACATATTATCCATTAATTTTAGAACTAAAATGAGTGATAAAAGGTTATTAAATATCCAAAAGTTTGGATATAATCTTATAGACCTATTAAGCAAATTGTTTGTTTTAGTGTATACTTAGAAGAGAATGGTTCTCAGGATAACTAATGGGAGTAAGATGGAAGTTTAAAGGTTCAAATCTAATGACAATACATCCTATTGGAACTATTGCTCTTAATGATACATTTGATGTAGAGTTGAAGGGCTACGAGACATTAAAAGATTCACTTTTATGATGAATTCAAAGAGTTTGTTTTGGAGATAATTTTTGATTGATCATAAAAGGTTAGTGGTAGTACAATTTTCCTCATTAGGAGTATATGGAGACATATTGCTCACAAAGAACAATAATTCTAGTTTTTAATTGTTGAAAACATAATTGTCCAAAAACAACTCTTATTGGATATGAGAAGGTATTAGCTTAATTCTAGGAATAAGGTTTATGGGGATAGATTAGAATTTGCTCACCTATTCTAAGTACAAATACATAGATAATGTACTAAAGATATTTAGCATTTGAGATATTAGATACTTATAAAGTATTAAAGATATCCATTATTCTACATAGGATTTTATATTTGAGCTCAAGGAGATAAGGATATTTAATTTAGAATCATAATTAAGGTTTATTTACTTAGAATAATATCATTAAAAACTGGAAAGGCTCCGATGTAGTAATGATGGCTAATTAAGCCATAATACATTTTTCATTTAGTGGAAATGATTAATTGTAGGAATAATTTCTTTAATGAACTTGATAAAGTTTCTTGCATTATTCAAGATAGTAATGCACTGATAGGTGCCTAATTGATTATCTAATTATTTCATAACAATTAGCAATTAAGTACAATAAATTGTTTAAGATATTCATTTTGACTCATATGTGATTTTAGGCATCATTCAGAAGTAAAGAAGTTAAAGTGGGTCGAAAGCACGATAATTGGACCAATTTTCGAAGGCTAATAATCAATTGTCTTCATAGAGCAAGAAGAAGACAAGAAAATGCCAAGAAAGGAGATATATGTTAAAAATACAAAGAAGATTAAGGCATGAGATAGGATAGGGCCAAGCACGTGAATTTAATGATGACCAATGCAGTAGTGCACAAGCCAACAGTTGGAAGAGAAGCAAAACGACAGTGAAACATGAAGAAGACACACAATAAAAAGCAAACAAAAATGACAAGATGCGCAGTGTAAAACGCACAGTACCAAGATGCTGTAAACGTTGTGCGTGAATGCAAACCATGTCTGTGTTTCACACAGATGTTGTGCATAATTGCTCCCTATGTCTGCATTTCACGTAGATGTTGTACATAAACACAGACGGCGTTTATATTAGGGAGCTTGTTTGGCTTAAAACACATAACAGCATAATAGAGAGGAGGGCTTTAAATGAGATGTGAACAGTGATGGTGGACCACATAATAATTCGTCACATCATAGAATAGTGGAGAGAATAGTAGCGTAGAGAGGAGGTGCAATAGGGAAAAGCAGATAGGAGGCCTTCGGTAGGGGTTATTAATAGGGTTTGAAGCATTTTTCTAGGAGAGATCCATGGAAGGCTAGATGTCTCGATGCCAATTTGGAGGTGACATCGACACCGACAACCTGGGTTAAGTATATTTCACAATTTTGTTGTTTCTTTCTCTTATTAGGAATTGATTATGTTATTTTGTGCTAATTGAATTGGTTATTGTGAAAATATGATTTTAATGCATTCATTGAATCATTTATTTGCAAACCAGTTGCTAGAATTTCAATATAATATGTAATTGTTATGCTGAAATTCATGTGTAGTGACTAATGATTCATAATCATTAGAGATAACATAACCTAAGTTAAATGCATCATATGTGGTTGTTTCCTTGATTAATCGGTTTTCTTAATTTGTAATGCTATTGCCTATTTAAATATAGTGATCGTATCCTAGGTTATACAACGATTAGGTTTAATTAATAATCGTATCTTGATTAAACAAAAGCTAAGGGAAAATTCAGGTTAATTACTAATTCATGATTAATAGTTACTAGGAGAGGTTCGAGAAAAATAAATAAATGAAATATGTTTAATTATGATGTAGGTCGAGATTGAACTAAAGAACTTGGTCCTTATCGAATTCACCACATTTATCATTTTTTTACATATTTTCTTTAATTTTTTTATTTTAGTTTGATTTTATTTTCTTGTTTGAAAAATCTAAAACCCCCTGTTGGACCTCGTTTTCGGAGCCCAACATTACGGAATATCATAAGACGTGAGCGTGCGTATTATCTTATAGGGTTATTTCAATGAACCCTCATTAGCCATCATCCCACAAGTGTGGTGTGTCCGCACTAGTCAATCACCAAAATCACAATTTGACTTATTAAATAAAATTGTAGTTCTAAGTATCTAGTTTATTTTGAAGTAAGAACCATCTGAATTGGAGTCCTATAGATCAAGATATGCTTAAGAAGCCAAAGTATGTTCATACTCCAGTCATGCTCTCTCAATCGACCCCTCACTATCTTTCCATAAATGTTGGGACCCAATCTCAGAACCGGATCCCAACCGAAAAAGCGGAAAGCGAAAAATGAAAAGAATGGTGAATCGAAAGGCAAAAAACAAATCAAACGAACGGATCGGCAAAACGGAGCACAAATTGCGGAAGCGAAATCAAAGTAAACGCGTGTGGAAAGGAATACGATCGGAAACAAATGAACGGATTGCGAAGCGAAACGAATCGAATCAAATTCCAACATTCGAAGCGTAAAACTTAGGAAAAACTAAAATAGCGATGGAGACCATAAGACTAAAACATCCGAAAATCAGGTATAAATTTTTTTTCCTTTTCTTTTCTCATAAATGAAACTCATGCAAGGCAATCTAATTTCCTTTTTCTTGGAAATTATCCTCAATCCAATTCTCAAATCATACAAACTTTTTATACATGCAAACAATCCCAAAATTCATCTTTTAAACATCTAATTCTTATTTTTATTCTTTTT
>JANVCQ010000232.1:32633315-32644217 GCA_025531925.1 Erythroxylum plowmanianum
ATTGCAATCCTTGGTACAAATTTATTTGACCGGTTTCCAAGGATCAATCTTAGGATTGAGTGATAAGCCGCGATCAATCCTCTTGAAGCTGCATCAGTTGTGCCTCTTGTACGTGGGTTACTTCATTATAAAACGTTTGCAAAAGTGATTCTTTAGGTAGGTTATGTTGTGGACATTTTCTTTGTAAGTCTTGGTATTATTCCCACACTTCATAAATCAATTCCGTATCACCTTGATAAAAGTTTGTTATCTCCTTGATAGTCTTCGTAGTTTTGGTAAAGGGAAAGTACTTATCTAGGAAGGCACAAACTAATTGGTCCCAAGTGGTGACATTAATCTAGTTGAGGGAATGGTACCAAGCTTTTACTTTATCCCTTAATGTAAAAGGAAAGAGTCCTATTCTTGTAGCATCCTTCGACATCTGGTGATAATGAAAGGTATCATAGATTTCAAGGAAATTGATAATATGTTCATTTGGGTTTTCATTCGTTAATCTATAAAATTGCACATTTTATTAAAGCATAATTAGAAGGGTTGGTTTGATTTCAAAGGAAGTTGCTTGCATGAGTGGCCTAGCTACACCTTGATTAGCTACATTAAAGCTCAATCTCATGAAGTCCATAAGGGTTATCGGTTGATGCCCCTAGTTTGCTCCTTGATCTAACTCTTGCTGAAACTCCTCTATCATTGTTGCTTTTGTTATTTTTTCTTTCTTCTTCACATCTAGCTCTTCTAATTAAATGTTCTAGATGAGTGATGTCAAGCTTTACAAATTCAGCTATACAATTCGAACTTTTTGTAACTCTTATGTTTATGCAAGAGCACGGACACACAAAAAATGGAAAGAACATAAAAACTTAAAACAAACTAAAATTCCTTAAACTAAGAGAACTAAACTATTCTTCGCTTTCCTTGGCAATATTTCGCAAGCGCATGATTCATAGTGCAGTATTAAAGGTGTTGATCCCATAAGGACGGAGAGTATCTAATCCTAACATCTAAGGCCAGAAAAACTATTAAACTAAAAATAAAAGTTGCAACAAAAATTAATTACAAAAATTGAGTTCAACCAATCAAATCAAAAATTAAACACAAAAGTATTAACAAGTGAGCAATATGCAATCATAATAGAAATCAACTGCAGGAATTTACCAACTTATGAGGGGCAAGATTTTACTTATCATTAATGCTAACCTAGCCGATTATGTATCAATGGAGTGTCGATTCTAGACTATCCTAAGGCTTATTGCTCTCTCTTGAGTTATCACCATTAAACCTTAAATTATAAACCCTAATCAAATTTTGGAATTTGCAATCTCTTAGTTCACAAGTTATCCAAAACCCTAATTAGATTTGAAGCACTTTAATAAACTATCGGAACATCACATGAGATCTCTCTCCATATAATTACCATTATGATTTGTCACATTTTTTATTAAATCACCTGTCTCTCATTAATTAGATTTCATCATTTTTCATTCAGTTCACCCTCTCAGTTTATTACCAAATTATGCAAAAATGTAATCAAATCACGACATTCATCCAAAAACACAATCGACTAAATTATCACTAAATTAAAATAAAATCCCAAAGGACAGTTTAGAACATCATCAATATTCCAAATCCTATCATCATACTATCCATCTCAATTCTATACATAAATAAAATCGAAACTTGGGAAGCACATCGAGTCAGCTTCGTCTTCCTCTTCCTTCTTCTTCTTCTCTCTCTTTCAATATTCTCTCTTTAAGGTTTCAAGTGTGGCTGATGCAAAAACTCCTTTATGCTCCTCTTAATGTTCTTTAAATAGTCTTTTATGTTTTGGGTAACTCTATTGTCTTTTTGGGGTCAGAAAGGTCCAAAAAGTCCCTTGAAACATGAAGTTCGCTAAGCTTTCTATCATGATAGGCCATGATTATAGATCGTTGTTTCAGCCCGAATGTCTTCCAAAACTCCTTCGTTCTGTGATATTAACCCTAAAATACTAACAAACACATCAAGGCCCCTAAAAAACATAATATTTAAGCTCAAAAGCTTATACTAAGCTATAAAACACTTAAAACATAAATAATTAACAAACTAACCCAATTATAACCTAAGCATATACTAAATGATTGAGTTAACTACTAAACACATATCAAACTATGCCTTCAAATATGATATAATTTACACTTATCAGAAACTTTGTATAGGGTTTGTTTAAGCCAGATGGGGTTAATTAAGAAAAAAGGAGAACATTTCATTTTGCACAACATGGTCGACCCTAGAGAGTTTCATCATCAACGCAACAATAGGATTGTGACGTTCTGCCACCTTTGTATCTTCTGACTCCACCAATCTGACATAAGTATCATTTTTGACAAGCAAGATTGGAATGTAAAATTTCTAAAATTAAGAAGAATTTAGATGCTTTGCTCCAATTCATGGGGATGGTACCCCCATGTTCACCGACATCATAGTACATCTACTTTTCAAAGCTCACATCTAAGGCGAGTCTTTTGTTCTGTGCCTTATTTCTATTGATTATTTTTATGTGATGCAAGTATATTATGCATACATGAAGGACAATGTATCATTTAGGTGTAGGGGGCAAGTTTTTATATTATGATGAGCTTTATGATTTTTTTCTTAGACTTATGATATTATGATTCATATATTTATTATTCTTTATAATAACCTCATAATTTTCTTATTGTTATTTATAAATAGTTTTAAAGTTAAGATACATTTTTGGTTAAAGAAATAATGCACAAAAAATACAAGCATGATTAGTGTTTTCACTGAATTATTTAAGTATCTCATTGGTTTTGTTGAATGAAAGTGTGCAAGACTTAGTGTATTTTTTACACCTTCATGAGCTTTAAGCCTAAGAGCATTCATCATATTTGTTCTCATACAAATCCTTAATGTTGTGTGTTATTAAACATAGCTTGTTTATGCTATAACTTGCTTTTGAATACATGTTAAGACCATATTTTAAATGAATTTGTATATAAAGATGATAAGGGCATTTAGGATAACTATTTTTTACATAAACAAGACTACTTTACTTTTTATTCCTAGAAAACCAATCTGAGCCTTATTGTTTATTTTCTAGCATAATAACCTTGTTACAACCCAAATTTACCCTTCTTTTGTTGATATCTTTAATAATTTTGAGCCCCTAAATTAAAGGAATTGTTGAAAAATTATTTGCATAAGATATTGATTATTTCTATGAAAAGTAAATTAGTTTATTCAAGTTGAATTATTTTGATTTTTCATTTTTAAGGGAGAAGCAAAAAAATCACCTTTGATGTTATTATTTATAAAAAAACAAGAAAAAAGAAAAAAAAGGGTGTTTGAAAGGGATGTTATTTGAATCATATGAGTTTCAAATTAAGTTGAAAACTTGTGTAGATAAGTTTGTATGATTTCCTTCAATTTACTTAACCCAAAAAAACTTCTTTTTTGTCATACCTTACCTAAGTCATGTTACAACCCTTATCAAATTCCTTTGATTTATGCATTAAGTCACTTTTATTAAGTAGTGGAGATACGATTCTTGAGCAAAATTATGGAAATAACTTGCTATGCTTTGATTTAACAGGTTAATGTACTTTATACACTTTGAGTATATAGAGTGAAATCCTTGAAAGAGTTTCATGTTATGTTTCATTTGATTTTGATGGAATTGATGAGATGCTATGTTTAAATTCTAACAATGTTTCCTATGAGTGCTTATTCTCTCAATTAATATTTTATCTTAAACCTTCAATGTGAATTAGCTTTTAGTTATTTATAGAAAACAAGAAACAATATTAGAGGCTATTATAAAAATAATTGATGAACTGAATTAATGTATGCTTGAGGACAAGCAAAAGTCCAATGTGGAGAAATTTGATAAGATGTTATCTTGATATATTAATTATAGAAAACAAGGAACAATATAAGAGGCTATTATAAAAATAATTGATGTATTGAATTAATGTATGCTTGAGGACAAGCAAAAGTCCGATGTGGAGAAATTCAATAAGATGTTATCTTGATATATTAATTGAAATTAGTTTCTTTGCTTTAGATTTATTTTGGAGCTTAAATAGGAAAAATAAATTTTGTTTTATTTTAAAAGATGAAAAATGGAGATTGCATCAAATTGGGACATTATTAGTGATAATCACAAATTTTGGATAAAGTGGACAACTTACTGCAATGGATAAGGCAAGATCATGCCTAATGTCAAATTTACCTGAAGAGTTGTAGATTAATTAGGAAACTTCTTTCTATCCCTATTATGAAGAGATTGGGATTTGTTTTAGATGGGCATCTTTGCAAGATAGGATAAGATTAGGTTTAGAGTAGGAAAAACATTATAAAAGCTATGTTCTCAACCTTTCTAAGATAATTAATCATTTTTCTGCTTACTTTTCTCCCAATTCTTCATCTTTCTTCCATTTTTACTGTTGGAACTAAACTCATGTGTGGCTAAACTCAATTATTTTAAGCCAAGGAGATTTGCTGCTTTAGTTGTAACCTTGCTGCTTTAGTTGTAACCTTTTGAGGCTTTGTTTTAAACTTTTATTCATATTTTAATTCGAGTATTTCTTGTTTTGAGTTCTTATATTTTATAAATGATTAATATTGATTAATCTGAAATTTTAATTTAATGTTATTCTATCACTATCCATGAATTCGATGATCAATAATTATCATGAAGGATTGGTGCAAGCAGCAAATAGGTTATTTATGAATTTTCATATTTAACTTATAACAAATAAGAAAACTAAGTTGAATAATTATAGCTATCTCGATTATTTAATTTAGGGCTTAGTCTTTTTCACTAAGCTTATTGTTATCATTTTGTTGACATGGAATGCTATCATACCTAGTCAACTGATGGTAAGTTTTAATTTAGATGTTGGGTTTGAACCAATTATTTTGGAAAAATATGAGACTTATTATGGCTATCCTAATATGTTTCAGACTAACTTCTTGAATTGTGACTCATATTTGCTTTAGACCAATGATCAATGTTACAATTAGATGAGATATTTCCCTTGAATTAGAGCTTATTAATCTTGAATTTCTCCATTTTATATTCAATTAATTTGTTTTGATTCCATGTTAATTTTATTTAATTAGTTAATCGATTGAAAATCCTTACTTTATTTTATTGATTGAAATTAAGAAATTAGTGTTTATTTCTTTTAGTATTCGACATTGTTCAACGACTACTATAATAAGTTAGAGAATTGAAATTAATTTTGAGGGCTTAGGTAACCTAACCAGGCTCTAGTAGTGCATCATAACACTATACAAAATAACTAGTCCTAATACTATAGCTAATGGTAAGTCTAAGTCGAACCCACAAAGAGTGTTCGGTTAGCTATTTTTATGAAAATAATCGGTGTTTAGGTTATGGGGGTTTATTAGTTTTCAAATAAGAAAACAAAATGAAACTAAACTAACAAAATAAACTCTTTAACTAAGCCTAGCTATTGAACAACCTATAACAAGCTCTCTAAATTTAATCAAAAAGTCATATTACAGGTTAAAAAATGGATTACTCAAGGAAATAACCACACAAACTCAGGTCGTTTAACCAAGATTATGTTATCCTTAATGATTTGGCACCATTAGTTGCCATAAATGAATCTAAACACAATAATTACAGATTGTATTCAAAATTCTAGCAATGGGTTCATAAATAAACAATCTATTAAGGACGAGAATAAAGATCAGTCACATATGAAAATCCCAAATTCATAAGCATAGGATAACCTGAACAATTCCTATAGAGAGAAAGAAAAACAAACCCAATGAGAGATATGTTTAACTGTGTTCGTCGACGTCAATATCACCTCTAAACCAATGTCGAGAAGCTTAGCCCTCCATAGCCTACATAGGTCTCTAACGATGTCTAGCTATACTCCTCTTTCTTCTACAGACACCTCCTTCATAAACATTTTTTAATGTTTTCTTTAATTTGCTTTTATTAATTTATTTTCATTTTATTTTCTTATTTGAAAATCAACAAACTGTGCAACCTAAACACTGATTATTTTCATAATAAAAGCTAACCAAATACTCTTTGTGGGAACAACCTAGACTTACCACTAGCTACAGTATTAGATCTGGTTATTTTGTGTAGTATTACGATCTTTACCACAACTTTGAACTCCGAACTAGTGTCAGGAAGCTTAACACTCTATGGGTCTTTGACAGTGTCTAGCTCTACTTCTCATTCTTCCCCTAAAATCCCTTAAGCGATTCATAAACATTTTATCCCTTTTACCGTCACAATATCTTATATTAATAGTGAAATTTAGGTTTTCAGGTAGCCCAGGTGCCAAATTCATGGCCATGATATGTTGAGTCATGGGTGTCACAACTTATGTCACATCCATGCAAGGTGATTCATGGCCATCACATCTTGTGTCATGGCTGTGCATTATAAGTCACGCCTATAACATTATCATGTCCATGCAAGGTGAGTCACGACCATGACATGTTATGTCATGGCTGTGCATTATAAGTCACGCCCATAACACGTTGTGTCATGGCTGTGACTTGTATTCTCAAGGATTCACTTGATTTTATGCAATGTATACTCTTCTTTTTATGCATTTTCTTGTCTCTTCTTCACTCTATTCCTTTGCCTTCTTGCTCAATGAAGACAATTAAGTGTGAATCTCGATAAGATGGTTCCATGAGTGTTCTTTCAACTCATTTTAGCCATTATGCTTCCGAATTGCCCTTAAAACCAAATATAAACTAAAGTGAATGTCTTAAGCATTTCAAAGCAATAATCACTAAGTTTTATAAATGCACAATCAATTAAGAGAATATCATTCTAATAGATCTGAAATATTTGATCATAACCTAATTTCATACATAAAGATTGAGGAATCCTCTTTATGAATAGATATATCATAATTAAAAGGATATGATTACAACCTTAGAAATAGGATAACATAAATCTTTTAGGTTAGGTTCAAACCTAATAGAGGGATTCACAATTCGGTAAAACAATCTTTCAAACTTTAACCTAAGCAATTCCATTGAAAACCTTAGGATTAGTTATTAATAGACTCAAGGTCAGCTATCAGCATACTGTAAGAGTCTCCATAGTCTAATAAATCAACAAAAAATTGCATAAGAAAATATCAATTTATTAGGGGTTTAGGGGGATTAGAAACCTAGATACTAATCTTCTGAGTTGTTCCTTAATTTTGTGATTCAATCTTACTACCCATTTATTTTACTTGCTTTAATTTTATTTTCCTTTAAACTAAAAATCACAATCAATTCATAAACTAGATAATAGAATAACAATCACTAATAGTAATCACTATTCTCATAGGATCAATTCGTATTTGCCGTTACTAGCTATAGCTACAATTCAAAGTGGAGCATCTTTTATGCCTATAGATGAAACAATTATACTCCAGTTGAATATTTACCACACCAAGCACCTCCAGTTAACAAGCCAACTCTAGAAGATATGATAACTGATTTCATTCAAGAATCAATTATGAAGTATTAGGAAATAAAGGCTCATATACAAAATTTAGTGAATTAGATCGACTAGTTGGCAAAGATAATATCTGATGAGATGCAAAAGAGTTTGCCTAATACTTCTGAAGTAGACCCTACTAAATGTGAAGTGGCAATGAACCTTACTAGCAAAAAAGAGCTCCTAGATGAAGAAGATGAGCTTCATGACAATGAAGAAGAAGAGATTACTATAAATAAAATAATGGAACTTTTGGTTAAAATGAAAGCTAACTGACGTGAATTTGAGAGTGAATAAAAGAAAAAGGTTGGCCTCATAAATAGAGGGACTGTATAAGAAAAGAAAGTAGAGAAGTGTTAGGAGATAATAAAAGAAGATAAATTAGACACCTGTATTCAGGGAGAAGGATATGAGTGGACAAAGATGGTTAAGGAAGAAAAAACAGAGGAACCAAGTAAGGAAACTACTAATAAGGCATTAGTTGTGACCTTAAGTATGAAGGGTTCCCACATCCTCTAAGATAAATTGTTTGATCCAATCGATGATTTAGGGAGTTTTGTTAGTCCCCCTTTAATTAATAGTTTGACATTGCAATGTCCATTAATACATATGATTGGAGAAATAAATTTTATAAATTATGTCTTTGTTATTATCTTTCTGTATGTGGCTTACTTACAGGCTAGAAAACTTGTATACAAGGAAACGAGTGAAAATAAGCTACTCATTATTGATCCAGGATAAAGGTGAGCATAAAAGGCACATTGAGCTAACAACATTAACCAAGTGCTACATAGGAGGCAACTAACAGCGTATGTCGAATGCATTACAAAAATTACCTAACTCTATACAATTAAAATGTATAGCTATGGTGAGTTAGGATCATATCCACAGGGAATGTTTAGTTAACTCTTGTAATGAAAAAAAATTGATGTTAAGGAAATAAAAGGTGTTTTGATTAGACATAATTGAGAAAAAATAAAATTAAACTAACGCAAGCAATTTATCAAAAACAATCAAAAATGATAGAAGTGATGAATATATATGAAACCCAGTTCTTGGATCTATCTCAGCCTACAAGACATTATGCTAATCCTAGTTTTCCCTTAGGTCGTATTTAATTAAGATAACCTTGTTAATTAAATCTAACAACCAAATAACTTAGAACACGCTCTCTAGATTTAATTAGGCAACTACATTATGAAATGAAAAGCTGATCAATATAGGCAGTAACCTCATAAGTTAGGGTTATCTAACCTAAGTTACATTGTTCCTAATGATTCAAAGTCATTAGTGGCTACTAATGATTCTCGAACACAACAATTATAGATTATATTCAAGTTACTAGCAATGGGTTCATAAGAAAACAATCCAATGAATGCATTAAGATCATCTTTACATTACCCAAGTCAATCAATGAACAGCAATAACAATCTGAAGGAGAGATTTAAAGCTAAATAATGGAAATGTATGCTTAACTGTGACTCCAGCGTCGATTTCACCATTGTGCCAGTGTTGAAAAACCTAGGTTTCCTTCTTCTCCATGGGTCTCCAAGAAATAGCTCTCTCCGTTTTCCAGAAACCCAAAAATGTGAAGAATGAATCATTTCTACCATCACATAACATAATTACAGTGAAAACTAGGTTTTTGGGTGAGCTGGTTAAAAGTTACGGGTGTGACTTGCAGTGTCACAACCATGACTAGCCTCCATGGAAGGCTCATGGCCAGGAGCCATGGTATCATGGTGTGACATGGGCATCCCGTCCATGACAAATCATGTCACAACAATCAAAATTTTGTCATAGGTGTCATGATCGTGAGATACAACTTATGGCCATGACTTTGTTATTCTTCATTACTTTTGGCACTTTCTTGTCTCCTCTTGCTTTAATCATCAAAATCAAAGTCATAAACCAAAACTTTTACTTATTTTCTATATTTCTCAATAATAGATAGTCATAAGCAAAGAGAAATAACTTCTAAAACTATAGTAAGAACTCAACGTTCAATGCTTCTACTTATGATAAACTAACATTCATCACCTTTAGAAACTAAGCAATCTAAAGGTAGACTTGAACAAAATGTTTAAATAAGATAGATCCATAGATACACTCAGACACCATTCATGATCATGAAATTCCACAACTTTGCATAACATTTCATTTCTCCACCATTAAGAGTCACATGCATAATCGTAAATCAAAGGACTTTTTACGGTAATAATGTGGGCAAGGGTAAAGTGAGATGTATTTGGGTAATGTAGCATTAAAGCCATCAAAGATTGTGAAGTAAAAGTGGCATTCAATTTAACATCAAGCGTAGAAGTTAACATTCATTCAAAACTAGAAACCACTAGCTATGATGAATGCAACAACTATGTTTCATAACTCAAATTCAATCTCTCACACCATAAACCATATGAAGCATAACCAATTAGAAGGGATCACTTATAAAAACTGATGATAACAATACATTGAAACTACAAGGAGTAAGTGATTGAGCCCAAGTTTATTATCTAAATTGGCAACACTGTCATGGCCTTTACTATGCTTTTTGACTCCTAATTCTTGATTTTGTGCTTAATTTAATCCTTGAGTGTGCACTTTTATTTTATACAATTTGATAGTAAAAATTGTCACAATTGGTATTAATTGCATTCCTTTATTTTTTCTAAGAACAATTGATACTGCAAATTGCTATTTTAATTATAGGAACTCAAGGAGAAGGGAGTCAATGTGCTGAATTGAATTCAACAGGAGAACAAATCTTTCGGGAAAAGTTCACCGCGGCGAGCCCATCTGTCGCCATAGCGAAAAACGACAAATCCAAGCTAACCTTTTAGGAAAAGTTCGCTGCAGCGAAGAATAATTCTTTCGTCATGGTGAAGAATCCAGAAAATGCACAAAATCATTCGCAAAAAGTACGCCGCGGTGAACTTGCCTGTCGCTGTGACGAAACGTGAAAAAACTCGAACATATTTGGGAAAATCTCTCAATGTTTTGACCCGACCCGTAACCCAACATCTCAAAACATGCCAAATTAGGTTATGCACAACTCTTTTACAGACATTCTAGAGAGAGCCGACACTCCATCATTCACTCTCTCGACTTTCATCCTTCAACCATTTTTCACACTTCATTGTCACTCTCATCAATTTGTTGCTGCTGCCATGGATGCTAGAGGTGTTTCTACAGTTGTGAGTGCTCTCGGAGTGATGCTTGGCTAGGCACCATCTCCTCTTGAAGATGTAGTGATGGATTGAGTTAATAGGCTTGAAAAGGGGAGTAGTTCATTTATGTTTGACTACATTATTATGAACTCTTGAGTTAGGATTATGCTTTGTAGTTGGATTTTCTTGATTATAGTTTAATCAAGTTTGAACTATGTATTGTGTTATGGATTGGTTGAT
>JANVCQ010000232.1:32659653-32671762 GCA_025531925.1 Erythroxylum plowmanianum
TATCTTGGAGTTCCAATGCCTTGCAAGGATCGCTAATCTTCTCTTTCTGCACTTGAGGAGGGAAACGTGGGGTGAGCTACACAGCTCAGTGGCTAATATATTTATAGTCATTGACGATTAACCAAAGTTAAGCTTATGTATGTATATATATATCTAGCAATTCTAGCACTCATACTTTATTTAAGAAACTTAAGCATTCATTAAATTTAGGTCAAATCACATAAGTGCTCATAACACATAACACTCAATATGCTTCATACTTGATAATTTAAAGATGTAATGCACAACAAACGGTTTGAGGCTTCCATGAAACAAAATAAGGAAACCAAAGTTTACCACATGAACAGAATGAGTCCATTTGTCGGAGCTCATATGCCACAAGCGGGCAGCCGGGAGAAGGCTCTTGTTAACGTGCACGTAATGAACAAAATGGTTCCACTCTCGCCCAAACAGAAGCACATAATCATGTTCAGAATCATTTTACCAAAATTCTTTTATACTTTCAAACCTTTTCTTTCAGCTTTTATGTTCTTTCCTTTCTATATGTACAAAATTTCATAACATATTTCAAGACATTACATTGATCAAAATCACATTTTAATTATATCAAGATATCATGCTTCTTTCACAGTATAACATAATCAAAATCATCATATATTTTCAACAAGTCAATTTCAAACAATTTAACACATATCCACATATAGGCAAAAATTTTCCCAATCACATAATAACTGTAAATACATTACCCACCTTATTTCCTTGCTAAAATCCAAGTCAAGGTTATCTTTCCCCTTGCTCTTGGGTAGGATTCACTTGGTTCCCTTCATTCTTCACAAAATGGAGGGATCTTTAGCTCAAAGGGGAAACTCTTCTCTTCCTCTACCTTTTTCTCTTTTTGAACAACTCCAAAATCTCTCTTGAAGACTAAGAGAATTTAAACCCTAGCTTATTTCTCTTCTCTCTCTCTTTCTCTTCTTCTCTTCGTATTTCTCTCCCTTCTTTCTTTTCTCATCCATGTAACGAGCTTCTTCTAGAATGTTCCAATTCACGTTTTCTCCTTCTCTTTTAAAGGCAAGACAACATTTCTTTTTCCAATTATGCCCTTAATGAGTCCAAAAAGTCCACTTAACCCTTCCTTATAAGCTTAGGTTCCTTTAACCTAAGTGTCTTGCCAACAATACCCTTGAACATTCTGATATAACTTTTACTTCTAGAAGAATCTTCTCCATTGTCTTACATTTCTAAGGACACCAAAATCCATCAATTCGGTTCAGAACTATATAAATATTGCCCTAAACCTTTTTGGACTTTCTTATATTGAAACAGTAGACTATACTTAAATTCCTCCCTTTCATACTTTTCAAACCGATACCCTTACCTTAGTTTAATCCATCTTTCTCAAATCAACATTAAATGCTATCAAATTCTAAGGAGGGACAAAATGTGTTAAGAAACTATTAGTTCAACACTCACTTCATTTGTAGGTCGGAGAACAAGGTTATGACTGAAAGAATCAAACAAGGTTTAGTCCCCAATTATATTGAACCTATCTCAGGACAATTTGCATAATTGTTCCTACTGATGTCGAATCAAGGTGTTCTTTGGATTATTTGAAAGAGGACTTCAAGATCTACAATTTTCATGAAGACTTGGAAGACAAATTCTATCGTCTGAAGGGTGAAAGATGGAACAGACAATAGGATCAGACAAAAACTAATCAAAAGGTCAGATGAATTGAAAAAGACAGACGAAGCACAAAGTAGACGAAGCAAGAATAGACGATAGCATAAAGCAGATGATGCAATTAGGCAGACAAAGCAAAGAACAAACAAAACAAAGTAGATGAAGAAAATGAAACAAGGTAGACGAAGCAGACGAATGGCAGACGATTGGTTAAAGGTAGACGAATGGTCAAGGACAGACGAATGGACAAAGATAGATGAATGGCCAAGGGCAGACTAATGGCCAAAGACAGATGAATGGCCAAAGGTAGACGAATGGCCAAAGACAGACAAATGGTCAAGGGTAGATGAATGGCCAAATGCAGACGAATGGCCAAAGGCAGACGAATCGCCAAAGACAGACGAATCGCCAAAGATCGACGAAACAAAAGACAGACGAAACAAAAGGTAGACGAAGCAAAAAATAGATCAAACAAAAGATAGACGAAGCAAAAAGTAGATGAAACAAAAAGACAGACGAAGTAAAAAATAGACAAATCAAAAAGATAGACGAAGCAAAAAGTAGACGAAGAAAAAAGACAGACGAAGTAAAAAGTGGATGAAACAAAAGACAGATGAAGAAAAAATCAGACGAAGCAAAGAGGCAGATGAAAGCAAGAAGCAGACGAATGCAGAAGCAAACTATAGCATGAGGCAGACAAATGCAGGTCAACTTAAGACGATGCAACTCTTAAGGTGAATGATGTCATCATAGATGATATGATGTCATCATAGACGATACAACTTTACAGACGAACGCATCCTTACAGACGATGCATTCTTTCAGACAAAATGACGTCATCACAGATGATACATTTATATACTCCTAAGCATTTCCCTTTCTAAGGACCATAACTTTCAATCCAGAGGTCCAAAAATTTCATACTATATATCGTTGGAAAGCTAAAGAAAGACCTACACTTTCTGGAAGATAACTCTATCTAAATCTATCTTGATCAAATCCAAAATTTTTCCCTGAAGTCAGAACACAATTTCTACTTCATTTACTCCTCATTCTCAACTCAATATCATCCATAAAGAAATTGTAGTCCATGATTAATCATGAACACCAATAACAGAACATACACATATATACATATTCTTCACTTTCACCCTAATTCTTCCCATTTCATAGTCTCTCATCTACCAAAACACCAAACAAAAACATGAATCTATCCACACTTCTCATTTACTATTTCAAATCTTCTAAGAAAATTTCAGGGTCGAATAATTCTCCCCTGTAAAGAATTTTATCCTTGAAATTCGTACTAAAGTGAACAGATCATTGGAGGTTTTATGATTTTATATTTTCCTCAGTTTCCCTAGTAACTTCTTCACTTGAATAATTTCTTCCCATTGATCATAATCAAAAAGTGAGTGAGTCTTTTAGTCACTTGTTTAATCATTCACTTTCTTAACAAGTTCCTCATTATGTTTCAGGTTACTCACAATTTTCACATTATGAATCTAAGACATCTTTCATCATCATCCCAAACTCATAATAATTTCATACTGGTCAATTTCACTTATCAACAACCTCTCTAATCAATTCTGGCCTTCAATCATTTTGAGGCCTTAATTATCACAATACAAAAGCGAATGACTCTTTCTATTCTCTAACTCCTCATACAGCTTTATAATGAAATCACTATGATAATGATTGTTATGCTTGAAGTCAATCAAAGTTGTATATTGATCTCATAGTCCTATAAACTCCCGAAATGTAAGCCTTAAGCACATCTTTATCAGTCAAGACTGTTGGCAGCTCACAAGTGTGTGTGTTCATTAGTTTCTACCTCCTTAGCCATCAAGCTCTATCTTAGTGTATCACCACTAGGATGAATATCATAGATTGTTATTTATACCCCTTAATAGTTTCTTTGTTCAATCATCTTTATTGGTACGTATACTTTTTAATTCAATCACAATGCATCATTCTTCCTATTTGAACCCAAAATTCAAATCTGTTTTCAATCTCTCAATAAGATTCACAATCTTTGAATCCTCAATTTGGGATAAACCAAGACCCACATTCTATTCTTTCTTTTTTTGCACTAGATCTGATAACCTCAAAATCGAATCTTTGCATAAGGTGTCTGATATAACACTTAGCCTTGGAATTTCTCACTTGTACAATTATAGTCTTTCGATATTTATATCAATCTTTTCAGTCTCATTTTCAATCTTCTCAATTCAGTGATTGCCTCAAACTTTCATGATTTGTACTTGTATATATATACATCCAAGATGTTCCTTTACATATACTGTCTCCAAACATTCAAAACAATCATTAGTGTATGAACTCTAAATCATGTATTAAATAATCAACTCATAGGACTTTAGTTGTCTCCATACATAAGAAATCACTTTATCCTACCATATTTGAATTTTATCAAAATCTTTTATATAACATCATTGCATACTATAGAATTCTCCAAATCCATACGATATAATTAACATCAACATAATTCCTTAAAATTTTCTTTACTTTCACTACTCACACATTTTACACATTTTTTTCGAGTATTCTACTATTCTTCTCAACTTTTCAAAGACATTTAATATATCATCAAATCTTGTTTGGATCGCTTAACTCTTCAATACCATAGTGCTGTCGGGGCAATTGTTAACTTAAACAATTATTATCACACTCTATGTGCCCCCCCCCCCGATTAGTCCTCGTAATTCCTTGAATAATTGATTCCTCAATGAGGTACATTGTCTCATCTTTTTTTTCAATTTACCAATTGATTTCCTTTCTTGAATGATTTTCTCCATTCCTTGGATTTCCTCATACCTCACTTTGACTTATTCTCATGTTTGCTCATTTATACAAGCTTCTCCACACATTGCAATTTATTTGTAGACTTAACTTCTTGTGATTGCAATACACTCATCAAAGTAGATTTATATCTCCCGAACATACTTCCGAACATACTTACACAGAATATAATGTGAAGCTATATACTCCTCATATTAGCAATCAATGTCTCATCCAATTCAAGAATCCACTCACATAGTTGGATCCTTTACATCAAACAAAATACATACTTTTTCAGTAACATATTCTACCTCTCTTGCTTGAGTCTCCTCTAGGGATATGACTCCAATATTCACTTCTAATTCATTACATATTCATTTTTAATTGGTTCCTTTATTGATCATTCTTAATATAAACTATCTGATCTGCTTAACCCAATTCAATGAAAATTCTTCTTTGAAAACTCTTATATTCTGGCGTGCACCATCAAGATCATTACATCGTATACATAAACTAATTTCAAAAAGTAACCAACTTATATCTCATACAAATGATACATTAATCACAATTGATTCTGAGCAATCTCTGAATATTCTAGGACTATTCAAAAATTTCTACTCCATTGTAATTACCTTTCAGCATAATCACCTATACCGTATTTCCATCTCGTTACTTTGATTCATGTCATAATCTTTAACTGTAGTGATCATAGATTATGTCCTATACCATATCCAAATATAGATCTCATATATACTTAATCATATTGTTCTCAATTTTTTTTATCCATGTTATCACATATGTACTTATAATAACCAGTCGACATAACCTTTAAAACTTCTACATATATCACTATCACTTGTTTCACTTTCCATACGTACACTCTTAATCAATTTAGAAGCATAACACATAACCATCGTAAAATTATAACATCAAATTCACTAACACAATCTCATACCTATCATATATTCCGAGTTCAATCTTTCAATTCCACCTTCTTGTACACCTTAATTCTTGTTATTTTTCACCCTATATCTATTTCTTCCTCAGTTCATTCATGAAAACCTTTTTCACATCCATATCAATTTCAAGTGCATATCCACACAAAATTTTGTTACTTTATTCGCTGACACAACCACAAATACTATATCTGTGTCTAACATATCGAACTACATAACATTTCTTATTCCTAAATATCGCCAAACTTTCCTTATCTTACATTCTAACCAAACACCAGTTTTCTCATCGTTTCTACTAGTCCAAACTCTTAATGGAAGTTCATACATGCAACTCATACAGTTGCAATCATTGGGATTATATGATCATCGATACCCTTCTCTAGTGGTGAGGAATCAGATGCAGCAGAACCTTACAAAACTCCTCGTATTCTTTTACGAGATGGCATTTTACTCCTCCACTAAGACACCATCTTTTAGCTTATTTTCATTTTAATCTTACTTCCTATATGTGTGCATGATATGCATGTTATTTAATCCAACACATCAATTTACAAAACCAAAATTAATCACATAGCCTACCAATTCATAACACTATACATTCAGAGCCTAGGAAAAACCTAGTCGCTTTGATACCAAATTGTTAGGTCCCATTTTCAGGGGCAAAATGGAGCCCATCGTCCTATAAGGGTGGCGTGCCCATGACGGTTGAACAATGAACAATTTAAAATTTGAGAATTCACAATCAAAAAACATATTTCGTTAATGAATCCAAATAAAGTTTATTACAAAATACAAAATGCAATTTGAATGCTTATGCTTAAGATGATTCTAAATTACAAAATTTCCTGGAAATGTACGAAAAAAATGTAAATTATTAGAATCTAAATTAGTTGATTCATATTTGAAAAATCAAGTTGGTCACTTGATTATGGTTTAGACTATAGTGTTGCGATTTATATCCATATATGTAAGGCCCCAAAATATACCCTAGATGAAATGTTACATATTTATGAAAGTACATATATGATATGAGTTAAAATTTTGTTATGATTTGAAAATGAATGAAATGTGATTAAAATGCGAATTTCAAGTTTTTATATATTGAAAATGTATTTGGAGTTTATTATTATAATTTCGAAACTTTTGGTGAATTTTAGCAATTTCTAAAAATTTTGGGTATTTTTGGACTAAAAAAAAATATTTATTAAAATATGGACCTATTACAGTGTGAAATGTGGACTACTTAAAGTGATGACAAATAGTCTATGTGCTTGCGTGAATTGTGGCAGCTTAAAATAGTGACAAATGTAGGTCATGCAAGAGAACAGTAGCCTTATGTTTTAGACGAAAGGCTATTTTCCTATAGCTCTCTCTCTCTCTCATTGTTCTTCACCGAGACTTTTACTACTAGGAATAGCTGAATCAAGTAAGTGACTTTGATGATGTTTTAACACTGTGCATGAATTTATTTATGAGTGGGTTTAGTATTCGGTGAATGATGAATGAACATATGAATATCTTATTTCTACATATTTGAGAGTGAATATGTCATAAGATTGTATTAAAATGTGTTTTATCTTGAAGAATCATTGAAACCATATTTAGGATGAGTAAGTGATGTTTCTAATTTTATGGGTTTTGTGAATGAATTTGATGATGTTTTAGTACTAGAAATGAGTGCACGCATAAACTGATAGCTTCGGTGATGTTCAGAATGCATTATAAGAAAATGGTGCGACTTTAGAATTGTGCAGATATTGGAATAGCTATATATGCTCTGCTTTTGATGATTAAGATTATTTGAGTTGACTAGAAGCAATAGCGGAGAAGTATAAAAATGTATAGGTTCAATTCTATGTTGAATATGGGATTAATTTTGAATGAAAATAAGCGTAGCAATTAGTTATTTTAGTGTAAGATAAGTTGCAATGGGTGCGAAAATGTAGAGAATATGAATTAGTGATTGAACCCAAGTTTCCTATAACATTTGGTGACAATTTCATGGTTTTTGTTATACCTTTTGGCTCTTATTATCATATATTGTGCTTAATTTAGCTCATGAGTGCTTATTTTGAATTGTCACCAATAATTAGTAATTGCACTAAATTGATTTTTAGAACAATTGATACTGCAAACTACTATTTTTCATTGTAGGACATTCAAGAAGTAGAGCCAAAGAGTGAAGACCAAGAACACAAATCAACGACATAATACGCAAAATTTGCCGTGACGAGGATGATGTTTTGTCGCAATAAAATCAGAAAATCTTTGAAGAAACCTTTCGAGCAAAGTTCTCCATGGCGAGGATAATATTTTTGCCACGGAAAAATCAGCAAATTATTGAAGTTTCGAGAAAAGTTCGTCGTAGTGAACTCATCCTTTCGCCGCAGTGACACATTAGAATCAGCATCAGACCCGAACCATTTTCAAAAAATTAACCAACTGTGCAAACTCGATCCAACAACCTATTTTTGAAAAAAAATATTTTGGGATAACATACAAAAAGAGAGAGAGCTGACAGAGCATTCATTCCATAATCTTCCCACCACTATCATACCATCGTCTTCTCTCATATCCATCCCAATTTTCTTCTTTCGTTTTTCACTATCAACTTTTACCATGGGCGCCTCTGATTGCTTCTCGGTTGTGAAGCTTTTTAGAGCTACGCATGGCTAGGCATTTCTTTTCTCTTCATGATGTAGCAATGGCTAGAGTTCAACGAGCTTAAAAGGGGAGTAGCTTAATCCATAGTTTAGTTATAATTTATGAATTCCTAGCTTTAGGATTTATAATTTGCAGTTAAACATACTTGATTATAATTTAATCAAGTGTTCGATATTCAATGTGTGTTTTGGATTTCTTTATGTAGAACTTTGAGCTTAAATATATGAAGTCTCATATATGTCTATTTGGTTGATATTGAGTTGATTCTAGATTCCAAAGTGACTTGTTGCATGGACTTATCCACTGCACACATTCAGAGTATTTAACAGGGTTTTAAGAAATGGAGTCCTATTGATTAAGATCTTAGACTTAAAGAGTTCTTTAAGGTTTACCCATTTGAAACTTAGTGATTTCTACTCCCATCAAAATTAATTTCGAACTATGATAGCCAAAGCTCATTTTCAAGATGATTCTATCACCCTTTGATCATTTGTCTTAATCTTTTCATTTTCTATTCCAAAAAATCCAAAAAATACATTTTACATATTTTTCTTACAATTCAATTTAGTACAGTTAATGTTTTCAAAGATCAAAACCCCCCTTCTTACCAAATTGGCTTGCATTTTGTGACACATAAGTTAACTTAGGTCCATTCACTTTAGGTTTCGATTAAGTGAAATGATCCGAGGTTGCATCCTATATTGCAATCCTTGGATTACTTTTTTGATTTGACCTTTAAGGGTACGAACAAAGGTTTGAATCAAAATGGCGCCGTTGCTGGGGAACTAAGAAATTGGTTCTCTAGGTTAGTTTTTTTCAGTTTGCTGCTAAGTCACGTTAGGAGCCTTTTCTTTAGATTGCATTCTAGATAGTTTAGCTTCATACTTATCAATAGTATAGGATTTCATTTTTTTTAGTCTCAAAAGATTGAAAATACAAACAAAAGGATATTAGACTTTCTACACTTTTCATACTTAGCATTTTTGCACCCATATATTTTTGAACATTCCTTTTGATTGCTTTTTGATCCATACATACATACTTGCATACATACTTTTATACATACTTTCACAATCTTACACACTTGCATCCATCACATCTCATCTTTTTATTTGACTTTGTGCGCTTGCAAGTCAATTTTGTTACCTTTTATTCTCATTTGATTTGCTCCCTTATATGCCCTGAAAAGCCAAACTTTAACCTTTCTATCCTAAAATTGAGAGAAATTTGAGAAAAATCAAAAAGGAGAGGAAATAAAAAAAGAAAACCAAAGTAGTTGTTGAAGAGGAGAATATCTCAGTGGAGTCTAGTCAGTCGAGTAGTGAATGTGAATCATTAGAAGGAGTGATAATAGCTAAAAACCCAGCTTTTCTGTAAAACCCTAACCTTAATGCTAACCAACCTAGGAATGGTGACAATGGAGGTAATGGGGAGCAGGAGCAAGTTGGTGAGAACAATGGAAATCATAGAAGGAGGACCATTAGGGAAGCTACCACTCTGATGTTAATTATGATACTTTTACTGCTGCTTGCCCTAATTTTGATGTGAATTTTGAAATTAAAGGATTGCTTATTAACTCTCTTCCTAAAATTCATGGTTTGATAGGAGAAGATCCCTACATCCACTTGTAATCATTGTCTATGATTTGCCAAAGCATTAAACCGGTAGGTACTTCTCTTGATCAAGTGCTATGGAAAATCTTTCATCTATCCTTGGAGGGTAAAGCAAGGGAGTGGTATATGAGCCTTCCAAGACATGTGGTGAATGCTTACCACAGTTGGGCCAATCTACCAAAAGGTATTCTTGGAGAAGTAGTTTCCGACCTCCAGAACTTCATCAACGAGGAAGGAGATTTACTCGACATGTTAAGATTATTATGAGTCCTTCTATGACTATGGGAACCATTTTCCAGATCTATTGTCCAAATGCCCTCACATCAGATACCTGATAAGCAGTTAGTGTAGTTTTTTATAATGGACTGAAAAGTTAAGACAAAGGTATGTTAGATGCAGCTTCAGGAGGTTCTTTGATTGACCTCACAGCTTCAGAGTCATGGAATCTAATTAAATCACCAACAGTACAGTGTTAGAGACACTAGAGTCGTACATGAGTTGGGAGCTTCAATAGCTCACTCTAGAAGAATGGAAAGTTTGAAGTCTAAGGTTGACTCTTTGGAAAGGAAAGTGACTTCCCAGTTGTTTTCCATTACTGCAGATTTGAAAAATATGACTGTGCATCCTCCACCACCTTCTATAGATCTTACTGCACCTAGTTGTGATACTTATGGGTCAGTAATACATATTTCTAGTGTCTGCCCCAGTCATTATGAAAAGGTGTCTACTGTTTATCAGGGTTGGCCCAATCAAAAGTGGGATCCCTATTCCAACACCTATAATGAGGGATGGAAAGCAAATCCTAGACTCATTTGGAGAAATGAAGAAAAAAGAGGTCCAAATAGATTTCAACAAGGTGGATGGGCTAGTTCTTCTACAAACCAGTTCCATAACCAACAGCAAGCTTTAACTGTCCCACCAAAGGAAGACACTAATTAACTTACGTATAACATAATGGCGTTGATAAAGGAGCAGAGGACTTCTAATAACAACTAGTTTGATGCCATAGCCTCTTTGATTCAATAGGATTCTTCTAAAAATGCTGCTAGGTTCAATGCTCTAGAGAAGAGAATGGAGCAATAGGAGATGAAGGCTGAGAATATCAACTCCTATGTCAGTCAACTATCCAACAACATGAGTGAGAACCAAGCTAGGAGAAGTGGAACTATTCCCTCCAATACGATTATGAACCCAAGAGTTTGAATGCCATAACTCTTCAAAATGGGAAGCGAGTGAGGTTCAGCAATCAAGATGAGGGAGTAGATGAAAAGGAGATTGAATGTGAGGAAGTTCCTTCAACATCTGCAAGAGTCAAGAAGTCTAAAAGCTCCAAGGAAAAAGCATTTTTAACTGACAAGGAGTCCACACCATTAAAGAGCAAAGAAGTGAATTCTAAAAGCAACCAGGAATCAAGCAAGCAAGGAACCCATGAAGCCAACGATAAGGAGGTAATTCTTAAAGACCTTCCTTTTCCTAATTCGTATTTGATAAGCAAAAGGATGACTAAAACTAAACATGAGAAAGATATCATTGATTTGTTTGGTAGAGTAGAAGTCAACATTTCTTTGCTTGATCTTATGAAAAGTGTTCCTACATATGTTAAGTACCTTAAAGACCTGTGTACTAACAAAAGGAATTTTAGATCGAATGAAAGAGTGCGAGTCAGCTCAAATGTGTCTGCTTTGTTTAAACCCCAAATTCTTGTAAAATGCCAAGACCCTTGATCTTTCACTATCCCTTGCACTATAGGTAAAGTTACCATAGGGGGTGCCTTGTTTGATCTAGGGGCAGCCATTAATGTTATGCTTAAGTCTGTGTACACATCATTGGGAGTCAACAATCTTAAGTCTACATTTGTAGTTCTCCAATTGGCTGATAGGTCTCTTAGGTATTCGGTGGGCATTATAAAGGACATTTTGGTCCAGGTTAAGGGTTTGGTCTTTCCCACTGACTTTTATGTGCTTGACATGTCTTCTGAAGTTGTGCAGGACACCACATTGATTCTTAGTAGACCTTTTTTAAGGACTGCTAGCACTATGATTAGCATGAAAGAAGGTACCATTACCATGGAGGTAGGAGATCAAAAAGTGTGCTTTAACATGTACGAAGCAATTAAACATCCTCATGAGGATTATTCGCTTTTGGGAGTTAATGTTGGGTCCTGTTTTCGAAGTCCAAACATTTGGAGACAGAATGGAGCCCATCGTCCCATAAGGGTGGCGTGCCCATGACGGTCGAACAATGAACAATTCAAAATTTGAGAATCCACAATCAAAAACCCAAACACTTTTCATTAATGAATCCAAATAAAATTTAGTACAAAATACAAAATGCAAAAATACCAAATACACATGATACAATTTGAATGCTTATGCTTAAGATGATTCTAAATTA
>JANVCQ010000232.1:32683306-32694822 GCA_025531925.1 Erythroxylum plowmanianum
ACAAATAATGTACGAAATTCTAAACGTTGGTTCTGATTTCTTTACCAACTCTTCCCCGACGTTTGGTTCACAATAAATTCATAATATGTATTTGGCCACGTTTTAATTGTACAACGTCTCAATTAGTACATCCTTTCCGCGTCGTTTTAATACAATGTCGCAGAAACCTTAGCTTTTTACTGACGTTTCAAAAATGTCACCATAAGGTTATACAATCTGCGATGTTTCCTCAGTCAAACGTCGCAGATTGTCTTCTTTTTTTGTACTGCCTATACTTAAATTCCTCCCTTTCATACTTTTTCAATGGATACCCTTACCTCAGTTCAATCCATCTTTCTTAAATCAATAATAGATGCTATCAAATTCTATAGAGGGAAAAAACGTGTTAAGAAACTATTGGTTCAAGATTCACTTCATTTGGAGGTCAGAGAACAAGGTTATGACGAAAAGAATCAAACATGGTTTAGCATCAGACAAGGTTTACTCCCCAATCATATTGAACCTATCTAGGGACAATTTGCATAACTGTCTCTACCGATGTCGAATTAAGATCATCTTAGGGCAATTTCAAGCAGGACTTTGAGATCTTCAACTTTCAAGAAGATCTTGAGGGAAGATTCTATCGTCTGAAGGGTCAAAAATGGAGCAGACGATAGGATCAGACAAAAACTAATCAAAAGGTCAGAGGAATTAAAAAAGACAGAGAAAGCACAAAGCAGACGAAGCACAAAGCAGATGAAGCAAAGAGTAGACGAAGTAAAAACAGATGATAGCATGAAGCAGATGGTGCAAAGAGGCAGATGAAGCAAAGAACAAACGAAGCAAACCGATGAAGTAGAGGAATGGAAGAAAGCAGACGAATGGCCAAAGGCAGATGAATGGTCAAAGGCAGACAAATGACCAAAGACAGACAAATGGCCAAGGGCAGATGAATGGCCAAAGACAGACGAATGGCCAAAGGCAGACAAATGGTCAAAGGCAGACGAATGGTAAAAGACAGATGAATGGTCAAAGGCAGACGAATGGTCAAAGGTAGATGAATGGTCAAAAATAGACGAAACAAAAAGATAGACGAAATAAAAGACAGACGAAACAAAAGATAGACGAAGCAAAAAGTAGACAAAGTCAAAAAGATAGACGAAGAAAAAGTAGATGAATACAGAAGCAGATTATAGCATGAGGTAGACAAATGTAGGTCAACTTAAGATGAAGCAAAGTCGACTTAAGACGAATGACATCATCACAGATGAAGCGAAACATAGACGAAACAAAGGTCTTAAGATGAATGACGTCATCACAGACGATATGACATCATCACAGACGTAGCGAAAGTCTTAAGATGAAGCGAAAGACAAACAAAACAAAGATCTTAATGATGTCATCACAAACAAAACGAAAGATAGATGAAGCAAAAGTCTTAAGATGAAGTGAAGTCTTAAGATGAAGTGAAGTCTTAAGATGATAGCAAATAAACAGACGAATGAAGTCAACTTAAGACGATGCAACTCTTAAGACGAATGACGTCATCATAAACAATATGACATCATCAAAGATGAAGCGTCTTTACAGACAATATAATCTTACAGATGAATGCATCCTTACGCTCCTAAGCATTTACCTTTCTGAGGACCTTAACTTTCGATTCAGGGGTTCATAAATTTCATACTATATATCGTTGGAAAGATAAAGAAACACCTACACTTTCTAGAAGATAACTCTATCTAAATCTATCTTCATCAATCCATAATTTTTCCCTGAAGTTAGAACACAATTTCTACTTCATTTACTCCTCATTCTCAACTCAATATCATCCATAAAGAAATTGTAGTCCATGATTAATCATGAACACCAATAATAGAACATACATATATATACATATTCTTCACTTTCACCCTAATTCTTCCCATTTCATAGTCTCTCATCTACCAAAAAACCAAAGAAAAACATGAATATATCTACACTTCTCATTTACTACTTAAAATCTTCTAAGAAAAATTTTGGGGTCCAAAAGTTAACATGCTTGATATTGCTATTGATGATACATGCTCTAAATTTGAATTCTAAAATGCTTACTTTAGCTCTGCACTGTACTCATTGGATTCTTCGATTTTAGATGATGACCCCTTGGGAGAAAGGTTTTCCATTAATGTTTCAGGTAAATCTAGAATTGTGGAGGCTGACATCGATGTGACAAGTGGTAAAGTTGTTTCACCACAGCATGGCTATCTATCGAAGGTTCACCAGGAGAACAAGAAACCTTCGTAAAACTCAAGTTGTTTCTTTCCTTCACTTGTTTACTTACTCTTGCTGTATGACTAATTATGAAATTGTCGAGTGCATTAGTTTGTTGAATAAGTGTAGGGGAGAAACCATTTCAGTAGGAAATTAGCTTAGCTTTTAGTTTACTTAGCATTTTTTCAATTCAATAATTCCCATGCTAGTTCTATCTCCTGTTTTATTTTTGATGTGCTTGTCGGCCTAATGCATGATATATCTTCAAGTTTGAGGAAATTGATATGATTAACCGTGTTGCTCTTTAAGGTTACTGAGTGCCCAGCTTGTGTCATTTATTTGTCAATAATGTTTCTCATTCCCTTGTTGAGCATTTATTTCTATCTTGTTAAGTTTTGGGTTAAATTCACCGCGGCATGAAGTCTACATCGTCACGGCAAACTTACCTTATTCCTTTATGTTGCTCTCGGGTGAATTTCACCGCGACGTGGATTCCACTTCGTCGCAGTAAAAGTTCCTCACACCCTTATATGTTTTCACGTAAATTTTGTTGCGGCGTGAAGTCCACGTTGCTACGGTGAAGATACCTCATTTCTTTCTGTTCCTTTTAGGTTAGTTTTGCCGCGGCATGTATTTCACGTCACTGCAGCGAAATCCTTACTGTTCCTTTCGGGTTAATTTCATCGCGGCATGGTTCCATATTACCGTGGCAAAAATTTAATATTTTTAATGTTTTTGTGATTAGGGTTAAGTTTGCCGTGGTGAATTTTAGCTTTCGTCGCGTCGAAGGCTTAATCTACGTGAATTTTACCCGGTGCAATTACCATTCCACCCCTATTTGCTCTTAACTATTTGTATACCCTTCATTCTTTTTTATCATTTCACACATCCCAAACCTTACTTAAACCTTCCGACTCTCTTCCTTTCTTCCCTACTTTCATTTTTGTCGCAACCATCCTCAATATCCTTGACCCAATCTCTCCCTTCCGACTATCTGCATAGATTTCAATCTTTTGTAAGTGTTTCTTCTCTTCCTTTTTCTTAGTTTCTGTAGTGTTTAGGGTAGACTAGGTTGTCCTTTTTGTTTTGTTTTCCATTTTCTCTTTAGATTAATTTTGTTTAGGTTACCTAGGATTGTTGATTATGCCCTAGCTATTTGCTTAGGTTTATATTTTTAGTTTGCTTTACTTGTCTGCTTTGTTATGTTTTGGTGTGTGTTTTCTGCAGGACAATGCCTCGAGTTAAACTCCCTGCCCCTCCTACCCCTCCTAGTGACTTTGATTCCTTCGATAGTTTCACTTTTGTGGAACTATATAAGAAAGTAGATACTAGGCCTTTCGTTAAAGAGAGACCCTTTCCGTTAGCTCCCCCTGACAATCCCTTCGTTCAGTAACTTGTTTTTTTTCAGCTAATAGGCCTCGTAAAACTTCGTGCCCAAGGCAACAATAAATTCATTCACCATTTTTACACATATGCTAGATTCAATGATAACATGGAAATTAACTTCCGTGGTATTAAAGCACCAAATGCATTCACCACTGCCAGTATCCATCGCCATTTCAATCTTCCTAACATTCTTCGTTGCCATTATGATCAGCTCATACACAACTACCCTTCGAAAGATGTTATTCGCTAGAGGGTGCCGAATGGCATCGACCATGTTATTACCAACTTTACCCTAAATGATCTGATCTATGACCCGAGGCTCGTCTTTCGCTTCATTTTTGTTTGCAATAATATCGTCTTGACCAGTCACCTAGCATATGTCACCAAACAATAAACCTTACACATTTACCTCCTAATGACTAGTCGCCCGGTCAATATAGCTGATGCTATTGCCTCCGCCTTTCTTGACTTCATCACTACAGCCAAACTCACCAATGCCATCACCTTTCCTCACCTTATCTCTGACATTTTTTGAGCACACAATGTCCCAGAGTTTGATAGTGACAGCTATTTTGATTCGGCCCCAATCTTTAGGTATGATCACCTAAAGCAACCCACCATTCAACCACCTCGTCCCTTCCCCCATGCTCATGCTATTGGTGCAACCTTTGTAGCTACGACACCAATCGAGGATGCTCCTAAGCTTATTACTTTACTGACCCTCGCTAGTAAGGTTGATGGACTTTGTACAGATCTCTCCCATCTCTAAGACACTCTCTTCTAGGAGATAGCACAACAGAAGGAGAGAGAGGCTTTATATGATCGAGATAGGCGGTATCACCGACGTATAGATGCGTTGCTCACCGAACATTTTCATTTCCAGCTACCATCTGATGAGGATGACCCACTGAGCGGGTTGGCATATCCGGAGCAGGCCCATCTGGATCCAGGGTTGATCCTCCTATAGAGTAGTTTGAGTCATTTGTTCTTTTTATCTTAGGGAGTCTTGTTTTTAGTTTTCAGTCTGCTAGATACTCAATAACCTTGTTGTTATTCACATACTTAATGTTCAGTTGTTTATATGATTCTCATTGTGCTTTTCCCCGTGTGTTATTATTCAATAGCCTTCCTATTACTTTTCAATGCATCATGGTGTTTTGATTATTCCATAATTGGGGATAATATGATGGTTAAATGTGGGGGAGCTTATTCCATTTTGCCATTTTTTTCTTTATGCATCATTTTTGGCCATTTAATTGCTTGTACAAGTCATTTTGTGTCCTCTGCAAATTTTTAAACTTGGTAATTGAGGTGAATTGCATGTTTTTCAAGTGTTTCTTTTTCTCTGCAATATTTCACCATGGCGAGTTTTTGGTTTCGTAGTGACGACTCTACTAATTTTTAGTTCGCCGCGGTGAAGTTAATTCCTTTCATAAAAAGAAAAAGAGATTTGCTGCTTTAATTCCCTCATTTCAATACTTCTCCCAAATTAGATTCTTCTCACTCCTGTGTCTTGAAAATTTTATAAATTTCAAAGTTGTGCATGTGTTTTTGGAAAACCATCTATGTTTTTTAAATGATAGTTGATTTTGGTTAATTCCATTTTCAATGTTTTCACGAGAGGAAAGTGAGGGTATGCTGAGAGAGTAGCACTATGCATTTTTAAACCATCAAATTGCTTAATTGAGATACTAACCTTGTTGGAAGGATATTTGGGCCTAAATTCTTTCATTTCTATGTGTATCTGCTTAATTTCATATCTCTCTAGAACTTGTTTTAATTCTTGATCAAAGCTTGATGAACTAAAATTTTGTTAATATGATAGAGGCATTCTTTTCAAAAACTCTACTTACCCAAACACAAACCCCAAACACTTAACCATTGCTAGCCCCTTTTAGCCATCTTTTGAGTGCATGCATATTTCACAATTAATGTTAATATCTCATCTCCAGTTAAAGATGATCTGAAAAAACAAGGGTTTCTATACAAAAGGAAAGAAAGAAAAAGTTCGAAAGATTCAAAAAAACCGAAAGCTTTCTCAAAAGAGAAAAGTTATAAAAAATGTTAGATTATGTCTGTTGTTTGTTTAAATATTTTCTTACGCATAGTTGGCATTTGTTTCACGTGGAAATTAATTGTGATGCATGTATTCATTTTTCTTCTTCTATTCAATCCATTTCAATTAGCCTTCCGTATATTACAACCCTGAAAGTCCTCTTGATTCTCGAAATTATAGTTCTTGTGGTGGAGAGGTAGAATTATCACAAACTTATAAAAGAGAATGGACTAAGGAGATTGTAGAGTGAAATTATCCCAAGACAAGTGAGTTGAGAGATTAAACACATTTCCTTGCAAGAAATCTCTCTTGCCCAATCTCTTGGATTAAATACTTATAGTGTTTATTTTCTTAGCACTCTTTCAGTCTTCTTGGGTTGATTTATGAGAAAGTGATTTAACTGATTTTCTGCTCTCATTTTCAAGCATGGTCAGTATTTTCTTTTACACTTGTGTCTCTTTGATTTTTATAAGCTCTGTTCAGGAATAAAAAGGTCTAAGTGCAGGGGAATTTGATTGAACCCAAGTTTCCTATATCATTTGGAGACAATTTCATAGTTTTTGTTATACTTTTTGGCTCTTATCATCAGATATTGTGCTTAATTTAACTCATGAGTACCTATTTTGAATTAATATAGTTTGAAGGTAAAATTGTCACAAATAATTAGTAATTGCACTAAATTGATTTTTAGAATAATTGATATTGCAAACTACTATTTTCATTGTAAGACATTCAAGAAGTAGAGCCAAAGAGTGAAGATCAAGAACGCAAGTCAACGACGCAATAGGCAAAGTTCGCCGCGGCAAGGATAATGTTTTCACCGCAATGAAATCAGTAGATTATTGAAGAAATCTTTCGGTAAAAGTTCATCGTGGCAAACTCATCCTTTCGCTGTGGCGATACATTCGAATTAACACCAGTCCCGAACCATTTTTGAAAAATTAACCAACTATGCAAACCCGATCCAACAACCCGTTATTAAAAAACCCCTATTTTGGGATAGCATACAAAAAGAGAGAGAGTTGATAGAGCATTCATTCCATAATATTCCCACCAATATCACACCATCGTCTTCTCTCATATCCATCTCATTTTTCTTCTTGCATTTTTCACTGTCAACTTCTACCATGGGTGCCTCTAATTGCTTCTCGAATGTGAAGCTTCTTAGAGTTATGCGTGGCTAGGTGTTTCTTTCCTCTTGAAGATGTAGCAATGGATAGAGTTCAATGAGATTAAAAGGGGTGTAGCTTAATCCATGGTTTAGCTATGATTTATGAATTCCTAGGTTTAGGATTTGTAATTTGTAGTTAAACGCACTTGATTATAGTTTAATCAAGTGATGGATATTCAATATATCGTTTGGATTTGTTTATGTAGAACTTTGAGTTTAAATATATGAAGTCTTATATACGTCTATTTGTGATCTTGTTGATTCTCTTTTATCTTGCATAGTTGTGTTTGATATTGAGTTGATTCTAGATTCCAAAGTGACTTGTTGCATGGACTTATCCACTACACACACTAAGAGCATTTAATAGGGTTTTAAGAAATGGAGTCCCATTGATTAAGATCTTGGACTTAAAGAGTTCTTTAAGGTTTACCCATTTGAAACTTAATGATTTTTACTCCCATCAAAATTAATTTCAAACTATAATAGCCAAAACTCATTTTCAAGAGGATTCTATCACTCTTTGATCATTTGTCTTAATCTTTCCATTTTCTATTCCCAAAAATCCAAAAATACATTTTACATATTTTTTCTTACAATTTAATTTAGTATACTTAATGTTTTCAAAGATTAAAACCCCCCTTCTTACCAAATTAGCTTTCATTTCATGACATATAGGTTAACTTTGGTCCAATCATTTTAGGTTCTGGTTAAGTGAAAAGACCTGAGGTTACAACCTATATTGCAATCCTTGGATTATTTTTTTGATTTGATCTCCAAGGGTATGAACAAAGGTCCGAATCAATTAGGAATGGATTAAGATGAAGAAGAAAGAAGTGAGGAAAAATCTAGAAAACACAATAGTGAGAGAAAGGTTGGGTAGGTTTCGGTTTTCATGAATTATCATATAAGCTTGCACTTGATGGGTTTAGAGGTGATACTAGACATAGAAGCCCAGAATATGTGATGTGGGAATGAAGAAAATCAATAGAATATACAAAAAAAGTTAAAGAGGTTGTTCGGTGAAGAAGAGAAGCATAATCGTGACTTCATTGTTAAGGGTCACGAGAACCTATCATTAAAATTAATATAACTTCTTCACCTGATATCCAAATCACTTGATTCTTGAACCAATAGATTCCTAACACATTTTTCTATCTCTCCATAAAAATTGATAGCTTTCTGAGTTTATTTGAAAGTTATTGATTGAATGAAATTGAGGGAATCTTTTGGAATAGTATGAACTGGAATATTTTACTAAACATACTTCGGTATTTTGTTTATATCTTCTCCTATAGATTTCGAAATGGAGTGATTCTTGATTTTAATTAAACTAGAGACTGATACTACAAATTATCTTAAGAGATTGAACTCTAATTATTCATCTAAAAAATTTAGAATCTGATTGGAAGTTGAGATAAGAATTATGTTGAAGCTTAGTATAGTCTAATATCTTTTGGGTATAACTTTCAGTATATAGAACCAAATGGAATGATCTTGGTGCCATTAGAAACTTATGACTTGGGAGCACAACTTTCTATAAGCAAATGTTATAAAATTACCTCATCTACCTGATATGAATAATTGAGCAAAGTGGACCCGAAAGTTGGTTATGAGATAAATATAGATTGCACCATTAAGTATGGATTCATATGAATAAATAATGTGACAAGATTAAGGTTAAGAAACTCAAAATTTGTTATCAAACATGCATAATACGTGATATATTCTTAAATGGGCTTATTTAGTTAAATAAGTAATTGTAAGTAATTTAGATGATCAATTTTTATAAGTAATTCAGTAAATAATATTTGATGGTTTTGCTTTGACTATTTTCTTTGCTATTGATTTGGATCATTGAATGATTTGCAAAGCTATAAAAACATGATATGTTTGAATACTTGATATGAAAACATTGATTGATATGTGAATTGAATTTGAGACATTTCTATTTCTAAATCTGTTTAGTCCTAGTTGTGGGTAAATAGCCATACCTAAAAGGGTTTGTAGTTGCTCCTCAGACACTTCAGCGTTTGACACTTCGATGTCTGACACTTTGACATCTAACACTTTGGTATCTGACACTTTGATGTCTCTTGTTATCGAGACTTCTATCTCTCCTATTATCAACACTTCGGTGTCTCCTGTTATCGAGACTTTAGTCTCTCCTGTATAATTCTCGTTACCCACTTTTGTAAATGGATTAGTAGTCATCAGGTTTGTATTCTGATACATGTTGATTGTGATATAAACAAAATTTATATTCTGATTTATTACATTCTGATGTTAAGGGATTATACCTTCTCCTTATATTTAGTTCTGTTATCTGTACAATCTGTTCTGAAATCCATCATGTTTAAATTATTTTGAAAGACAATCCTTTAACGGTTGTTTATGCTATAATATGATTGTCAGTTTATGCACAGTTTAGTTATCACTCACTAAGTTATATGCTTAACATGGTGGATTTGCACCATATAGGTTTAGAGTGAGGATTATATAGACTAGGACGAGTCAACCGCAATGGCCAAAGGAGTCAGAGATTTGTTTTGATAAAAATGTATTTTGAGATTTTATTTTGACTTGTTTATAAAGTGTATGACTCTGAAGTGTATGAACTTGGATTTGTTTATAAGTTTGTAATAACTATTTTCAGGAATAATTTGGATTTTGAACAAGTTTGTTTTAAGATCAATGTAATATCATGTATGATTTCCTGATTTGGTTTTAAGGAAGTTTTAGATTGCTTTTGGTTTGTTTGTTCTGTTTGTGAGTGTGACACTTGCATATCCTCTCGAGGGTATATAGGTGTTACACTTTTTGGTATCAGAGCATGGTTTAGGTGATTATGGTTTAACCAGTGCTTAACTATTGCTTGTACCTGAATATAAGAGTTGTTTGGGCTAATGCAGTTTGTCCCATGTTTTGGTTTTAGAATTTTCGTATGGAAAGATCTCATAAGGTTGTTGATAAGGTATATTGTTGAGAGTTTGTGATTCTTTATAAGCTTAGAACATTGGGTTTGATATGAAAATTTAGTGATGGTTACGTATTCAAGTAAGATGAAGTCAATGATCGTAACATATGTAGAGGCCCTCAAGATTAATTTAATCAGTTATTATAAGTGTACATCTGATAAAGTGGTTGCTTTGGCAAACAATGTTACGGTGTACAGATGTTATATATGTGTGGATAAGAATGAATGAATTATTATTGAGCGAGTTATATATGTATATTAGAGTCAGATAAGTATGAGATTTAGACAAGGGAAGTTGCATAGACTATTGAGAGTGTATGTACTTTGTTTATTGTAAAGTGGGGTTCTTGAATTTGAGATTACATTCTTATCATGGTTAGAGGGACTTAGGTCCGTAATGAATTCTATGTCAGTATGTTCAAGAAGTACGAGTTTGGTTCCATATATGTGATTTTAGCTCAGGAAGTTAAGGTGTCAAATAATTAGAATGATGATCTGTCTAAATATGAGAAAATGAAAGGTGTAGATATTTAGAATTGGGAAATAGTATCGGGTTATATATGACAAATAAGCATTTGTATTGGTGGATGTATTATGGAATACAATATCAATATTGTACTATGATAATATATCATTGAATATGATATAGATGTGAATGCGTTATCGCGGATTGTTTGAAGAAAAGAGAGAAATAAGTAGAAATGATGATGTTAAAGTATACAAGCAGATCCTAAGAAGATGACCTTGGAATTGAACTGGTAATTGGTTTCTGTGATGAGAGTTATGATTCACTATAAGAATATGTTAGTGGAATTGAGATCGGAACTTCATGATGAATATGTATCTATAATTCTGAATGGATCGAAGGTATACTAATGGAAGATGAAATAAATGAAAATAGAAAAATGAGATAGAAATAAGGAAAGAAATTGGTGATTTGTCATAAATAAATCTCTGGATAGAATGGGATGACTTTAAAGATACACACCTAAGTATATGCGATGGAAATCATGCATATTACTTCATCAAGTGTGGAAAATAGAACATTATGGCCTTGTAAGAAACAATAGAAATTGATCTTTTTAAGGTACTAAGAATGTCTGATAAGCAATGATGGTAACAGTTGATAAGGATTACAGGAAAAATATAGTTGATAGTAGCAAGAAATCTTCATTGGAAGAAGAATTTCACCGAATAAGGTTACATAGACTAGATGGTTTACTTTAAAGAATGAACAAAAAAGGAGTACATTAAAATTGAATATTGGCATTTTTTTTCTAATGGAGACTCAAGCATAAGATGTAGAATATGCTATTAAGAGTGTATTCATTTTGTTTGTTGTAAAGTATCCAACAATGTGACTAGATTTTTGAATTTGAGGTGACACTCTTGCTAATATGAGGAGAACTTAGGCCCACATTACATGATATACAAATATGTTCAGGGGATACAAATTGGATTTGATGAATGTGTTACCAATACAGGAAGTTAAGATTGTGAATAAATTGAAATCAGTGGAGAAACTAGTAAGAAATGGGAGAATTGAAAATAACATGAGATAATGTTACCTCATTGAGGAATTAATTACTTAAGAAAATATGTGGTTTTGAATGGATATGATGTAACATCCCATCACCGATGGGAAGGGTAAATGGGTCATTTGGGACGGGTTAGGAGTGTTTAAACTTATCTCGGCA
>JANVCQ010000232.1:32712809-32724888 GCA_025531925.1 Erythroxylum plowmanianum
TTTGGACTGCTCTTGTCCAAATCAGTATACTATGCACAACTTCTATCCGAAATTTAAACATCTTAAAAACTGAATTATATTCCAATTTATTCATGCCATTTGTTGCTTCATGTCTCTAGTTCACCACAAATCATGAATCATCTCATTTGGAGCTCTACCGATCCAAAAATCGTCAAAATTCTAAAGTATGTTCAATGGAATAACACCAGTTCATAGTATTTAAAAACACACACACTGTACCCATCCCACATTTTTCACTCAATCTCTCTCAATTCATTTTAAATGGCTACGATTTTTGGTGGAGATGTAGAGCACTGTCTTATGAGTCCAATGGTTCAAGAATCAAGTCATTTGAGTGTCTAGATAAGATGTTATATCCAAAAGAATCTAATCTGGTTTTATCCTCAATCATATTGAACCTGTCATGGGATAATTTTGTATAACTTTCTCTAGAGATATTGGATTTAGGTGTTCTTTAGATGGTTCGAAAAGATAACTTCAAGAGCTACAACTTCCATGAAGTAGAAGACAAATTCCATCTTATGTAGGATGAAAAATGGAACAGAAGATATAAAATGAATAGTAACCCAGAAGAAACAAAACATAAAAGGAACAAAACTAAGAGGAAGCGAAACTAAGAAGGAACAAAACTAAGAAGAAGCAAAACTGAGAAGGAAGGAAACTAAGAAGAAGCAAAACTTAGAAGGAACAAAACTAAGAAGAAGTGAAACTAAGAAGGAACAAAACTAAGAAGAAGTGAAACTCAGAAGCAACAAAACTAAGAAGAAGCGAAACTCAAAAGGAACGAAACTAAGAAGAAGCAAAACTGAGAAGGAACGAAACTAAGAAGAAGCAAAACTCAGAAGGAACAAAACTAAGAAGAAGTGAAACTCAGAAGGAACAAAAAATAGAAGGAACAAAACTAAGAAGAAGCAAAACTGAAAAGGAACAAAACTAAGAAGAAGCGAAACTCAAAAGAAGCAAAAGACAGAAGAAACAACTTCGCTTTTGAACATCTTCCCTTACAAGGACCATAACTTTCACCCTAGAAGTCAAAAAATTCCATACTATATATAGTTGGAAAGATAAAAGAAAGATATACAACTTTGGAGAAGACAACTTTCTCTAATCTAACCTATAGAGATTCAGAATTTCCCTCTAATTTAGAATACGAACTTTACATTTATCCACCAATGTACTACACTCAGTTCTCACTTCATGACAAATTTTGAGATTCTTAAAGACAAAATTTAAAATTGATGTGTTCATAGGAGATGTATTCTAATTTAATCTAAATTAAGAATCATCTTGTTTGGATAACAGGAGAAAAAGTTGTGCATAAAGGATTGAAACATACTCCGTGAACAATTTTCCAGATCCATCACCCATTTTGTTTCACAATCTTTCCTTCATCAACTTACTACACAAATGAAACTTCATTTTTGGCTTTCATTATACTTCTAAATTTCACCTTAATTCTTCTCATTTTGAAATCTCTTATTCACAAAAGCACCAAAACAAAAGTTGGGCATATTCACATTTCTCTTTCATTACTTTACCCTTGCCTACTATTTCTTGCTTCAAGAATTTTCATCATTTGTTCTTTACTCATGACTAATCTCCAAAATTTCTCAGTCAAATAGTTCTAACTTCTATGAAACGTTTAGGGTCCAACAAGAGAAACATGAGAAACATCTCAGGATAGTATTACAGACACTGAGGGAGAGGAAACTTTATGCCAAATTCAACAAATGTGAATTTTGGCTTCATGAGATGGTATTCCTTGGACATGTAATTTATGAGAATGGGGTACATGTTGATCCGAGGAAAGTTGAAGCAGTGGTAAAGTGGCATGCACCCAAGATAGTGACAGAAGTGAGGAGTTTTCTAGGATATGTAGGCTACTATAGGAGGTTTATGGAAGGATTCTCCACGATAGTTGCTCCACTAACTAGGTTATTGAGGAAGAATTAGAAGTTTATCTAGAGTGATGAATGCCAGAAGAGCTTTGAGGAGCTTAAGCATAGATTAACAAGTGCACGAATTTTGATCTTACCTACTGGAGATGAGGGCTACACTGTATATAGTGATGCTTCAAGAAAGGGTTTGGGTTGTCTATTGATGCAAGGAGACAAGGTGATAGCATATGCCTTGTGGCAACTAAAGCCTTATGAGTTGAATTACCCGACTCATGATCTGGAATTAGCAGCAGTGATCTTTGCCTTAAAAATTTGGAGACATTATCTGTATGGGGTTCAGACGAGAATTTTTACTGATCATAAAAGTCTTAAGTACCTTATAAGCCAGAAAGAGTTGAAATTGAGACAAAGAAGGTGGTTAGAGTTGCTTAAGGATTATGACCTACTATTAAGTATCATCCAAGGAAGGCAAACGTAGTGGCAGATGTTTTGAGTGGGAAATCCTCAATAGCCCATGTATAGACAATTTATCTGCCGCTATTGGAAGAGATGGCTATGCTTAGGATAAGTTTGAAACAGGAGGAACTTGAGTGTATTGTTGCTACTTTCAAAGCAAGACCGATACTCAAAGAGAAGGTTAGGGAGTTACAAGCACAGGATGCAAAATTGAGTAAGTTTCGAGAAGAAATTCAGAATGGCAAGAAATCTGAAGTGATAATGAGGGAAGATGGACTTATGTTTGTAGGGAACAGGCTTTGTATCCTAAATGTCAAGGAGGTGAGGGATGAGATACTGGATGAGGCACACAATGCGCCTTATGTCATACACCCAAGTAGTACTAGGATGTACAGAGATCTAAAAGAGCATTTCTGGTGGAAAGGGATGAAAAGGGATGTAGCAAAATATGCAAGTAAGTGTCTAATGTGTCAATAAGTCAAGGTTGAACACCAAGCACCTTTAGGTAAGTTAAGGCCATTGTCCATTCCTGAGTGGAAGTGGCAAAGGGTAACTATGGATTTTCTGATGAGTTTGCCCAAGACCAGTAGGATGCATGATGCCATATGGGTTATTGTTGATTGGTTGACTAAATCAGTCCATTTTCTAGCAATTAAATAAATTGATTCTCTGAATGTGCTAGCAAAGAAGTATATAGATGAGATAGTAAGATTACATGGGATTTCAAACTCTATAGTTTCTGCAGGTGCTAAGAGACTTATGCAGCTTCACGAGCTTGACAAGCTCCGTTTAGATGCTTATAACAATTCGAAGCTGTAAAACGAGCGTGTGAAGAAGTGACATGACAAAAAGATCCTCCACCAAGACTTTAAAGTAGGCGACCAAGTATTGATTTACAACTCCCGTCTTCGTCTTTTTCTAAGGAAACTTAAGTCAAGGTAGTGTGGCCCATTCAAGGTGATCTAAGTCCTTCCTTTTGGGGTCCTTGAGGTAAAACGAGAAAACAAAAACTCTTTCAAGGTAAATGGACAACGAGCTAAATTGTATATGCCCAGGTTTGTGGATAACTCTGAGGAGCGATTGTGTCTTCATGACACTTTGCCTCCATGATCGCAGTGCATGCCTTCTAGTAAGATTTTCATTTTCTTTCTTTTCTTTTCTCGTTGTTTCTTTATAGTTTAATGCATTTCTTTGAGTTGTTTTGAGTTTTCTTTAGGTTTACATGGTTGGTGACAAAGAGTTCTTGGCCGATTCTTTATCAGGGAAGTTTCTTCTTCCTCTTTCCCCTTTTTGTGTTTGATTGTTAGTTATTTGAACATTAGGGACAATGTTCATATTAAGTGTGGGGGGGATTGAGTTTATGTGCATGCTGATGATATTGATGTTGATGTTGAGAGATACACACTTGAATGGTTGCGACTCTTTTGGTAGCTAATTTGGGTCCCATTTGTTATGAATTTGACCATACAATTATGTCAAAGTAGTTGAAAGGAGAATTGAGTTGTATACGTGAACTTGAATTAGGCAGCTTGAGAGGATAGTGAACCATGTTGATTGATTAAAGTAGTTGATTGCATAAACTTTGTCAATAATTGATGCTGAGTGATGAGGCAATGTATGGAGTTTTGATGGATTTTCATTTAAACATATGTGAGGTCTTGAGCTATATGACTACATCTCATAGTCATTTATTTTCTTTGATAAATGTGAGGCATCACTATGTGGATTACCTTACGAATTTGCTCTGAACCTGTTTGATACTGTTAGTTACATGCTTTATGGATATGATAAAAGCTTTCTTTGTTTTTAACCTTTAGCTTAAATAACCCACCAAGTCATTTTTTCCTTGTTACCTCCTTTAAGCCTTTGACCGTGTTTATTTTTGTATTAATCACATTACATTAAAACCTGAAATCTTTTAGCCTGACCCTTTCACAAGTTGAATAAAGTACTAAGTATTTAATTCTTTGATTTAGGGACTTTTGTTTTATATGCTATTCTGAGATGTTTTAGAGGTACATCTACTCAGTTGTTGATTTGTGCTACTATTATCTTCTTTTATGTTTATTGTTACAAAAAAATAAAATAAAAAAAAAAAAAAATAAAAACAAAAAATGAGAAAAAATAAAAGAAAGAAGAAAAAGAAAAAGATCAAACAGTAGCATTGGTAGTGATTAGTAGTTATAGTCCCGTGTTTCTATTTGCACATCTCAGAATTTCTTTTTGATTGTCCCACATTACTTAGTGCTTTATGATGCTTGTGAGTAGCCTTTGTCCTTTTTTACCTCACCTTATCCTAAGCCCCATTACAACCCTTAGTAAAAGCCCTTTAGCTTAAATCACCCACCAAGTCATTTTTCCCTTATTACCCCCTTTGAGCCTTTGACCATGTTTGTTTTTGTATTAATCACATTACATTAAAACCTGAAATCTTTTAGCCTGACCCTTTCACAAGTTGAATGAAGCACTAAGTATTTAATTCTTTGATCTAGGGACTTTTGTTTTACATGCTATGCTAAGATGTTTTATAGGTACATCTACTCAGTTGTTGTTGATTTGTGATACTACTATCTTCTTTTATGTTTATTGCTACCAAAGAAAAAGGAAAGGAGCTTGGGATGAGCATTTTCCATTGGTCGAATTTGCTTACAATAATTCATACCATTTAAGAATTTAGATGGCTCCTTATGAAGCACTGTACGGAAGGAGATGTAGAACTCTGATATGTTAAGATGAAGAAGGAGAAAGAAAACTAATAGGACTAGAGTTGATTAAGATGATAGTTGACAAGGTCAAGTTAATTAAGCAAAGGCTTAAAGCAGCTTAGGATAGAATGAAAAACTATACTGATGCACACTGAAAGGAAATGGAGTATGAACTTGGTGAGAAAGTCTTCCTTTAGACATCTCCTTAAAAAGAAGTTATGAGATTTGGCAAGAAGGGCAAGTTGAGCCTAAGATATGTGGGTCCTTATGAAATTCTTGAGAGGATTGGACCATTAGCCTATAGGTTGGCACTACCATCAGAATTATCACAGATTCATGATGTCTTTCATGTTTCCATGTTAAGGAGATATAGATCAGATCCCTCTCACATCATTCAGACTGCTGAGTTTCAGTTGAGAGATGATTTGATTTATAAGGAAACTCCAGTGCAAATCTTGGATACTAAAGAAAAAGTCCTCAGCAGCAAGACAGTTCAACTAGTGAAAGTCCTGTAGAGAAACCATTCTGTAGAAGAGGCCACGTGGGAGACCTTAGAAGCCATGAAGGAGAAGTATCCATACCTCTTCAATGACTCAGGAAAGAATTTTAAGGACGAAATTCTTTTAAGAGGGGGAGAAATGTTGGCCCCTGAATGCTTTTCTTAGTTAAGCATGATTTAGATAATTTTAAGGTTTGGACAAGTAAATTTTTGGGAGTTAATTTTTTTTATTTTATTTATGTCTATGTTAGTAGAATTTATTTCATGGGTTAGTTGAAGTCAAGGTGGTAAATGAATGCATAAAGGGGTATTTTGGGTAGTTTACCTAAGGTTAAAAACACTAAGGCATTAAAGGATGGGCAAGGTGGACTTTTCTCATTCATTAAGGGTTACATGGGAAAGGAAAGGTGTTGTTTTGTGCTTGAGAAGAAGAAAAACGTGGAATTGGTGAAAGAAGAAGAGAAGTACGAAAATCAAAATTGAGAAAGAGAGGCTTCGGTGAAGTTGAGAAAAGAATAGAGTTTTAGGCTAGGTTTCATCTTTTCTTAGTCTTAAAGAGAGAGTTTAAGGTTGCTCAAGAAGGGAAAAAGAAAGAGGAAGGGAAGAGCTTTCTTTAGAGCCAACAATCTCATAAATTGGTGAAGATTCAAGGTAAGTTCGATTTTTATACTTAGGTATATGGAAGGGGTTTTGGTTCATGAAGTTAAGGAAATACATGGGATTTAGCAATCTAGAGTCAATTTCAGTAAATGTGCTTTATGGGTTCTTAATTTTGAATTCCTATTGAATGGGAATTTTATCATTTATGAAGGAAATCAAGGAAGGGATCAAGAGAGGCAAGGGAAGCAAGAGGAAAGACATCCTTAAGCCAATTCCTAAGCAAGGATTTCAAGGTGGGTTACCGTTTTATAACTAAGTGATAAGCCATTAATGTTTTCTTTTACATGATGGAAATAAATGATTTCAACTATTTCATGAACATACTTTATAGCTTTGTGAATGCTTTCAAAATGTGTTATGTGTTTGGTATGAGCATTTGTGTTGATGAATTATGAAAAGATTGTGGAAATGATTTTGAAAAGATGCTATGTTTAAAAAATCAAGTTTCGAAAATGTGCTCCATTCTATATGTCAAGTGCACTTCGACTAAAGGCTTCTCCTGCTTACCTGTTAGTGACATGGAGCTCCTTCATGGACTCCCTCATGTTTATGACTATACAAAACCACTATGTGGGATTATGTTAGTTTGTTTTGTTCACGACTACATAGGCCCATTTCATGGAAAGGTGTTAGTTCATTCTGTTTATAGACCTTCCAAACCATTTAGATGTGTTTATGTGCTCATCATATGTGGACAAGATTGATACATACCTGATTTGCATTATTGAAAATTTGGTTGAGAATTGGAGAATTATTTGCTTTTTAATGCAATGTGAATTTAGTTAGAATGGAAATAAATGTTTTAATGGTTTTGCTTGTTACTGGTTATAAAATTATTACCCACGAGCTTTAAGCTCACCCCCATTCCTTCCCATCTCCAGGTGACGAGCAATAGATCGAGTGGAAGAGAATCGAGGCATCACTCCAAAATTTTCATCTTTTTTGTGTTTTAAGCTAGATTTGTAACTATAAGGCTTTAGTTGCATTTTGAGCAAATTACTGTTCATATAATTTTTTTGTATTTTGGCATTTTGGGATATTGATGTTTTGACATTTGGCATTTTCAAGTTTTTCCATAAGGGTGAGATTTTGTGTTCTGGTTTCAGGGGAAATACTATTTTGATCTGGGTTGAATTGGACAAAGCTATTTTCTTGGAAGTTGTAGATTATTTTTCCAACATTCCGATGATATATAGTATGAAATTTTTGGGCATTGTAGTTGAATATGATTATTAGAAGTTAGTGATGTTGCATAGGATGGACTTTCGGGACATCTATTTTGTTTTGAAAATTTGACCCTTATAGAGGCAAAAATTGTTTTTAAGTTCTTCATGGAAGTTGTAGATCTAGAAGTCTTCTTTAAAACGGTCAAAGAATGAGCTTAATCCAATATTTTTATTGAAAGTTATACTCATTTTATTAAAACAGATCTGAAGAAGAAAAGCTGGAGGCTTGTCGCGATTGAGACTCTGCTGGTTGCGTGAAAGTCGCGATCGCGCATCAAGACCGCACACCAGATCACGATCATCCCCATGCACGATCACGACCAGCAGGTCCTTCCCTCCCTCTACCTGAACATCTTTTACCCTTTTGACCATAACTTTGTCGTTCGACCTCCAAATGATCTAATTTTTAAAGCATTGGATTTGTAACACATTTCTCTATCTTTTGATAAATTTATAGGTTTTGGTATTAAGTTGGAAAAGTTTGGTTGAATCAAAGTGAGGGTATCGTTTGGAAGAATATGAGTTGGATATTTTTACTGAACATTCTTCAATATTTTAGTGATATCTTGATCTGTAGAGCTCGAAATGTGATGATTCTTGTCTCTAAATAAACTAGAGACATAGAGCCACAAATTATCATTAGGAATCGAATTTTAATTTAGTCTATGAGACTTTCAACTTCAGGATGGAAGTTGAGCATAGTGTACTATTTTAGTCTAATAATAGTCTGAAAGTGTGTGGGCTATAACTTTTATATTTTTTCTCTAACTTGAATGATTTTGGTGTCATTAGAAACTTAAGACAATGGGGAAAAATGTTCAGAAGAAGTTAGTTTGAAATTCTAGTTTATAGTTTCCCAAAATCTGTTCGAAAATAGGAGATATGAGTTCATTTTTGATGTTTAACTGGTGTGGGCACGCCACCCTTGTGAGATGCGCGTCCACATGTCACGTAGGATGTCGGGCATGTGACTCGTGGGGGCGGGGTCCCAACATGACCTTAGTAAGTTGCTTGAGGGCAAACAACAATTCAAGTGTGGGGGTGGTGTTAAACGATATTTTATATTAATTTTTTATACATAATTTGCTAAACTCTTGTCCATTTAATGTTTAAATTGCATTAGTTAAGAGTTTTTTTGTTTTGATTTTAGGCATATTTGATTTGGAACATCTAATACCATAAATCAAGAAAAAAAACTTTCAAAGGAGCTTAGGTAAAAAAGGTTAATGTTTTAGCCACCTAAAACGTTAATGTTTTGGAATACAAAGAATGGAGGTTTTTGCATGAATGATAAATTAAAAAGGGTGGGAAAAAGATAGCCAAAGAGCATGAGATGATGGGCTTCGGCAATACATAAGACACAAAAGAGAGGCGACAATCAAGGAATGAAGAGTGGGTTGTGTAGAGAGAATAGAAGAAAAATAAGAAAGGAGAGCTATCTTGGTGCTGGAGAGGTGACGCAAATGGACCAAGAACAAGCAGCAAATCATGCAAGCAGCTGGAGAAAAAAATGTTAATTGGAGGGTGCGTGAAGAGAAGCTAGGCGTGAACAACAAACAGTGCTAGGATGTTAAAAGCAATGAAAAAAAATGATGAAGTAGTGGAGGAAGACAGCCATTGGAGCAAGGGGATTATGCTTGGCTTGAGGAAAAACATGTTGAAGAATCCAAGTTGAAGTAGCTAATGGCACTCACACACTACAGCTGGTGGAGAAAATAGGAGGTGGAAGCCAATAACGTTGTAGCTAGTTGGATATGAGAGAAGACGTTAGCAGCTGTGAACTAAAGACACACTTTCGCACAGCCCTCACTTACCATACTCCTTTCCACTCATGTTGCATCATCACTATACACTCTCCACTCCACACACAACGAGACAGTTGGTGCATGAAAGGATTAAATTTTAGCTAGTGGAGGAGATGCTTAGTGGAAGCAAAATGAGACACCTAGTGGGATAGAAAAACATTGCAGCTGGGGAGAGAACAACGTTACTATAGGTGGAGATGAAAAAGAAATAATGTGAGCTAGTGGTGGCATGGACATTGAGAGAAGAAACACGTTGCATTAGCTGAAGAAAAAAAATGAAAACAACTAGTGGGAGAGAACGTTGAAGCTGGGACGTGAAGATAACGTAGAAGTGGTTTGTGTGTGGTGTGAGCATACATGAACTAAGAACTATGAAAAAAATTGTCAGATCAAAAGGGGGTGTTTTTAATTTATTTTTAATTCCTTATTTATTTTAATTGTGTGGATTTAATCAATGCAAACATATATTATGACCATGATTTATGTTGCATTGATGAATATGTGTGAGTAACTTTTTCTTTTTGGTTAAGGTTAAGATTGATATTAGATTAGGATAATTTTTGGGGTATTGATTTATGCTTGATTGAATGTATATTTAGTCCTAATTTAGCCTGATCACCTAAACTAAGACCTTAGATGATTGAATGCCACAACCAATGGGATTTAATTTGCCAGAAAATTAATCAAGAAGCATACTTAAGACTAAAGTGTAGACCAACCTTAGGATCTTGTGTGAGGAAACCTAGGATTAACGAACTTAGTTTTAGGCTTCTTGTATTTAATGCCTTTTATTCCAAATTATCTATAAACCAAGTGGGTGACTTGGATTTAGAAGAGAAGGAAATCCCCATGAGCATTAGGTTTGACTTGTTTTAGTGAATTAATTCTTAGATCAATCCACTCTTACAATTTTTAGTGTCCAATCCAATTGAAATCCGATAGCTTAACTGATTTTTGTCATTTGATTAAATCTAGTTGTTTAAATTCATAACTTGCATTTTGCATATTTCCTTGATTTGCTTACTTTAATTTATTATATTTTCAAATCAATCAATTCTTGATCGTCCTACTAATTTTTCATCATTTAATTTAATTGTCTTACATATTAGAATTCCCTTGAGTACGATATCCGGTTCTTACCATTTTATATTACTTGTTGATGGGGTGTGTTTGTCTCTAATTGGTCTAGATAAAATTCAATTTATATTGTTTTGTTTAGACTGCAATAGAACCCTAGCAAAGTTTCACCAAAACCATACCTATATCCTTCACCAAATTGCTCAGAAAACTAGCTCATCTTCATCTTAAGTCTATGATGAATTTGCCTGCTTTGAGGGCTAGTATAATATGGAGTTTTGAGCTAAATTTTTAGCCTAATAGGTAACTAATAATCTGAGTTTTATGGCATGTCAAATTCTATAAGAATCATGCTTGAATTGGAATGAAATGCATGTAATAGTTTCTAGTTTGATTTTTGACGCATGAAAGACTAGGATTTGTGAGCTATCAATTGAATAATTTTGAACTAGAATAGGAGAGATTATTAATAAGGAATTGGAGTATAATTCAGGGCTAATATAGGTATAATTTATGAACTATATAGAGCCTGTTTTAATTTTGGTAAAACATGTAAAAATATCTAGAAAAATGAAAGAAAAATTGCTGGAATATGTTAGCTGTAGTATTTTTTGAACATGCATCTGTATTTTAGCCATATCATGATTTGTAGACATCCAAATGGGATGATTTTAAGTTTATATTAAACTAGAGACATATTTTTATATTTTTTGTGCAAGAATTGAATTTGAATTATGTCTCCAAGAGCTTCAAAATTTTGGATTGAATTTCAGTTTTTGGATTTTGTCACTGTTTGAGAATAGTCTGTGGTAATTTGGGTATAACTCTAGTAATAATGAACCAAATTGTATGAATTTTATTCATTAGAAACTTAAGACGTATGGAAAGATTTTTTCAGTAGAATGTATTGCCTAAATACTTCATTTTCTTTGTCAAAATGGCCATCCAAAATTGACTCAAAAATTTGTTTCGAGAAAAGCTAGAAAGTAGCTTGAATAAAAGGTAGTGCAGAATCATGTATAAGAATGATTGCGACAAAAAGGCGAATTTAGGGAGTAGTACAATTGTTCACAAACATGATCATGATAGAGAGGAAGCATCAGGAAGTGCACGATCGTGTACAAACACGATCGTGATAGTGAAGGTGCACAACTGTTTGATAACTTTTGACACCCTTCACTCTTTTGACCATAACTTCTTCTCCGGACCTCTGATTGATTTTAAATTTGAACCACAAGCTCATCACACATTTCCCTTCCTCTCCGCCAAGTTTTATTGTCATCTGAATACACTAGGAAAGGATTGGTAAATGATTGATTGATGATGTTATAATAATAAAATGTATTGAGCTATGAACCTTAGTGTATGATTGAGTGATGAACTTAGAATGAATTTATATTGTTGAGGTGTAAAACTAAGTTCAAATTAGACATATATAAGTTTTGAAGTATGAATGGTCATGAGATGTGAATAAAGGAAACATACCCAGAATAGTCATTGGGCATGCATTAAACATGACTCATGTATATATATGTGCACAAATGAATAAGAATTTGATTGATCGATGATCGCGGCTCTGTCGATTCAACCTAAAGATTGATCCTTGGAAACCAGTCAAAAACAATAAATTCCAAGATCGCAATACAGGAAGCAAACTCGGGTCGTCTCACTTAACTGGAACCAAGTGAAAAAGGTCTAAGCTAGCCTAATTACCAAAAATTGCAATTGAAGT
>JANVCQ010000232.1:32734372-32746545 GCA_025531925.1 Erythroxylum plowmanianum
TCAGAAGTTTACAACTATGCAGTTAAACTTGACAATGTAAAACAACTCCCTTTTGAAGCCCATCGAACTCAAGTCATTGCTACATCTTCAAGAGGAATCGGTGTTCTAGCCAAGCATAACGTTGGGAATCCTCATAACCGTAAGAGCTCCGATGTCACCCATGGCAGCAACAACGACAGATGGTGAAGTTGACAGTGAAGGTAGTCGAAGTTGATGGATGAAAGTCGAGAGTGAGATGAATTCTGTGGTGTCGGTCGAAGTGTGTCTCTCTTGCTGCTGAAAAAGTCGTCCCTTATGACCTAATTTTGCATGATTTTAAATGTTGGGTCACAAGTCAGGTCAGAACAGTGAGAGAATTTTCTAATTTTAGTTCGGGTTTTCGACAGTTCGCTACGGCGACATGCAAGTTACGCCGCGGCCGCGACATACGCATGTTGCATCCTTCGCGGCAGTGAAATGATTAATTTACGCCGCGGCGAGATTTTCCTTTTATACCGCGGTAGATATCCTGAAGCTCGCGTCCTTATGTTGACTCCATTTCAACCCATTGACTCCTTTTCCTTGAGCTCCTACAATCAAAAATAGCAATTTGTAGTATCAATTGTCCTTAGAAAAATTTATAATGCAATTAATGTCAATTTGTAACAATATTTACTATCAAATTGCATTAAACAAAAATGCACACTCAAGGATCAATTTAAGCAAAAAATTAAGAATTAGGAGTCAAAAAGTGCAGTAAAGGCCATGAAAGTGTTGCCAATTTAGATAATAAACTTGGGCTCAATCAGATCTCATATAGTTTTTGATAGTATAGTGAAAAACTTCAGATCTAATTAAGGTTTGGATAAATTGTAAATTGAGAAATTGCAATTTTCCATAATCTAATTAGGGTTTATAATTTAGGGCTTTTAGTTATAACTTAAGAGAGAGTAACCAACCTTAGGATAATCTAGGATTAATAATCTGACATTTCATAATTAATTAGGTTAGTGTTGAAGATAGGTAAAAATTTCTCCTTTCTCTTAATTGGTAGTTCCTTAGGTTGATTCTTGGTGTGTGCATTGCAATTTGCTAATTTGTTAATATTACGTGATTAATTCTTGAGTTGAATTGGTTAATTGAATTTATTGATTGAAATTATGTTATTGTTTTAGCTTAGTTACAATTGAAGTTCTGCAATTTGTTTGCCTTAGAGTTTAGGATTAGATTAACCCTGCTCATAGGATCAACATCTTAGACATTACACAAATAACTCGTACACTTGCAAAACACTGAGATTAAAATATTAAAACTACACATATTAAAAAATCATGATCAAAACCAATAGGTAATTTGTTACTAAAAAAAAACTCCCAATTTCTGCATAAACCATGAAGGTGTCAATTTGGTTAAAATAGTTGTTCATTTCCTAGAGGGATGTCATCGTTTTCTTTGATCAAGTGACTGAGGTGATCGACAACTATATTTGCTTTCCCTTTCTTATCTCTTATCTCCAAGTTGAACTCTTAAAGGAGGAGATTCCATCTAATTAACTTCAATTCTACTTCTTTCTTCATAAGTAAATATCGTAAAACTGCATGATTAGAACAAACAATTACTTTAGCACCAAACATATATGACCAAAATTTTTTTGAAGCAAAAACCACCAAAAAATTTCTTTTTCTATTGTAGAATAATTTAATTGAGTTGAATTAAGAGTCTTCGAAGCATAATAGATGGGGTTTCCAATTCAGAGGTCAAATCATCGGTGGGAATGTTAAGAGCTCCTTAAGTGTGTTAATTGCTTCCTTACATTTATTATCAAATTCAAAGGAGACATCTTGTTATAACAATTTGCATAACGGTGAAGCTATCTTCGAAAAGTCTTTGATGAATCTCCGTATGAATAAGAAAAGAATTCACTTCCTGCACATTTTAGGGGTAAGGTAAAGAGGAAATGAGATCAAATTTAGATTTATCTACCTTTGTACCCCTAGCAAATATAACATGCCCTAAGACTATACCTTGATCTACTATGAAATGACATTTTTCCCAATTAAGCACAAGGTTAGTTTCAATTCATCATTCTAAGATAAGAGTAAGATTCTCAAGCCATTCATCAAAGGAAGAATCATAAACACTAAAATCATCCAAGAATACCTCAATGATTTTCTCAACATACTCAGAAAAATGCTCATTATAAATCTTTGGAACGTGTTGAGTGCATTCCATATTCCAAATATCATCCTTCGGTAAGCAAATGTATCAAATTGGCATAAAAAGGTGGTCTTTTGATCTCCCAGTGCAATCGATATTTGATGATAACCTAAAAGGCCATCTAGAAAATAATAATGCTTATAACTAACTAGTATCTCAAGCATTTGATTAATAAAGGGAAGGGAAAATGGTCTTTACGAGTCACTAAGTTCAATTTCTTATAGTCAATACAAAGTTGCCACCTGGTTTGCACTAGAGTGGGAACAAACTCACCTTCCTAATTGGTCACAACTATGATTCTAAACTTCTTTGGAACTACCTGAACAGGACTTACCTATTTACTGTCAGATATCGAGTAAATAACCCTGACATTGAGAAGTTTCAACACTTCCTTCTTCACGACTTCCATTATCAGAGCATTTAGCCTATGTTGAGCTTGCCTTGTGGACATGACATCTTCCTCCAACAAAATATGATGCATGCATATAGAAGGGCTTAGTCCTTGGATATTTACTATTGTCCATCTGATGTCCTTATTATGCTCCCTCAACATTCGAACTAGCCTATCTTCTTGATTCAAAGTCAACTCTGTCGAAATGATAATTGGAAGAATCTACTTATCTCCCAAATAGGCATACTTGAGGTATGTGGGGAGTGGCTTTTGTTCCACTTCAGGTGTCTGCACACTAGAAGATAACAACTTTTGATGAGATTCAGGTAAATGTATGGAAGCCAAATCATACCTTTTTGGAGAGTGCTCCAATGATTCCAAGGTAGCTACCATTTCAATCAACTCTTCTCCCATTTCAACATCATTGTTGCCTTCTAATTCCATAAACTCAACCAAGACTGCTTCTAAATGATCTTTGCAACTCAATTTAAACATTTCCTACACTAAAGGATCAATCATATCAATAGAGAAAATAAAGTTATAATCATGAAGATGTTTCATGGCATCAAAAATGTTAAAATGAATCACTTACCCATCAAATTCCATTATGAGGGTGCCCTCACAAACATCTATCTTTGTCTAAGTTGTATTGAGTAATGATCTCCCTAATAAGATAGGTATTGGATTCTATGAAGTTTCATCATTCACATCAACAACATAAAAATATGTAGGAAATACCAACTTATTTACCTACATCAAAACATCCTAACTACCCCATCAAGGCAAGCATTAGTACAGTCAACTAATTTTATGATAACACTTATTTCTTTTAAAGGGCCCAAATTCAAGGAAGCATAAATTGAATGAGGCATAAAATCCATTAAAGCTCCTAAATCCAACGTAGCTCTATTAATCATGACGTTACCAATTTTGCAGGGAATAATGAACATATCTAGATCTCGACATTTTGGAGGTATCTTCTTTTTAAAAACTACAAACATGTTCTCACCCATCATCACCTTTTCATCACCTCTCAGCCTTCTTTTACATATACATAGTTCCATGAGGAATTTTACGTACCTCGGTACTTGCTTAATTGCATTGAGAAAAGTGACATTCACTTCCACCTTCTGGAAAGTCTCTAATATCCCCTTATCTTGTTCCTTCTTGTTCAGTCTTGTCAATCTGCTAGGAAAAGGTGGAGGGTTAGTCTTATTGATATTAGGGCTTTCAAAGTTTACCTTTATGCAAGTTGAGGGTTTTCTTCCTTTCCCAACTCCTCGATTTCTTCTTCATTGGCAATCCTTAGTGGAGTTCTCTTGAGAACCTGTAGGACCTCAGCCTCTCGAGCCTCGCACCCACTCGTTTGCAGATATTGTTAGCTTTGGGCCTTGCGTTCTTACGGTTTCTTTTTCCAAGACTTCCCAGAAGGCAACCCATCCTGGTACTGCTCTGGCCCTAGCACGTTTAACTTCAAAGTTCTGATGGGATTCGGTGCATTAGCGCATAGAAAACGTGTCTGCAAGGGAGAGGTTTTCACATCCTTATAAGACATGCTTCGTTATCCTCTCCAGCCGATATGGGATACCCCTAAGTATCCACCCCCCTCAGGAGGCCCAGCATCTGCATTGACATATCGCTCGGGTCCTATCTCTAATACCAATTGTAGGACCTCGGCCTTTTGGGCCTCACACCCACCTGCTTGCAGATATTATCTGCTTTGGGCCTCGACCTCTAAAGCCTCACGCCCTCACGGTTTTGTTTTTCTAGGACTTTCCAGGAGGTCACCCATCCTGGTACTACTCTGGCCCTAGCACGTTTAACTTTGGAGTTCTAATGAGATCCGGTGCATTAAGGCATGGAAAATGTGTCTGCAAGGGAGAGGTTTCCACATCCTTATAAAGCATGCTTCGTTCTCCTCTCCAGCCGATATGGGATACCCCTAAGTATCCACCCCACCCCTCAGGAGAATGTTGTAGATATTGAGGGAGAAGGAACTTTATGCCAAATTCAGCAAGTGTGAATTCTGGCTTCACGAAGTAATTTTCCTTGGACATATGATTTCTAAAGATGGGGTACATGTTGATCCAAGGAAAATTGAAGTAGTGGTGAATTGGTATGCACCAAAGACAGTGACAGAAGTGAGGAGTTTTCTGGGATTGGCAGGCCATTATAGGAGGTTTGTAAAGGGATTTTCTATAATAGCGGCTCCGATAACCAAGTTATAGAGGAAGAATCAAAAGTTTATCTGGAGTGATGAATGTCAAAAGAGCTTTGAGCAGCTTACGAACAGATTGACAAGTTCTCCAATTCTGACTTTGCCCACTGGAGATGAGGGTTATACAGTTTATAGTGATGCTTCAGGGAAGGGTTTGGGTTGTGTATTGATGCTAGGAGACAAGGTAATAACTTATGCCTCACAGCAGCTAAAGCCTTATGAACTGAATTACCCGACCCATGATCTGGAATTGGTAGTAGTGGTTTTTGCCCTGAAGATTTGGAGACATTATTTGTATGGGGTACAGACGAGGATTTTTATCGATCATAAAAGTCTCAAGTACCTTCTGAGCCAGAAAGAGTTGAATTTGAGACAGAGAAGGTGGTTGGAGTTAATTAAGGATTATGATTTCTTAATTGAGTATCATCCAGGAAAGGCAAATGCAGTGGTGAATGCCTTGAGTAGGAAATCATCAATAGCTCGTGTTCAGATAGTTTATCTACCTTTATTGGAAGAGATAGCTAACCTTAGGATAAGCTTGAAATAGGAGGAACCAGATTGTGTCATTGCAAATTTCAAAGTAAGGCCAATACTCAGGGAGAAAGTTAAGGAGTTACAAGCACAGGAAGCAGAATTGAGTAAGCTTCGAGAAGAAATTCAGAATGGCAAGAAATCTGAGGTGGTAGTGAGGGATGATGGACTCATGGTTGTAGGAAGCAGACTTTGTATCCCGAATGTCAAAGAAATAAAGGATGAAATACTGGATGAGGCACATAATGCACCTTATGCCATGCACCCAGGTAGCACTAAGATGTATAGAGATCTGAAAGAACATTTCTAGTGGAAAGGCATCAAGAGAGATGTAGCAGAATGTGTAAGTAAGTGTCTAGTGTGTCAACGAGTGAAGGCTGAACACTAGGCACCTTCAGGAAAGTTAAGGTCATTGTCCATTCCTGAGTGGAAGTGACAAAGAGTAAACATGGATTTTCTGATAGGTTTGCCCATATAGGTTATTGTTGATCGGTTGATGAAGTCAGCCTATTTTCTGGTAATTAAATAGACTGATTCTTTGTATGTACTAGCGAAGAAATACATTGATGAGATAGTGAGATTGCATAGGATTCCAGATTCTATAGTTTCTGACAGAGATCTTTGATTTACCTCGAGATTTTGGGGAAGTTTACAAGAGGCTTTAGGAACCAAGTTGAATTTTAACATGAATTTTCATCCCCAAACGGATGGTCAATTTGAGAGGACCATTCGAACCCTTGAGGGAATGCTCAGGGCATGTGTGATGGACTTTAAAGGAGATTGGGGTGAACATTTTCGATTGGTCAAATTTGCTTATAATAATTCATACCATTCGAGCATTCAGATGGCTCCTTATGAAGCATTGTATGGAAGGAGATGTAGAACTCCGATATGTTGGGATGAAGAAGGAGAAAGGAAACTGATAGGACCAGAATTACTACAGATGACAGTGGACAAAGTTAATTTGGTTAAGCAATAGCTTAAGGCAGCATAGGATAGAATGAAGAGTTATACTAATGCACATCGAAAGGAGATGGAGTATGAAGTCGATGAGAAAGTGTTTCTTAAGATATCTCCTTGGAAAGGAGTTATGAGGTTTGGCAAGAAGGGCAAGTTGAGTCCGAGATATGTGGGTCCCTATGAAATTCTTAAAAGGATTGGACCGCTAGCCTATAGGTTGGCGCTGCCACCAGAATTGTCACAGATACATGATGTCTTTCATGTGTCCATGCTGAGGAGGTATAGATCGGATCCATCCCATATCATTCAGATTGCTGAGGTTCAGCTGAGAGATGATCTAAGTTATGAGGAGATTCCAGTGGAGATTTTGGACACCAAGGAAAAGGTCCTCAAGAACAAGACAGTTCAACTGGTTAAAGTCCTGTGGAGAAACCATTCTGTGGAAGAGGCCATGTGGGAGCTTGGAAGCCATGAGGGAAAAGTATCCACATCTCTTCAACAATTCAGGTACAAATTTTGAGGACAAAATTCTTTTAAGAGGAGGAGAATTATTGGCCCCCAAAATTTTTCTTGATAAATAAGCATGATTAGATTTATTTTAAGGTCTTGCTAGAATAATGTATGTTGCAGTTAATTAACATGTTAATGTTAATTAGATTATGTTATGAATTAAAGTTAAAGTGATAAGTTGCATAAGAGGTATTTTGGGGAGATCACTTAAGTGGGAAAGTCTTAAGGCTTTGAAGGAAGGGAAAAATGGACATTGTGCATTCATCAAAGGTATAAAAGGGAGAAGAAAAGGCTTGTCTTACATAGGAAGAGAGGGAAAAAAAAGTTGGAGAAAAGAGAGGAGAGAGAGTGTCGTGTAGGAGAAAAGAAGAGAAAGAAAAGAGGGCTAAGCTAGGTTTTGATTTTTTTTAACCTTCAAGAGGGATTTTGAGAGTGATCAAAAAGGGAAAAAGGAAGAGGAAGGATAAAGCTTTAATTAGAGCCAAGAAAAGCATTATTTTGGTGCAGGTTTGGGGTAAGTGTATGTTTAATTCTTTGGCTTTTGAAAGGAGTTTTGGTTCAAAGAGCTTAGAAAATGCATGGGTATGAATATTCTAGGATCAATTTCAGGATCAATTTCATGCTTTTGGTTCTTTGGGTTTTCCAATTTGAAATTCTTTTGAGTGGGGATTTTTGTTAATGTTGAAGGAAGGCAAGAGAGGCAAGAGGAGCTAGAGGAGGGGCATCCTTGACCAAGTTTTCAAGCAAGGAAATTAAGGTGGGTGACCATTTTATAATTGAGTTAATAAGCCATAAATGTTCTTCAAATAAATGGAATTAATTGATTTTCCAACTACCTCATAAAAGTGCATTTATTGTTTTTTAAATGCTTGAGAATATGCTACATGCTTTTTGTATGTGAATTTGGTGAATGAATTTTTGAGTTGATATGAGTATGATTTCCAAATGCTTCATAATTGTGGAATATGTTGCCTTCACATGATTTGAGAAAGGATTATTTTGATTGGCATATAATTTTGGTTTTGGAATTGTGAAATGATGATAAAATTGCATATGAATAGTTCAAGCTCATGAAAGACAAGTTTTCAAAAATGTGCCTAATGGGCAAATCGTTTTTAGTTCATGAATTACATGTTATGTGGGTTTGGTGTAGTCCATCCAAGAAATGTCACATACACATTGACCAAGAAAAGGCTTCTCCCACCTGCCCGTTAGTGGCACGGAGCTCCTTCATGGACTCCCTCAAGTTTACGACTATACATGACCATTATATGGAATTGTGTAGTTCGTCATGTTTATGGATTTACCTAAACCATTATGATGTGTTTAAGTGTTTACATGTGTTGACAAGTTTGATGATTGTTTGACTTGTGTGAGTTGTGAATTTGCTTAACAAGTTGACAATTTTGAGAAATGTATGTTTTATGGATTTCAATGAGGTTTTGTTATGATCATGAAAGTTTCAAACGGTTTTTGCTTATTATAGTTTATAAAACTATTACCCACAAGCTTTAACCTCACCCCCTCCCATTCTGTCCCATCTTCAGGTGAGGAGCACGAGATCGAATGATTGAGCATAAAGGCATTACTCCGGAATTGGATTATTTTGTATTTTAAGTTTGTTTTTGTAAAACAATGCTTTAGTCACATTTTGAGCGATTCTAGTTTTTGTAAAGTTTGTATTTTTGGATTATCATGTGCATGGCTTGAAATGCCCACTAAAGCATTGTAAAACTCTTATTGGTTTTGATGTTAATGAAATACATATGCATTATTTTTTGCTCATGATTCTCTAAGCCTTTATTTTGCATTTTCAAGTTTTTCATAGGGTAAGAATTGTGTTCTGAATTCAAGGGGGAAATCTATATTGATTTAGGTAGAACTAGACCAAGTTGTCTTCAGAAAAGTTGTAGCTTATCCTCTTAGCTTTCCAACGCTATAAAGTATGTAAATTTTGGGTATGGGAGTCAAGATATATGAGCATTATAAGTGATGATGTCGCATAGGAAGTTTAAACATGACAGTCATGGTGAAAGATGAGAGTTTGTGTTTGTGATGAGTCATTTGAATTGAATTTTTGGAGTTTGATGCACTTAAATTGGTAATTGAATGTTTTGGGAGTGTTATTGCATTAGAAGAAGTGAAATTGGGAAGATTATGAGTGAATATGATGTTAGAATGGATGTAGGAAGCATTGGAGGGGCTTCGAAGGGGTTTGGGAAAACCCCATGTCCGTTAAACAGACATACATGTCTGTTTAACAGACTTTCTAGGGTCAAAAATGACCCTCAGCCTCACCAATTTCTGTTTAACAGACATCCATAACGGACATGGATGTCCGTTAAATGGACCTTCTCGACCAAAAAGAACTTCCCAACCTGACAATGTCCGTTGAAAGGACATTCATGGGATAGCTTCACTAAATTGAGATTTTTTACCTCCTAAATGGAAAAATATCACCTTGTGTTCTTCATAAAACTTGTAGATCTAGAAGTCTTATTTCAAATGGTTAAATAACGAACTTAATCTGACATAGGTAGAAAAAGTTATGGCATTTTCTCGAAGACAAGTACAATTTGAATAAGGACTTAAACATGTTGGATTCTTTTGGTTATAACTTCCCCATCCGATCTCCAAATGAGGCGATTCTTGAATAGATAGCTTCCTAACACATGTATTTATCTCTCCATAAAAATTGGGATCTTTTAGAGTTGATTTGGGAAAGTTTGATTGAGAGAAAGTGAGGGGTCAGTTGGGAGACCATGATTGAGGTATGAACATACTTTGGCCTTTTTAAGCATAACTTCTTCTATAGAGTTCCAATTGAGATGGTTATTACTTCAAATTAAACTAGAGACTTAGAGCTACCATCATTGTGAAGAAGTCAATTTATGATTTTGGTGATTGACTAGTGTGGGCTCACCACCCTTGTGAGATGACGGCCAAAGAGGGTCCTTGGATAACCCTACAGATTTATAAGCTCAAGGTTTATGACTCCGGATGTTGAGCTCCAAAAATGGGGTCCAACCCTTGTGAGATGACGGCCAAAGAGGATCCTTGGATAACCCTACAGATTTATAAGCTCAAGGTTTATGACTCCAGATGTTGGGCTCCAAAAACGGGGTCCAACCCTTGTGAGATGACGGCCAAAGAGGGTCCTTGGATAACCCTACAGATTTATAAGCTCAAGGTTTATGATTCCAGATGTTGGGCTACAGAAACAGGGTCCAACAAAACCTCAATCTCTTTTCCGCTCCTTAAGGTTATAGCATTAATATTGTTCAACTTAACCTTGGGTTGAGATGGTAATTTTCCTCCACTTTGTGATTTTAGATGATCAACCCTCACTTCCATCTGACCCATTTAGTTTTCCACATTTTGTAAACTTAATTTTGCCGCTTATTGAAACTGTTGTGCACCCTGTTGAAGCTATTGCATACCCTATTGACTCTACTACATACCTTGTTGAAATTGAAGAATGTGAGTAGTGAACGTCTTGATAAAGTCGTCTACAGATGTACCTGAACTAGGGGAAGAGGTTTGTGGCCTTGGTTGAAATTATTATGATCCTTGTGGCCTACTCTAGAAGTAATTATGTTACCTATTCCCCCTATAATTTAATTTAGGATGATCCCTCCAGCCTAGGTTATAGTCTAGGAGTATGGGTTGTACTAGTTAAGAAAGTTCCCTCTCGCAGCATTCACATATTCCATGCTCCCTTCTTGTAATGTTGGGGGCTCATTAGTTGGATGGCTTGTATTTGAGCATATTTTGCATGCCTTTATTTGTTCCTATCTAACTACAATTTATCTAAAAAAAGATGTTAGCTCATCTAAACGATGTTTGATAGATGAAGTACTTACCTCATTTATATGGTGAGCATCGGTGTGAGTGCCAATTGTTGAGTATTAGCCGCCATGCACTCAAGTAAATTCCTGGCTTTGATGGGAGTCTTCTCACATAGTGCCTCACCAATTGTTGCATCAATTAGACTCTTCTCCATTGGTAGCAATCCTTCATAGAAATACTAGATAAGAAGTTGTTCTAGAATGTTGTGGTGCGGACAACTAGCACATAACTTCTTGAAGTGTTCCCAATACTAATAAATGGACTATCCACTATGTTGCTTTATGCTGCAGATTTCCTTTTGTATATTTGTCATCTTCGATTTTGGAAAATATTTTTCTAAAAATAGTCTTTTCATTTCAAACCAAGTTTTTGCACTCCCAGCAGGTAAATCAAACAACCAATCCTTTGTTGCATCTTTTAATGAGAATGGGAAAGCCCTCAACATGATTTTTCCCCTAGGGGTTTCATACTCAAACACACCACATCAAGTTCCTTGAGATGCTTATGTGCATCCTCACATGTAAGTCCATGAAAATTAGGCAACAAATGTATTAACCTAGACTTAAGTTCAAAAGTAACATGCTAAGTAAATACTCCCTTAGCATTCTCAAATTTGTCATTTTTTATTGAATTCAAGTTTTGATTTTACTTCCAGATTTGTTCTTGCCTCCCTTTGTAATCTCTATAGTGTCCTCTCGATCTCCAAGTCAAATTGTACAGGTTCTTTATGAGAAGATCTTGTCACTACCATACACCAACACTAACAAACATTTAAAGATCAATAAATAACTAAAAAGAAATTATTATAAACAATATAAACACAAAACACCAACTAAAATCAAAAACAAAAATTAAATCACCACACTTTCCAACAATGGCACCAAAATTTGACAATGTGTGTCGAATGCATTGCAGAATTTACTTAACTCTGCACACTAAAAATTTGTAATTGTGGTGAATCAGGATCGTATCCACAGCGAATATTCACTTAACTCTCACAATGACAATAATTGAAGTTAAGGAAATAAAAAAGGGTTTTTGATTAGATGTAATTGAGAAAACAAAATTAAATTAAACTAACACAAGCAATTTATCGAAAATAGTCAAAATGATAAAAGTGATGAATATGTTGGGATTCGATTTTGAAATCGGAGCCCAACTGTAAAACGGAAACACTAAATCGAAAAACAAAGTGGCGGAAACAAATCAAACAGATCATAACATGAAAGAATCCGAAACAGAAACATAAGACGAAAGTCAAAGTGAGCCGAAAGTATTAGAAATCAAATCGGAATCAAAAGGCGAAAGAATCGAAAGCTTAAGAAGCCAAAGAAATCGAATGGGCTCGAAAATCATAAAGTGGAAACGGATTTACAAAAAACTCAGAAACGGATTTACAAATTTTTTTCTTTTTCATTTTATTCATCTTTATTCAATGGCATGCCCACGTTTCAAAAGCGTGCCCACGTTTCAAAACAATACAAAATTCTAAATGGAATTTATCAATTCCACAACCTC
>JANVCQ010000232.1:32763407-32778397 GCA_025531925.1 Erythroxylum plowmanianum
TAATAATAATAATAATAATAATAATAATAATAATAATAATAGAAGAAGAAGAACAAGAAGAAGATTAATAATAATAAGGAATTTAATAATCACAATAATAATAAGAAAATTAATTATGTATAATAATAATAATAAAATAATAAAAAAAATTAATTTTGTATAATAATAATAATAACAATAGTAGCAGTAGCAGTAGTAGTAGTAGTAGTAATAATAATAATAATAATAACAATAATAATAATAATAAGTACAAAATTTATAATAATAATTAATAATAATAGCAATAATAATAATTATAATAAGTAAAAAATTTATAATAATAAATAATAATAATAGTAAGTACAAAATTTATAATAATAATAAATTAATTAATTAATTAATAATAATAAGTACAAAATCTATAATAATAATAAGATAATTAATTTCGTATAATAAAATTAATAAAAAATAATACTATTAATAATATTAATAATAATAAGAATAATAATAAGTAAAAAATTTATCTCAATAATAATAATAATAATAAGATAATTAATTTCATATAATAAAATTAATAATAATTTTAATAATATTAATATTAATAAGAATAATAATAAGTAGAAAAATTATAACAATAATAAATAATAATAATAATAACAATAAATAATAATAATAATAATAATAAGATAATTAATTTCGTATAATAAAATTAATCATAATAATAATAATAAAGAATAAAAAATTGATAAATTTAATAATAAGTGGAAAATTTATAACAATATTTAATAATAATAAGAATAACAAGATTTTGTTGAGGAAAGGTATTTCTAGAAGTTGCTTATTTATTTTATTTCTTCACAGAGACAAGAAATCTTGTCTTCCGATTTTGGAATGAACAAAAAATGTATGTTTCTATGACCTAGATTCAAAACAAAAATAAGTTGAGTCAGCAACTAAATATTGCGAGGTATAGAATTTTTGTATTTTGTTATCTGTCTCTATCAACAAAGACAATAACTATACACAAGGTTAATGCACAGCTTTTACAAGTTATTATCTTTTTTTCATTGTTATTCATCGTTTGTGCTTCCCAACTTTTTAATTGCAAGGAGTTACATTTGTTGTCGATTGAAACATCTTGAAAGGGAAAACAAGTTAGAAACTAACATTTACGGGGTGTGGGCTCAAGGAGGAGTTAATGGGTAAGAAATGAAAAGTGAGTGGTTGATTGTTGATTATCATTATAGGGATAATAATTTGATATTTCACTTTTGGGGGATCTTCCATACCCTCTATTTAGTAAAGAAATGAAACTCATATATATTGTAATTAATTAATTAAACTATAATAAATTAATTAAATTATAATAAATTTTTATTTCTTAATAATTTTTACAAACTAACCATTATTTATGATAATGGTAACCATTCTTTTATCTTAACTAGCTATCATAATTATAATAATAATATTTATTTAAATTATATATTATATTTATATAGTTATAATAATAATATTTATTTAAATTATATATTATATTTATTCTTATTTGGTAAATCAAAATTGCGAAATGGTTAACTCACGAATTACGCCAGTAGCTAGATGGTAGGTCTAATTAATGGAGTTGTCCTTTCTGCTGTAGTTGCTGACCACTCCCAGTTTGGTCTCTTATGATTCTGTTTTATTTGAGAGAAACCATCTAATTTTCTTGAAACTTTGTTTCTTTTATTAACGAATTCTTAGACTAATTAAAAAATTTTAAGTTATATTTAGTTGGGTATTTATTAATAAAATTTAATATTATTTTTATCATTATAAGGATTTATAATAAAATATAATAAAATAAGATAAAAGAAAAATATTTTACATTATGTCTTTTTCAATTATAATTAATAAAAATAAGTCACCTTCAATTTAAAAAGTTTATGATAGAATGTAAAATAATAAATAACATTTTATTATATTATATTATGAACCATTCTTTTAAATAATATTTTACTTATTACATTATAAATCCTTATAGTCTTCTCAAACAATAATTTTCTAATATCACATTAATTTATATTTTATTCAATTCTATTTCATTAAAAACCTTAATTACAGCAAAACATAACCTTAGGATATTTTACTAAGCTTGCTTCCACTTTTTTTTCCTTTCTACGCACATAAAGATCGCTTCTACGATTCTACCTGCAAATTTGGAGAGCAATAAAAATCTATTTAATGAATTTTCAAATATGCTTTTGAAACAAAAAGATTTGAAGAGAACTAGACTCTTAGAAATCTACAATCCTGAGAATATTATGAGAGTTTCGATAGTGTTTGCCAAGAGTTTGGCTAAGGTTGATTTTTTGTCACCAATTCTCTTTATTTCAGTTAAATTTTCAGACAACATTTATGATTGTCCTGCATTTTCACCCTTAATGTACTGAATCTAAGAGAAATAGAGAACAGAGATTATGGAAGATAAAAACGAGAGAAGAACATAGATAAGCTTAAAATTTTGGACCGTAAAAATTAATAAAGCATGGATGAGTTTTTTATACTAGTATATATTATACTTGAAATAAAAAATAACATTTTAAAAAATGATATAAATTTTAATTTTTTATGATATCACCAATATTAATATTTGTTGATCAAAATTCAAAATAAAATATTTTATTTTTTACTTACTCTTATAATTTTTATTTCTTATTTATTATATATCGATTTTTTATAACAGATTAATACTAGTTAAATCTCTAAATTTTAAATCTTTTCATTTAACCGGTTTAACTATAGTTCGGTTTTTAAAACGTTATCTTGTGATTTATTATTTATAAACGAGGTCAAACTCCCTTCTCCCTACATGATAAAAGTTAATAAAGAAATATAATATAAAAGAGCTATATTTTACTTTTAATGAACTACAAGGGATTCTAATAAAAATTTTAACCCACATAAAAATTTATTAGACTTATAAAACTATAGAAAATGGTGTTGTCTTTTATTCTAGATGTCATAATAAAATTAATGTAAGATTAACTAAATTATACTTTTTAAAAATCAAAATTTTATATATTTACAATTATCATATATTGTTAATTTACAATATGAACGATTTATAATGATATATAAATATTTTCAAGAAAGAATAATCTGATTTATTTAGAAAATTATTAATTTAATGTCCAAATCAAATTATAAAAAATATTGTACAAAATTGCTTATTACTGTAATTTACAAAAGCAACTTTTCTGTACTTGAAACCCGGTTCATTTTAAAAGAAACGGCGGTCTGGCGAACCGGTTCGTGAAGGTCGTCATTTATGAGTTTTGTCTCCGAAGGACAATAGATGAGTTTCAGTCTCCTGACTTCTCTCTCTTGCTCTTTTCCATCTGTGTAACATTTACAACACAACCGCCGCCACCGCCGCCGCCACCGGAGGGGGCAACCATGAGTGGTCACGATTCCAAGTACTTCTCCACCACCAAGAAGGGAGAAATCCCCGAACTTAAAGAAGAACTCAATTCTCAGTACAAGGTTTTTTTTCGTAATTATAATCTGATGATGTGCTTCGATCTCTGATCTTCATAGATCTGTCTCATTCTGTTGTTTATTGAATGGAATTAAATATGTTTGGTTAATGTTGAATTTGTTTTAGTTACGAGATTTAAGCCCTTGGTTTTGCAGTTACTGGAATTATTATTAAACATGTTGATTCTAGGGCTTTGATCTTTCTATTGACTCATGGAGGGCAAATGTTGTTATTGCGCAGGACAAGAGAAAAGATGCTGTTAAAAAAGTGATTGCTGCAATGACAGTTGGAAAGGATGTATCCTCCCTCTTCACTGATGTGGTCAATTGCATGCAGACTGAAAATTTGGAACTCAAGAAGCTTGTTTATTTGTATCTCATTAATTACGCCAAAAGCCAACCTGATCTCGCTATACTTGCTGTTAATACTTTTGTCAAGGTTGGTAATTGAACTTCTGGGTTGGGTGTGCTGGTCTGTTCGAAGGCCTTTAAATCTCAGCTCTTTTTTTTTTTTTTGGTTAACTGCTTATTAGTTGGTACGTTTTCCAATCGTATATTATTGCTGCATGATTCTTGGTTCAGTGGGTCGATGACTGCCATGTTGCCCTTGTGGTTACTCATTGATTTGTTTCAGTTAGTTTTTTTTTTCGTGTTGCTGTATATTATTTCTGTGCTTGTCTCAGAAACTTGTATTTCATTGTCTCTGTCCAGGATTCACAGGATCCAAATCCTTTGATTCGAGCACTGGCAGTACGAACAATGGGCTGCATCCGTGTTGACAAAATTACGGAGTATCTCTGTGATCCCCTTCAGAGGTGTCTTAAGGTTGGTTATTATATATCGATGTAATATTCCTTGCATCTGCCTGTCAGGATAAATGTTAGGATTTGTATTCCAGATGAACAATGCAAATTTGCTTCGTATAGTCTAATCAAGTATTATTGTTCATATCCAAACAGGATGATGATCCTTATGTACGCAAGACTGCAGCCATTTGTGTTGCTAAACTTTATGACATAAATGCCGAATTGGTTGAGGATAGGGGTTTTCTGGAATCCCTCAAGGATTTGCTTTCTGACAATAACCCAATGGTTGTAGCAAATGCTGTTGCAGCTCTTGCAGAGATTCAAGAGAGCAGTAGCCGACCCATCTTTGAGATCACTAGTAACACACTTACCAAGCTTCTTACTGCTCTAAACGAGTGCACAGAGTAAGCTTAATATGTCTTGCTTTAACATCAGTTTTCTTAATTACCAATGTCAACCATAGTTTAGCTGTTGGCTTGTACTTTGATAGTCATTTTTGCATATTGTGTGGGTACTTGAGCATTTTGAACTACTAGCTGAATTTAATATGACTTGGAATTATGTTCTGCTTTGAGACTGTTTCTTTAGCAGATGTCCATTTAAGAATTACACTGGTACCACCATGATTCTATCTTGTTGTGGTGATCTTGGATTGATGCACTCCTTGGTATTTTAACCATCCATAGCTATTTATGTCTCAAATTATGATTGGACATAAGAAATCCTAATAATGATTTTTATACTCACCAAATATGGAGCTTACATATCTGTGTGTAACTGGGCATTGACATGCATTCTTCATTGCATCCTCTTTCTCCTACTTTCTTGTCGCATGTTTTTCCTTATTGTGGTATGTGCTAAGGAATTCTATGTAGTCCGCTGGCAGTGAGCTTTTTTTAAAGGATGGACTTCAATTAGCAATTCAATGACTTTCTTCTTTCTCCGTTACGAAGAATTCTTTTGACTTCTTCTCATCTTTTTGTATGTTTAATATGGCTTGCCAGGTGGGGCCAAGTCTTTATATTGGATGCTCTTTCTAGATACAAGGCAGCTGATGCCCGTGAAGCTGAAAATATAGTGGAAAGAGTTACTCCACGACTACAACATGCTAATTGTGCAGTTGTACTTTCAGCCGTTAAGGTTGTGAAACGTTTTGAGCTAAGTTGCTGTTAGTTATTGTCTGCATCTTGGCAAGAATCTGTTGCTTAACAATGCATATTTCTATAACTTTGTGCTTTCTTTTTTATTTGTAGATGATTCTTCAGCAAATGGAGCTTATCACTAGCACTGATGTAGTTAGAAATCTTTGCAAGAAGATGGCTCCGCCTCTTGTGACTTTACTCTCAGCAGAACCTGAGATACAGTATGTTGCTCTGCGGAACATCAACTTAATTGTCCAAAGAAGACCTACAATCCTTGCTCATGAGATTAAGGTACAGTGGATATAAATCTTCTTTTTTCGATAATATGGAAAATTTCCTATGAAAGAATTGAGAAGGGACTTTTTCTCTAATGAGATCATAGAAATTTGAGGTTCTAAGGGAAGGATCTGTCCATTATTGTACCTTTCCCATTCTATAAATGTTTTCTCTTAACTGTCAGACCTCTGTTCTTGCAGTAATGCAAATTATATTGCCAAAATTGCTCCTTACTTTCCTTATACGGAGTGCATGAATCTGTGGTTAAGGAGGAGAGTTTGCTTATTGACCACCTTTTGTTTTGCTTCCAGGTGTTTTTCTGCAAGTATAATGATCCAATTTATGTAAAGATGGAGAAGCTGGAAATCATGATAAAGCTTGCTTCTGACCGAAATATTGACCAGGTAAATATAACCAATTTTGGATTAGAAAATGAAATCTTCAGGAGTTCATGTTTGGAAATGAGAATTCATCATTTTCACCAATCACCAAAATTTCTGTTCTTCCATGCATTTTGTAGGTTCTGCTGGAGTTCAAAGAGTATGCTACAGAAGTAGATGTAGATTTTGTGAGGAAGGCTGTCCGAGCTATTGGTCGCTGTGCCATAAAGTTAGAGAGAGCAGCTGAGCGATGCATTAGTGTTCTGCTAGAACTGATTAAAATAAAAGTGAATTATGTGGTTCAAGAGGCCATTATAGTTATCAAAGATATCTTTAGGAGATATCCTAATACGTAGGTTAAGTTTGTGGTGAAGGCATGCAATTTACAAATTCTAATTTTCTTCCTTCAGGGATAATGTGTAATCTGCTATTTCTTCTACAGCTACGAATCAATAATTGCAACACTTTGTGAAAGCTTGGACACTTTGGATGAGCCAGAAGCTAAGGTACATGGTTTTCAGGTTTAGTCATTTTGTAAGATGTTTTATTATGTCTGAACTTAGATACAATTCCTCCTACCTTATCTTCGTCCTCTTAAGGCATCAATGATCTGGATAATTGGTGAATATGCGGAAAGAATAGACAATGCTGATGAACTCCTGGAGAGCTTCCTGGAAAGTTTTCCTGAAGAGCCTCCACAAGTTCAGTTGCAATTGCTCACAGCAACTGTCAAACTTTTTCTGAAGAAACCAACTGAAGGCCCACAACAGATGATTCAGGTTGTGTCATTTGAACATGCATAGACATTGAATGACTGTGCTTTTTATTCTTGTTTCTATATTGAATTTTGAATGGTTCTCAAATTGACATAGTAGAAATCATAATTCTGATGGGATGTTGGTAATTGGATATGCATCCAATTTGTTTCATAGGTTTATTGCTTAGAGCTACCCATTTTTTCTGAGTTGTTGTTTGATATAACCTAAGTAGCCAAGTTAGTGTTTTATTGCAGTTGCTAAAATTTTCAATGTATGCTGAGACTTCATATGCATGTTTGAATATATTCTCACTGCTTATGGTCCCTTTTCACAGGTTGTTTTGAATAATGCAACTGTTGAAACAGACAATCCAGATTTGCGAGATCGCGCATACATATATTGGCGACTGCTGTCAACTGATCCTGAGGTGCGGTTTCTCTACAGAAAATTCTTCTGTCTACTTATGTTAGTTTAAGCCCTTTTCAGTACTTGTGGATTTATTCTCTTATTTATTTATTCACCTTTTCATTTGGAGGGGGTATTGAGGGTGATGTAAACCTGGTACCAGATCTTGTTTGACTCTCATGTGTAAGGTGCTATCATTGGACAAATTCCATGTTTCCCCTTAAGTCTCTTCATCTTGCATCTCCAAGACGTATTCCCAAATTGGGAAGGATTTGGTTTCAGCTATTAGAAAATGTTGAAAGGGACACTTTTTTGGCTACATTCATGTTAAATAAATATTGTTGTACAACAATTATAATCTACATCTAATGGACGGACTTTACATCTTTCAGGCTGCGAAGGATGTTGTTTTAGCTGAGAAGCCTGTGATCACTGATGATTCAAACCAACTTGATGCATCACTTCTTGATGAGCTTCTTGCTAACATTGCCACATTGTCCTCAGTGTATCACAAGCCCCCAGAAGCATTTGTGACACGAGTAAAGACTGCAACACAGAGAAGTGAAGATGAGGAATATCCTGATGGGAGTGAAACACCTTATTCTGAGTCACCGGCCCATCCTGCTGATGGTGGTGTTTCATCACCACCCCCTACTTCAAGTGCTGCTCCTTATGCTGGAGTAAGACAATCAACCCCTGCACCAGCTGTGCCTGCTGCTCCGGTGCCAGATTTGCTGGGTGATCTGATGGGCATGGATAACAGTGCTATAGTCCCTGTTGACCAGCCATCTACTCCTGCTGGGTAAGTGGGTTCAAATGCTTGAACTGTCATCTGGTGCTTATGGTAGCTTTTGTTGCCTCTTTTCATCTTTGTAGTTAGTTTGCCTAATCATAGAGCTTGTATAATTTTTAAATCTGAAGTGCACACCCATGAATAACATTCATATATCGCAGCCCTCCACTGCCCGTTTTACTACCAGCATCAACTGGTCAGGGTTTACAAATCAGTGCCCAGCTAATGCGACTTGATGGCCAAATCTTTTACAGCTTATTATTTGAGAATAACTCACAAATTCCCCTTGATGGGTTCATGATTCAGTTTAACAAGAATGCATTTGGTCTTGCAGCTGCTGGACCTCTTCAGGTAGTTATAAGTCTCTTTCAAATGATTTTCTTTTCTTTTCCCAAATTGATTGTGACAGACTCTTCTTTGTCAATAAGGTTCCACAACTGCAACCTGGGACATCAGCAACGACGTTGTTGCCTATGGCACTGTTCCAGAATGTGTCTGCCGGTCCTCCGAACTCACTTCTGCAGGTTGCAGTGAAAAATTCCCAGCAACCGGTATGGTATTTCAATGACAAAATTTCATTGCAAGTGCTCTTTACCGAAGATGGAAGAATGGAACGTGGAAACTTTCTTGAGGTAAGGAGAAAAAAAGGCTTTATCTTCTTGTAGAACTTTACATGCTACAAACTTCGATGAAATACAAAAACCATGTTGGTCTTGGAGATATCTGGTTACTTTTATAGCTTTCTAAAGCTTTTTGAAGAAGAGGATCGAGCTCTAAAAATGAATAGAGCCCCGTCTCCAATAAGAACTTGGGAAATTAGTTACGTTTTCTGTAATTTACTGCTTATTTATGTTTTCTGTAATTGCTTATTGTCATAGTTTCTGAACCCCTGAAAATTTCTTCACCCCGGCCATTGCCTGCTTATGTTTGTATATTCATGCTGAATGTGTTCCTTGCAATTGGGTCTGGATGAGAATTTATTAGTTTTATGGCTGAGCCATCTGAAAGACTCAGAATTTCAGTCCGTTTTTTGATCTCTTGTATTTCTGCTGTATTCATCAGGTTGGTGGTGTGAATAAATCAGCAAGTTTATTTTCACTTTAAGTGTGCAAGGGATATGAATCAAGATATTATTTGATTGTTGTTACTAGAACTCATTCTTTGTGGCATTTTTTTATGGTAGACGTGGAGATCCCTTCCTGATTCGAATGAGGTCTCGAAGGACTTCCCGGGCATTGTGGTCAATAGTGTGGAAGCTACTATTGACCGGTTGGCTGCGTCCAACATGTTCTTTATTGCAAAGAGAAAGCATGCAAACCAAGATGTATTCTACTTCTCTGCAAAACTTCCTCGCGGAATTCCCATCTTAATTGAACTTGCCACAGTTGTCGGAACCCCTGGTGTGAAGTGTGCGATCAAGACACCAAATCCAGAGATGGCACCACTTTTCTTCGAAGCCAGTGAGACTCTCCTCAACGCTTGATTTGACTGCCTTTTCTTTATTCTTATACTCTTCTTCCTTGGTAATGGACAGGATCAATTTTTGGTTTACGTGTAAAGTCCATATGTTTAGCGAGGCTTTGATTGGTTATCCTGGTTCACTTTTTTTTTTTTTGTCCTGCACTGTTGTTCTGTAGTGATCCAAACTCTTGATTTTCATTTTGGAATATCATGATTGTAGCAACTCAAAAGTGAATGTACATCGGCTTGAACCATTCATTATTTCAAGTACCAGCTAATTAGACACCCTAAATCAGATTTGGAAGTTTTAATTCTCAAGTGCTTTCAAGGTTTGAGTTTTGAATTTTCAATTAGAGTCGTATATTTCATTACATAAGCAAACCATTTATACTGCTAATTTGACCTAGCTATTTATATCTGTCTAAATTAAAGATACTGCTGCACAGACTAACAATGATTTTAGGCGGAAGTAGACAGGGTTAACAACTTCCCGAAACAAACAACAAAGTACAGCAATATAAGCATGCTAAATAGCTGAAAAAACCCCTAAAGTTGCAATATGTAAAAGGAGATAAGATTGAAGTTAACTTAAGGCTAAATAGAAAAGAGATTTGTTGCTAAAAATGTAAACAGAGATAAACTGAAGTTGAAGGCTGAATATAAAAGAGAAATTTGAACAAGATTGTAATCAGACCTAATCTTCCTTGTGCTCGACATAGATATAATACTTGTATTTATTTCTTTGCCTTCACAAGAAAAGCAAGAAAACAAGCATACCCCAGAAAAAAAATGAAAGAAAGTTAATAAACAAAATTGCAAAGCAAGAACTAGAGAAAAGCAATAAACAAACATACCCGAGAAAAAAATGAAAGAAAGTCAATAAACAAAATTGCAAAGCAAGAACCAGAGAAAAGCAATAAACAAACATACTGGAGATAAAAATGAAAGAAAGTTAATAAACAAAACTGCAAAGCAAGAACTAGAGAAAAGCAATAAGCATTTCATTTCTTAAGAAGAGCAATTGACAAGGTTCTAGAAAAAGGATTAGACTTAAAAAATGATGTGGTTTCTGAAAATAAAAAAGAACTATTTGGTTCCTATAAAATTCTATCTATATGATTGAAGGTGCTCAGAAGGAGTGATAAATTTGTAGTCATTGTGTTTTTTTTTTTGGAATTTCTAGATTTTGAGAGCACGACTTTGTCTCCAACATGTTTCGTCTTTAAGGGCTTAAAGGTCTAGAACTTTTTCATATGTGATTTTTCTTTAGAATTTGGGGCATAGGACTCTTTCGATACTTGAGAATATTCTCTCAAGCGCATCTTGTTTTTTAATTAAGGGTGTAAAACTCTCTTAAGGGTATGGCATTTGAGTGCATTTTATCTTTAGAATCTAGGATGTAAAGTTCTCCTAGGACTCTGAGAGTGTGACTCTCTCTTAAGCACATCTTATTGAAAAAGGAATGTGTTGGCACTTGAAGTGATATGTCCTTTAAATTTTTCAACACATGATCACTAGGTCAAAACAACTTATATGAGTGCATTTGATTTCTTTACTAAGAGACATTATACGTTAAGCAAAAAGAGATAATAAAATCAAGTTGGCTAAAAGGTACATATAATAAGTTATATAAGCGTATTTGGTTTATTTGTTATTGTGTCTTATTCACTCTTCTATATAATAAGTTGTATAAGCTTATTTGGTCTATTTGTTATTATATCTTATTCACTCTTCTACTTAAATAAGCCTAAAGCTAGGTCTTTGTCATTTACAAGCTAGTGTAAGTTATCCTAGTGGTAATTGCATCACCATATAGGCTTCAATAGTGAGTATGTTTACTAAGTTCTCATTACTAATTAGGATCCTTTTATGTGTAATTAGCCATCAAAATCCCAGTGTCTGCATGGGAATTTACCTTAGTTGACTTCTTCTAAGTTCTCAAAGATTATTCTTTGCCTCATTTTGTTTTATCCCATTTTTAATCCTATATATGTTATTTGCAAGCCACTTTTTTAAGTCGGGTCACACTGAAACCTTTATCTCTACTACAAGCCACTTTTTTTAGTCGGGTCATACTAAAGCCCTTATCTCTACCACAAATCATACTAATGACGTCAACATGTTTGACAACATCATCCTCTTTTTTCTCCCTTGTTCTTAGGTTGGTCCTTATCTTGATAGTCTTCCTGCTTATCTTTCAATTAATTCTCTCTATACCTATCTTTTATGAACTCCATTAAGTGTCTTTGCTCTAGGAGATTATTGATCACCTTATGCAAGTGATTGTATTCTTAGATTCCATACTAAAAACTAGGAGTGATGCTAAGCAATACATTCTAATATGATTTAGGATTTATTTATATACAGAGAAAATGATGGGTGCGTAATTTGTTCTTCCTTACTTGACATCTCCATATGCTCTTTTTTTTTCCATATTTCTAGTTACTCAAACCATTTTACCCTTCATCATAAATTCATTTTAATCTTCTTTGATCTTTCGCATGGTTAAGTTATTATATTTTCTTTTATGTGGAGAAGATTGTAGCTATTGATGAGTACATAAGCTTTCAACGAAAGGTAGCATAGCGATTATATGATCTAAATTTTGGAATTTAAATTGTTTTAAGATCAAATCTTTATCTTATAGGAATCTTTTAGTGTTTATCCAACCATAAATATGATAGTTGAGTCTCTTGGTAATTTTTTGTTCCTGGTGAAGTTGGCCAAGAATATGCTTATATTTATTAGACATCATAGATTTTAATTTTTAGAAGGACATGATACTAGACTCTGGTTACTCTTAGCATTATATAAGAGAAAGCTTCCCATTTTATAACCTTAATGCCTCCATATAGATCTATGTGCTCTTTAAATGGTGAATATGGTCCATCATGTCCATATTTTGTTGTAAGCCTGTATATCGAGCATTTAGAAGTACCATAAGACTACATAACCTAAGGACTATTAGGATTTATGTAGGGATTTTTGGTATTTAATGGGCATACAATGCATCTATACGTGTTGAGAGTAGTGTTTTGAGTGATTTTTGGTATTTAATGGGCATACAATGCATCAATACGAGTTGAGAGTAGTGTTTTGAGTGATTGGTTCTCCAAGTATTAGAATGACTTAGGTAAAATTAAGTGGAGATGGATGTTGGGTTTTCAGTATAGAGTCATAATATTTACAAGTGTCTGGTGAAGTAGCAAGAGGAGATCTTTAGAACCCTACTCCTCTTCTTCGGCCTTCTTGCATCCACTTGCTCAATCTACTTTTGGAACCTAAGATTCGTTTTGCTTACTTATGTGATTTTTTTTGACCCCTTCTCATGATCACATGAATGACTTTTATGGTGGAGTGATTCACTCTTATTTGATACCTTCTAGTGTTTATCTCCTTTTATTAATCCCTGATTACATTTTCTATCCCTTAAGAAGTGATTAAGTCTACATTATCGGATCAAATCATTGATTATCCTATATAGATGTTTGTAATCCTCAGTTTATGGTCAATATCATTATGGAATCTATAGTATTGGTTTTTTATTCATTTTTATTTTTTTTTATATTCATCCTTCTTCTAAGCTTTCCCACTAAATTATTATCTAAGACATCATTAATCACCTTGTTAAGCTATATATTGAATCCTATTAGCCTTTCTTTACCCCTCCATTTTTCCTATTTTTACGTTACTCCCTGTGAGATTTCTTCTCATATTCATGTATAAAAGCTCCCTTTCTTTGTCCTATCATTACCCTTTCTTGTAAGGTTATAATTAGTTTTGATATGGATCCATAATATAGGTTTGTGTTGTACTTGTATTAGCTTAATAACTCCTTAGTTGCACCTCTAAGGGTTCATCTTAAGAATACAAGTCTAAAGGAAATAAACACAGGTTCGTGTTCAGATTATGTTCCTTTATGTAGTAAGTTCATCAATAAATAGAATGGACTAGTAACTAACACAACGTAGAATATGAAACCATGTTTAACTCATTTTTTAAACATGGTCTATATTTATCTCATGTTCATCCAATTTTATGCAAATTCTTCTCTAACTTATCTCAGACTTCCTAAATTTGTTCATTCTTTATCGGGGAGCTAAAACAAGACTTATAAATAAAATATAAGCTATATTGAGTGTCAAATCATATAAAAATCATCCAAACATAAGTTAAATGCTTTTAAAATCATGTTAAAAGCATAACCTAATTAGCACTTATCAATTATCAATATTCTTTAAATTTGCTCCACTTCTCAATCTAAATATTATTAAACCTTAGTTTAAACTTCCTCAAATCTTCAAGGCCTCTTCTTCTACATTAAGTTCTATAGAGGGCTAAATCGATCGTACGTCGTTTGTAAAGGTTAACATTGCCATCATGCTTATTTAAGTAACCTTTATGTTGAAACATTATATTTAATCTCTAAGTCCCTTCTCTTGCCTTTGGTTGATTGATACTAAATAGTACAAATCTTTAGGAATGCATTTGTTACTTATAAAATTTTTTATAAACCTTATTGTTCATTTTTGAAAAGATGAAATAAATGTAATACGAAGGCTCTAAAATTAAGCCTTCCCCTTTAGTAAAAGAAGGCTTTACATCTTATATCAATAATTGTCCTAAACAAGTACATGAACTCCCTATACTACCGAACATGGTCAACTAAATCTTATATACTATCATAAGTATCAAATTTTGAAATCTTAAAATTGAATGAGAGTGCTTCCACTAATGCTTTTAAAGTAAGATGGTTATTATTGATCATATTAGTAACCTATATATCAATCAAGGGGTCACTTTCTTAAGGTAGGGTAGAATGTGAATGACATAGGCTAATGAGAAAAATATAAGGATGTTGAAGACGTATTTTTGGGTGTGATCTTCATATATGACAATGTTGATTTGATATTGTAATACTCCTACTATTAGAGGTAAGGAGTGGCTCTAATTGGGTTGGTATAACGGATGCTTACTTGGAAAGCTATAAAAATTTAGGGACGGTATAGGATTACTCACATTGAAACAAATATTGAACTCATCGCCACAGATAGTATAAAATGATATTATTGAAAATCCTTATGTCCTGCAAGAAAAGAAGTTAGGTTTTAAAGTTTCTCTAAAAGGGAAAATTTGTTGCTCAATTTAGCAAAAGGTTTATGGTTTTTTTTAGTGAATAAAGAATTCATGTGTCTCTCACATTAGTGATCGACATACTTATATAGAAGCTTAAATAGGAAGTATGGATCATGATATAATTCTAGCTTTTTCAATATTCAATTGTAATACACATACTATCTAATCTTAAAAAATTAAGGAGAGCTTATTAATATTTATGCATAATCCATAAGTCCTTAGTGTCATAGGGTTTTTATCAATTAGGGCTCTCCCTAGCATACTGTTAGTAGTGTGCCCTAGGCCAATGGATATTTGTGATTCATGTATTAACATTATGACTTGTTAATAATATATTA
>JANVCQ010000232.1:32820176-32835621 GCA_025531925.1 Erythroxylum plowmanianum
TGTAACTAACTCGAACTGAATCTTGATTCGGACATGATTTGCTTCCGTCTTCTTTTGGCTTCCGTCTGCTTTTATCTTCTTCGTCTGTTTTTCTATCTTGTCCGTCTGCTTTTTATGCTTCGTCTGCTTTTCTATTTTCTCTGTCTGCTTTTCTGCTTCGTCTGCTTTTCTATTTTCTCCGTCTACTTTTCTGTTTTCTCCGTCTGCTTTTCTGCTTCGTCTGCTTTTCTATTTTCTTCGTCTGCTTTTCTGTTTTCTCCGTCTGCTTTTCTGCTTCGTCTGTTTTTCTATTTTCTCCATCTGCTTTCTATTTTCTCCTTTTGTTTTTCTATTTTCTTCGTCTGCTTTTCTGTTTTCTCCGTCTGCTTTTCTGCTTCGTCTATTTTTCTATTTTCTCCGTCTGCTTTTCTATTTTCTCCGTCTGCTTTTCTGTTGATTATTTGTTCTTCATCAAAATCATATATGTGAAGTCATTTTGACTTAACAGGAAGAATTCAAATCATGCTCTTTTTTAAGTTCCAAACAGATGCAAGATTGAATTCAATTCATCACATTCCAAACAGACTGTTAATGACTTTAGTGACTTTAGTGATATTGGAGTTGAGTATGTTATCAAAGGTAATGTTCTTATTACTAGGAGATCACTAAGTGTTCAGATTCAGGAGAATGAATTAAAGCATAATAAAAAAAATCTAATATACTAGATGCCATATTCTTAACAAGGTATATAGCATGCTTATTTATAAAGAAAGTTGTTCTAATATAGCTAATGTTATTCTTGTAGAGAAATTCAACTAGCCTACTATAAAGCATCCAAAGCTATATGAGGTATAATAACTTAATAACTTAAGTAATTAAGCTAAAAATGAATTAATTAGTTAACAAATTACCGGTAAAATTGGATGAATTGATCTTCAATTTTTAAGTAATTAATTATTTTCATTTGATATGATATTAAGCATCATTTAGTTCTTCCAGTGTCTTATCATTGAATTGCAAGTTAACAGTTTGGGTTAATGGTTTCGTGGAATGAACTGCATCAATTCATTTCGCACACATGAACATAGGGACTTGGACAAAAGGAAGGCAAAGGACCTATTTTGAATCCAATCCTAAGAACCCGACCGATTTGCTTCTCCTTGCTCTAGTCTAGGGTACGTAGGACCGAAAACAAAAGAAACTATGGACCCTAAACTGACCCCACCTCTCGAATTCTGAAAACCTGGAATCCGGAAGCGGGAATGGGACGCATGTGATATTACAGTTGCATTGTATATGTTGAAAAACAGTAATAGCAGTAAAAATAGGAATACCGTGTCGTATCAATCTGACCATACTGATAAAAAGTCAATATCAAACACAAAACATTTTGCGGTTAAATTCATCACTTTCAGATCAGTCCTGGACGGAAAGTTTAATAATAAGTAGTTTTATCTTATAAAATAAAGCGGCTATTTTTAATAAATTCACATACAAATATAACATGACATAAAAATAATAAAAAGATTTTAAAATTTTTATTACAAAAATAATAATTACATTTACATAAATACATTTTATTTAATAAATAATATATTAGATATTTTTATAATTAGACTTGTACAAAATGATTATAGAATATATAATTAAATCTATCCGTTTAAAATAATTTAAAATTTATATATTTTATATTGACATACATACGAAAAGTTATTATAGAGAGAGGGTTGAGCCAATGGCAGTGAGGTGGTAAGAGAGAGAAGAGACAATTAGTGCGGTCCAGCTGCTTCACTCTTGCCGGATTTGAAATCATATTTCAAATATCCCCAATCGCTTCTCTCTCATATTACTTTTGTAACGTAAGTTGCTACTACAGTGCAGACTGACCGGATTTGAAATCATATTTCAAATACCCCCAATCCCTTCTCTCTCATAGTATTACTTTTGTAACGGAAGTTGCTACTACAGTGCAGACTGAGTACATTCTTGCTTACAAACTTGGATAAGATCCGACAGCTGTGTTCTGACACGTGTACGACATTTCATCATTTTTATAAGTACCTAGGCTAGGGCTTAAGAATTGTTTGACAAGACTGCCCCTGACGTCAAATTATTTGTCACTGTTGGACGCAACCCCCAATTACATGCTAAATACCTTGCACCCCATTGTTTAATTTTATTTTACTAATTAATATAACTTCATCACAAATGACTGAACTGAATTGAGAAAAATGGACTGGAGCCAACGTACAGACCAAGATTTTCTAGCATCGCTTAACGACAAAAACTTGGAAAAAAAAAATAAAGTGGGGATCAAGTAGTAACTAAGTGACGGAAGGCGTGAGCTTACATGAGGGGGCACATGGGCGGGTCGTTTCCTATGGCAGTTGGTAAGCATTTAGTGTGCTTTTCTTCTCTTTCTCTCTCTCGTTACTCCTCTCCTCTCCTCTCCTCTCTGTTTCCTTCCCATTACCTCTCTCCTTTTCTCTACCATCATTTCTCTCCGTTTCCGATCAATTTTTCAGGTTCATAACTACTCCTTCTCACATTGCCTTCTATATAATATCCTGTTCTCTTCTTTTTTTTCTTTTTGTTTCTTTGTAGGGGATTAGCTCACTCTTTTTCATGACTATTGTTATCGTCTAGTAATCTTTTTGTACCCTTCTTTACTACCAGTACCTTGTGTACTACGGCCACGTGCACTCCTTTCTTTTCTGTCTGAATTGTTTATCGTGTATTTTTGGTTTTGAATTCTCTTGGGATTCCTTCATTGATCTGATATCGGGTTCCTGTTACTTTACACCCAGAGCCAGAACCCAGTTATCAAGTTTCTCTTTGTACGTTTTCTTTAAAATTATTTTTTATATTAGCAAAAGTCGGTATTTATTTTCCCTGAAATTTCTGTTGTAGAGAATGGGAGGACAAGGCACGCGTAGTCTTAAAGTTTTTTGTTCCTATACAAGAATTCAAGCCCCTGTTCCTGGACTTTCTGTGGATTTGTGATCTTCAATTTTGTTGCATAGACATTCTCTTTTTGTTTCATTTGTTATAAACTAAACTTCCGACTTGTGAACTTGAAGTTGGTCAAGTGAATAGGATTGTTAATGATTAAGTGCATAGGTTAGTCATAGAATCTTCAGTTTGGAGCAATATTTAGAGAGTGAATCTGTTAAATAACTGCGGGCGGAAAGACGAGCTTTTAGAATATGACCACTCTTTTCATCTGAATATATTTATTGTATTCGACCTTAGTCCGTGACTCTGAGATTACGCATTCAAATTCCGCTTTCAAATTGGTCTCCTCTCTCTCTTAACTGATTAAAGTTACTATCTTTTGGTGTTTTCTTTGATGAGCCATTTCCATATTTCTTATTTTCACAGATTCTGACTAAGGCATGGGAATTTTGATTGAAGAATTTAGACACCTCCTCAATTCATCTAACTGAGAAGTACAAGGGAAAATCGGAACCCTTTTGACCAATTTGTGATGGGATTATTTTAGTTGTCCAGTTACGTGAAAAGGATTTCGGGATTGTGAGTTTTGTTTAAAAATTGCGAGGCTAAGAATGCTGGAGACTGATCTATGTGCTGCTCGGATTCTTTCACCTTTCCGAGAGGAAAGTGGGGATGAGGAGCTCTCTGTTCTTCCAAGGCACACCAAAGTGATTGTCACTGGAAACAACAGAACGAAATCGGTGTTAGTGGGTTTGCAAGGCGTGGTCAAGAAGGCTGTTGGACTCGGAGGTTGGCATTGGCTGGTATTTTACTTTTTCAATTCTCTGATTTCAAGATATGAGTTTCTGTCGTGCTAAATGTAAATAACGTGAAGTATCTCTTTTGTCTTATGCACTAATTTGATGTTGTCATACTTTTTGCTCTCTCTGTGGCGGAACATCTTTGGTCCATAGTCTATGGATTAATGGCCTTAATATTTGTCAAAGATTTTTGGGTGTACGAGGGTCTGTATTTTGTATTTAGACTTAATAAAGATGCATTGGTCTCTCAGAGCAAATTGCCTTCTTTTTCTCCATATTGAATAAATTTGAAGATTTACTGTCTTTGATAGTCCTTTTTTTTAAATTTTAATATATTGAAAGAAGGAAGACCCCTTAAGACATTTTGTACTAAACCTCTGTAGTTTGTTTGAGTTTGTTTGAAGTTTGAACTGGATACTTGAATACACAGTTAAGATGCAAATAACGGGATTCATATTACAGGAGAGGTCCAATCCAGTTCTTAAACACCCGTGCGCATTGGCTGTATATATATATATATATATATATATTAATAATCATAAAGTATAAATATGCGATATTTTAATGATAACATTAAATATTAAACTTGGGTTTCTCGTGTTGAATTGTAATATTAGAATATTAATATATTATCTTATTTGCTGCGGTATATCCATTAAGGTTTTGAAGAACGGGGTTGAAGTTAAGCTCCAAAGGAATGCATTGAGCGTGCTGGAGCATCCTACAGGGAATGAAGTGGATGAGGATAATGATGTTGATACCAGTAGTGGCTCTGACATATGTGAGAAGGACCATGATTTTTGTATTTGATGGTTGTAAATACTAAATACTAATCCTCATATATATGCATATATATTTATTTGCTTTTCCCCTTTTGGGCAGCTAGTGGAAGTGAGTTCAACAGAGTCAGGCACCCAAAAGTTCGACCAACAAGGCCATTGGTGCCGGTGACATCAGGAAAGTCAATTAGTCGGGGCAGTTATAGAGATGTTCAGTCCATTGTTCATGCACCTCACTCGGTATAGTTTCCGAGTTTGTATCTTAGTGCATATCCTTCTTTGATTTTGTATTCCAATAAGGCAAAGAACCTTCTCTCATTTCTTCTTGAAAGAAGTTAATTACAAGACATGTATAGAGTTTAGAATATTAATGTACTTTTTTTCTTTTTTGTTATACCTAGAAAGTAAACTTGGCAAAACTGAGTACAGAATCCTTGTCAAGATATTGCCGGCACTTCAGAGTTGTAAGATTTCAGCTCTTGTTTTCTTACGTATATGTAAACAACATTCTTTTAGCTCAAAGTAATTCGTATCAGATCTTCATCACTTTTTCTTTAACTATGATTAGGTGGGCATCAATTCTGATTCACCCAGGGAACTGATGCTTACTGCTGTCCGACGACATTTTGTTACACAGGTTTTTTTTTTCTTTTTCTTTTCTTTCCTTTGTTCTCTCATACATAAATCTGAATGTCATATAATTGCAGCCACCATTGGACGAGGGACAAGTGCTTGCTGAATTTGCCCGTACTGCCAAAAGATCGAAAAAGTCTAATGGACCAACAGATTGACAATTATTGGTGTATTTTGGTAGTAGTTCTTGTGTAATTGTATACATATTAGCCCTAACCTCTAGATCAGATCTAACTCTCTCTCTCTCTCTCTATATATATAAATATATATACTACTGATTTGAGATAGTGGTTCGATTGCTAAAACCTGTCCTGCCCCTGAATTCTAACTGTGTGAGGATGGACTGATGCCCTGCTTAATTTCCATTTGAGAACTGTGCTTTTGGATTGATCAAGATAGTATGCGCAATTATAGATTGTGGCATTTTCTATATAGAGGTCCCAAGGCAAAAGGGGCTGGGCTGGAATTGGATATCCACGGGATTTTGCGATGTGGATGTGATGTTCAGTCGGCCGAACTATTGCAGTTTCAACGCCGAGGGCAATTTCTGCTTTTATTTTTCAAAATTAAGCTGCCCTTTTTTTTAGCCTTTTTTTTTTCTAAATCGATGCACCGTATCCGACTGGTCAGAAAAGAAAAAAATATGTATACATAGAGAGGTTGAGAAATGTATATTGGGTAGAACTTCCAATATGTATTTCAGCATAATGGTGCTGTACATATATACAAGTACAATTGTCTCTTAAATAAGTAAAGAAAGATAAATTTGGGTAGTCAATTACAATTAAGACGAATAGCAAACCAAGCCAAGTCTAATAATGAACTAAGTCAAAGACATACAATGAATTAAACAAAATATATGATAAACAAGTTGTATTCATAGGAGCTTTAGTGTATAAATAAGTGACTTGATCACGTGATTGAACATGAGATGTGCATAATTTACAGTTTAAGATGTGATTGCGCACAAAACGACAATCAATTTTAATATGATTAGTGCGTTCATGAAAGATATGGTAATGTAAAAAGTTGCTTGGTTGTCAAAATTGAAGTCATTGGTGCAGATAGTCATACTTTTTTTTATCCATACTAGTTCACTTAGTGGCATTTTTTATGGCCATATACTTAGGTCCAATTGAAAAACGAGAGAATTTGCCATTTTTGTATTTCCTAGAGACATGACCATCTCCAAGAAAAATAATATACCTTATACTAGAGCATTATATAGTTACGTAACTTGTCCAATCAGAGTCATTATATGCATTTAGCCCAAGGCTCCTGGATGAAAGAAGAATACCTTTCTTAGGAGAACCCTAATATACTTGAGAACCTGAAGGGCTGCATTCATCTGTGGAGCCACTAGATATGTAATATTTGGTCAAGTAATTCCAACAGGACGATGATATTGACTGGGTTCTGTTATTAGTTCTCTTAAATTTTCGGTCAATCCATGCTTTGAATCCATTGGAAAAGAGACTAGTCAAGCTCCAAACAACCTAGATTCTTCCAACAATTCTAAAGCATATTTTCATTGGTTTCACACAATGCCTCAAGCTACTTCAATACGGAGAAACTATTTAAAATTACCAAGATCCTTGATGCCAAAAGTGGTTACGATGATGTTTGATGTCAATAATAAAGTTAGAATTAGTCCCTGCAATTACAATATCATCGTAATAGACAACAATTTGTTATAAGACAATAAGAGACATGAAGACAATTAAAGAGCTTTTGGTACCAATTTCTTGAGGCTTGTTTAAGTCTATATAAATATTTTCTCAATCTGCACAATTTATTATTGCCTTCAAATCTTTATGCAAAAATGAATTGTTTACATCTAATTGATGAATGTGTCAGTCATCAATAATTCCTACCGATAATAGGCATCTTAGGGTGGTAATTTTTTCTACTAGTGCAATAGTTTCATTATATTCTATGCCTTTGACTGGAGTAAATCCTTTAGATACTATTCACGCCTTAAAGCGCTCATCATAACCATCATATTTGCACTTTATTTTGTAAACCCATTTGGAATCAATAGCGTGCTTACCTTTTGGGAGGTTTTCTAGAGTCCAAGTACAACTGAGTTCCAATGCATCAATGTTAAAGAGAACTTCAGGGGGGCTTTTATTCCCCATAATGGGTGTAGGCATAGTGTTTATAAGATACATAGTAGCCAGGGCACATTTTCTCCATAATTTCAATGGTAGGTTAGTTTAGAAATCTAAGACTCTAGCAGATTCTAGGATGTGTAGATTTTTACGCTCTGTCCTCCCATTTGGTTATGGCATATTTGTGTAACAAGGTTGGTGATCAATACCATGCACAACTAGGAATTTTTTTATAGAGAGAAATTCAGTTCCATTGTCACACCTTATAACCTTAAGCTTAGCAACTTAAGTTTCAACAAAATGGTAAAACATGATAAGATAATCTCTAACTTGACCTTATTTTTATTCAAAAAATTCAAGTGCATCATGAATGGTCATCAACTAAGGTTAAACATTAATTGGCTTCATTTAAAGTAAAAATAAAGTAGGATCCTCAAATATCCATATGAATAAGATAAAAAAAATAGAGGCACAACACATCTTACTAATGGGAAAAGAAGAATGTGTTTGTTTTGCCTTATGGAAAGCATCACCACAAATCAGTGAATTTATCTGAAAAAGAAAATTTATGTAAAAAATAAAATTTACTAATAGTTAGGTGTATAAGATGCATATTCCACAAGTTCAATATGCTTGAGAAATACTTTAGCTCACTATTGCAAGTCATTTTTTAGTTGGTAGACCCTAACTTGAAGTTTACCCATCCAATCAACATCTTCATATATATGTTCTAAAAGACACAAGGCTTAAGAAAAAAGGTGACTGAGTAGTTTAGGTCACGAGTAATCTCAATAATTGATAAAAAGGTTACATTGGAAACCAAGGATCAGCATGACATTCTATAGGCTCATGTTTGGATTTACTTTGGCTTTACTAACTTGAGTTAAAGAAAAAAAATAAATCCATCCAATATTTTGACTAGTTTATAAATGGAAACAGGTTCAATATCATTTAACAATCTAACATTACCTACCATATGCTCTGAGGTGCCACTATCAATTATCTAGGCTTCATCAAATAAAGTAAAATTACCTGCAAAGTTAGCCACTAACTCAAACATTTTCCTAGGGCCTACACTATAAGAAAATTACATATTAGCGATAGAAAATTACCTACCTAAAAAACATAGTAAATTACCAATGGAAAATCAATTTCCATTGATAATATTGTCAAAAAAATTGCATTTTGCGACGAACAAAATATATGTCAATAAAGGTAAAGGGAAATTATCTCGATAATTTTTTTAATGGAATATAGTGACAAAAGGGCGATGTCCATCTATAAAACAGGCGGGAATGCTTGGTGGCATAAATAAGCATCGAGGTTTACCAACAAAAATATTGAAAGTTAAATGTTGTTGTTTGTTTCAACTTCAACGCTTTTAATAAACCGAAAATGACATCGTTTGGTGCACCAAACGACATAATTTTCATTTAACCTAAAAGCTATTGAAGCCCTTACCCCCTCCTCTATCGTCATTTTCTTTTTTTCATTTTCTCCTCTCTGTCACCGTCGGTTTTGTCTTCCATGTCGCCTTACTCATCTCTATTTAAGGTGGGTTTTGTGCTCTCTTATATTTTCTGCTTTCTACATATGTGTGGATGAGTTTTATACCCATTGTTATTCTTGTATATTTTATGTTATGCCAGTAAATGATACTTGTGTGCATTTTACCATTATTGTGTGATGAATGACAATATACAGTGTGATCAATGACAGTAGATGAAGAATATATGGTCTTTTAATTGTTAATGTTAGGAGGTTTGAGTCAAATTCCATTTAGCCATCTTGTTTTAGATATTCTAACTACTAAATCGTTCAAACTTTTGAGATTTTTCTATCAATAATGTGTACCTTCTGATTAGGGAAACAAGAGTTCATTCTTTACTATAAACTGAAACATCTATGAAGCATCTATCATATTGATTATGCTTTGTTATTTGCTATATGTTGTCTCCAAAATCTATTTTTGTTTGAGTTTCTACTTGTTCTTTTAGATTATATTGGTCAAATCTTTCAACTATTAACGTTGCTTCATATTTCTTGTTTGGGCATGCTTTCGAATCTAAATTTTCCTTTAGTATCTAGTCATTTGTTTCAGATAGCTTAGAAATGTGATATAAAGATGGCCAGTTCATTGTTCATCATTTTCACTTGCATTTTAGGTTAGGAATTTGTTTTGCACCATATGAAAATGGCTTGATAATAATCGAATTTCAGCAAGGCCAAAGTCTTTTCACATATATTTTATTTGCATAATTGGATTTTAAAGCTTGAACGAATTTAGATTTCGATTTAAAAATAGAGAATGTTTAAGGTTTAGTGATTTGGTATCTAGGGCTTTCAATGATTTTGTATTTTGAATTTGGTTGAACATTTAACTTGGATAATTTGAAATTAAATCTAGGCTTGAGATTGAATTTCACCTAGATGAATTAGGATTTTGTTTTATTCATTTACCATTATTTATTAAGACTATTTCATTTTTTGTAATTATGATCTCTCATTTCTTTTCTTTTCTTCATTTTGGCAATGCATTAAAATTTCACATAGTAAGCATAAAAGGAAGAAAAAATGTATCACATATAGTCATAGAAATACATAATTTGAATCCATTTGTTTACACTTAATAGAAATTCATAAGAATCCATCAATATTAGGAAAAATATCGTGTTGACTTAAAAAAAATCCTCAATTAAACCTAAAGACTTACATTTAGTCTTTGACCTAGAAAAGCCATCCTGTTTGAAAATGTGTCATTTCATTTGTCTATCTAAAAGGTTAGAGTTACTATTATTCTTCCCTTTTGAAAGTTTCTTTTTATTTTAAATTCATGTTCTTGGTTTGTCATAATTGAATTTGTTTATGGAGGAAAATTTTAAGGTGACGAAATAAGCTTCCTAAGATTAAGAACATCAGTTTTCTTTGGCAAGTAAGATTGTTGGCTTCTCCTCTTTCTATTAGTCACTTTTTATATTATAATGCATATTCAGTTTAATAGTATTCATATCTTTGTTAATATTTTTAATATTTTTGAATTTTTTGAATGATTCAAGGTTCAATATACTTTATTCCTTTGTGTTTCCTCGTATTCTTCTTTTAAGCTTTATTTTTATTTATCTTTAGTGCATCACGTTATCAAGTATTTAGTTTTTGATACTTGATTTTTAAGTGTCATCCACCAGTTCCTTATTTTCAGTCTTTCATAATGATAAAACATGTAAAGCTTTAGAGATTAATAATGTAGGTTTTTCATATTATTTATGTTCAAGTTTTTATTAACTATTCTTTAGGCAATTTTTATATTGTTATTATATTTTATATTAGGTTTTACTCATATGCATATTTTCATTATGATATTTATGTTAAATATGATCATATTTTGTGTATGGCATATTATGAACATGACCTTATTACAACCATGTTCAAAGACCTTTTAATTTTTCTTATACATATATATCCATTTAAGTAGTGGAGATTAGATGAATTTCAAGCTTATGATATGTTCAATTTCACAAGAAGATGATGAGTATACCTCACCAAAATTTCCAACACTTGTTTAAATGAGCGATTTCTTTTAGGGACATGTCAATTTAAAAGTGTTTGAATTTTATGAAGGAGGTAGAATGTCTTTTCATTATGTTTACAAGTGTATTATATTAAATACAAAATTTTCTTTTTGGAAGGCCCTATTTTGTGTTGAAAAGCAATGCTAATCATCCAACCTCATCCTTCTTCATTGTAGTCCATGGTTGTATGTCCATCCAGGTAATTCGTCCAACTAATGTCTACCATATGTTTTTATTTAATAGTACGAGTATTTTTGTTTGGGTTTTGTGTGGATGCAAATGAGGTTTTGATTTTGTATTTTTGTTTAGAATATTTTTATAATCATTGATAAGTTTTTATGTTCTTCTTTAATAGTCTAAGTATTTATGTTTGGGTTTTATTTGAATCAATAATGAGTAAATGTATGAATTACATAAGTATTTACTCCATGTCAAATAAGTTTGATCTCTTATAGATGATCCAATGCATAATAAACTTCTAGGATGGTATATAGGCTAGCAACCCATGATGTAGTTCCCATGAGGCTTATCGGTATAAAATTCCACAAGCCTAAGAGCCACAGTGAGAACTTGCTTTTTCAATTCATATAGTATAACAATGTCACATATCATAGTGCTTGTTTAAAATCAAACTTTGGAAATCAACTTGTAGGTGATTAATACAAACATAGTTATCTTGATTTTGTATATTGTTGTTTGAAATATTGTTAGAATGATTGATGGCTAGATGTATGAATTATATAAGTATTTACTGCATGTTGAATAAGTTATATAATTATGGATGATTTGAGGCATAATAAACTCCTACGATGGTAAATTTTGGTTTATAGTAAAATTTGAATATGCTACAGTCCCTTATGTTTTTGCAATTAGTCTAAAAAGTACTTCTACACAAATAGTTAAAAGGTGGAGAGATAAAGAGCTCCTTAACTTGATCCTGTGTCCCCATTTAAAGTATTAATTGAATTTATAATTTTGTGGTTTCCCACTCATGAAGACAATTAAATTAGTAGTTATAATGCACATCTCGATCCATTTAATGAATTGAGATGGGAAAACCTATTACATCCTTAGCTTTTAGGATATAAGGCCAAGTAATTGAGTTAAAAGCATTGTATGTCTATTTTTAATAGGTGGCGTCTGATTGCATTATTTATATGTAATCTATTAGTAGCTCTTGAATTAAGAGTATGTTATTCCCAATGCTCATAACATGTGAAAAAGACATCTTGGCTTAGACTAATAATGTTCTTGAGGGAAGTACAAAATATAATTATAATAGATTGGTCTAAAATTAGGCAAATGTAAATGCCAATTATTTCTCGTAACATGCTACAAATTTGATAAGAGCCTAAAGATAGCATTGGTTACCACATTCCTCACGAAGTGCTAAGACTTTTGAAAGAAATTCACATAAAATCCATATACTCTAGGTGCTTTCCCAAGGTTAAGGCTCCACAATGCACATCGAACACCCTCTTTAATGAATTGAGTAGCTAGATATCTAGTATGCTCTTCTTTGATTAAAGGAGGAATGATGTTTATGAGTTCTTGTAAACAAGATCTCACTTCAACTATTATGTCAATGGCATTTTTCGAGTGAGAACTGCTTTGTTAAGGACTGTTGATTTAGGTCCACTTTATGTATTGGCTTTTGTAGTATAATAGTTTGTAGAATTTATCTAGCAGCTAAAGAAAAGGTAAATCTTTCTACAGTTTGTTAACTCTTTTCGCAGTTTGCTTTTCAAATTCCAATTCAATCCCAATCCCCTAAATTCTCCATTATCAAGCAACTGGGTATTTATTTTATAACCCTCTTTACCTTATTCTCTCTCTTCTTGTTTCTAGGTCTTTCATCACATTTGAATCTCTTCCGTTTCGATTCCTATGTTTTTGGTTTGATTGCTTTTCAAATTCCAATTACATGTGGGTTTTATTAAGGTTTTGTTGACAATGATTGATTTTTGTGAGCGTTTCTGAAATACACTTCACTTTTATTTTGTTTATCAATTTGTCTAAATTGGGTTCCTGACTTTGGACATGTTTAGTGCAACACACGGTACGATGCAGCAGAGTTGTGGATAAGTTAATGAAGGACATGAGAGGTTGCTGCTGCTGTTCCTCTAAGGGAGCTGAACTGAAAGCACCATCTTATTATTATGTCTGCTCATATGTATGATTTTTCTCTATGTTTATCCTTGAACTTTTAAGCATATATTGTTGGAAAACTGGGTCAGGATCTGATTCCGACTGCAACAGATAATCACGAAATTTTTTCGTGACTTTTGATTTCTCGAAAATCAAGATCTATTTAATTGTATAAAATGATTAACACAAATTATAATAAAGCATAATTTAATTCGTGCCTTATTTTGAAGCTTGATCTTTATTTTGTTGTATCCCTCGAACTATTTTTGAAACTGATTCGTCTCAACCACCATAGCTACACAAGTGTCTGACCTCTAACAGTGTCCACAGAATGAGTTGAGAGAATTCTGTAACTCTTACAGAGAGGGTTAAGCATGAAGTGCTAGCTCCATAAAGCTTAAGCTTATTTATAATAAGCTTTGGACATTTTAGTAATTTAATTGAAATTAAATTCTAATTTCAGTTAAACTTTAATTAGAATTACAAATAATTCTAATTAAATACCAATTATGTTCAAATAAGATTCAATATCTCATATTGATCATTATTTATTAAATATCTCATATTAAATCATAAAGTCTCTCAAACTTCGCAATCAAGTCCAATTTGATTAAATTAATTTTACTCTCTTCAACCTATATATGAGGCCTATTAGGTTTTCAAATATGTTGACAATGATTATAAAATCTAATTTTAATTCATCATTAAAATTTGATAAATTAAAATTCCTTTTAATTTAGCTTTAAATCTCCAATTAAACAATTATAATCATAGATCAAGATTGATGTCTAATAACGCATCATGACTATCAAAATATTTAGAAATGTCAAAATGGTTTTGACTAATTTTTATGTGCATAATTTTTTCGTATAATTCAATCATTTCATCGTATAATGTTTCGATTAGACATAGAACATGAAATTAATGTCTACCCTATTTTGAGTCTAATCATATTAGTTTTTTGCCATTAGTTATTAATTCAATTAATGACATCTGTAAATTATTTACAAAGCATCATTTCACTTTGGCCAAGGATTTCTTAAATCAATACTAATCGAGAACATCAGAACATTCTCCCTAATTACTTTAGGGTGATAAAATCCTATCTTGATCATTCAACTATCTCTATATAGTTCATGCTACATCCAATGACTACCGATTAAATGACCTATGATTAAATAGATCATAAGTAGTATCAAAGCATAGCAATCCCCATACAAGATAACTTTGATGATCTCAAGTTAAATGATCACTTATACAATTATCACAATGAGAAGTCCATAGACATACAAGTAATGTTCCAAATGGATTTCTCATATCGGATATGTTCAATGAACTTGTTATCTATCAAGCACCCTCACATTTGTTTAAGTATTTCTATACTTTAGTCTATAAGATCGACTACTTTCTTCATAAGGAAAAACAAAACGTTTGTTAGTCTTTTTACGTTTTGTTAATGTCTAATCTTAATAGAACAATGACTAGGAACATTTAGGAATAATACAAAAATACAATATGAATCGCATAATTATAATCTCATTATAATTTTATTTACAATGTACACTTATCCCATGAATTTTATCATATGCATATAAACATGTATAAGATAACACTACAAGGAAAATGTACATTAGCGACGGTATTTTACTGACGAACAGACTTCCGTGGGTAATTACCGACGAAAAATGTGTAGACGTCGGTAATGTTGTGAGGCAAATATACATTTGACAACGGTAACATAATCGGTCGCTAAAATCAGGCCTCAATGTTTATCGATCGACATTTTCGTCGGTAATGGTGTCGAGAAAATCTTTTAAATAGTCAAATTTTCACCTTAATGTTAAGTTGTCCATTGAAATAACCAAAACGACGTTGTATAGGTTTGAAACCATACGACGTCGTTTTGGGAAGTTCTAGACGTTGAGTTCATAAACAAAACGATGTCGTATAGTTGGTAAACCTATACGACGTCGTTTTATTGAAGGTTGTAACGTTTGAGGCTTGGACATAAGACGTCGTTTCATTTACACGAAACGACATCGTATGGGTTATGAGTTAGAGGTTTAAGCAGGCTTATGAATATTGTATGGTACCGGTCGATATCGGCCGATATGTATCGTACCGGACAAAAACTGGTACCGGTAAGGGTAAAAACATACCAGGGAAAATTTTCGGTTGGTACTGGCCGTTTTCGGTCGGTATCGACCGGTACCCAGGTTTTCGAAAAATACCGGACCATTCCGCAAAAATTCAAATTCTTCAGGGATCATTTTGAGAAAAACAAAAATTAAACCTAAAAAATCTAACCCCCCGCCCCCCCTCGAGCTTTTGGATTTTTCTTCTATTATTATTATTATTATAAATTTATAAATAAATAATTACATAAATAACAAAAGTTAATAATAATATCGAATTTAATAATGTTATGAATAATAATAGACATTTTTATTTCAAATAATACATTTATTTAT
>JANVCQ010000232.1:32915137-32946362 GCA_025531925.1 Erythroxylum plowmanianum
TATTCTTAATTTTATATTTGTATGATGATGATTGTCTTTGTTTATATTAATTGTGGTAAATATTTATATGTGAAATAGTTAAAAATTATTGTTATTTCATATTAATTGTTATTATTATTTATTATTATTATTTTTGAAAACATAGTTGATGTAAATAGTAAACTAGTTAAGTATATAGTACAATTGTAATATACCAATGGACTATTTTGAAAATTTTAGGGACTATTTCATAAATTTAAAAAATTACCCGAAACGGTATTTGGTATTGTATCAGAACTCAATCCGGTACCATGTCCGAGACAGTATTCATAATATTGCTTTAAGAAACCAAAAATACGTGAGGATAATATTGGCCCCACTTAATTGATGTGGTGATTAAAAAATATGTTTGGTATTTTTCCTGGTGAGATGAGCTACTTTTTGTAATATCATTTTAAATGTCTAATTAATGCCAGTTTGGGTATCAACAAATCTGTGACGACTTTAGTAAATCAGTTGTAGCTGTGGGATATGGCTTATGGTCCAGTTTAATACATACTCATGGATGCAGTTTTAGCTATTTTTAATACAAAACACACGTCTCTTTTCCGAAGTCAGGTTTTGCTGCTTCTTAGCTTTACAAAGTCACCTCATCTCTTTAGTATCATCAAATTTTAATTTCCATTGCAGTCCTTTTCTTTTTAACAGTTAGAATAGGTCAATGAATAGTGAAAGCACCTTGGTATTAAAAGGAAATGTTGTTTCAGAAAGAGTATGGGACACTACAAGAGGATCAGAATTGATGATTTCCAGCTTGTAACCTAACGGGTTGGACTAAGTAGAAAATGACATTTACCATCTCATACTCGTATTCATCAATGGTAAGTAACCAACTATATATTCCATTATCCATGCTGCAACTATTCCCAACATTCGCGTGTTTACAGATATGATACGTACGAGGGTTGCTAAGAAGGGTAAAAGTAGTAAAACCCAAGCCTAGCCTAGGGATTTTGCTGCGTTGGAGTGGGGACCCCATATCCATTTAGGTGATTGGGGATCCTCCACAGGCGTAGGTGAACAATAAAAGTGAGCAACTTTTGGCCAAGTGAAATCCGAAGTTTGTGATTTAGATGAGATGTAATGGAAAGGGCTAGGGATGATGAGAAAAAGGAAGTTGGATTTGTAAAATTGCAAAAGCACTTCTCTTGCTTGTCAAAAGGGAGTCAAGGTGGACATCAATTTCGGAATGATTATGTGTAGGAGGACTCTTTTAAAATTGGAATCTAGATCTAATCATTTATATTGTTTATTTGAAGTTTAAAAAATCCTTCAAGTATTTCATATTTGAATTGATTTTCACTAATAAAACAAATATGAAAGCTAGGGAGAGAAATTTAAAGGGCTACGCAATCTAGTGAGGAAGATCGTCGGATAAAGTGGGAAGAATCTTCTCCTCTCCTCTGGCGTATGCAGAGTGCCCACCCACACGTGTACTCTTTTTGACAATTACTTGGAAGTTAACAACTCAATTATTTATTTATATTTATATGAAATATTTTTAATTACATAGAAATTAGTCCCAAGTCGTTGCCGTGTTTGACCTCAAAACCGTTACTTTTATGACCAAATAACACCCAACGCTCTTTCTTTCTACAATTTTCTTAATATTGCATTTCCCTCCAACCCATCAAACTTTAGATTATTACAAATCAATTTTAGTTTCATACACGAACTTCTCTTCCATTTCGTTTTCCTTTAAGGAAGGAAATATCTACTGGATACATATTCAAGCTCGCTCACTTTCTCTCTCTGTTTTCTGGTTGGATTCGATTTCGTTTACGGGAGGCTTGAAGATGAGAGGTGTTAACGGAGAGTCCAGCACGCTAGAGACGATAAGCGCCGCCGCTACTGCGATCGCGTCCGCAGAGAATCGTGCGACGCAAGCTAGGGTTCAGGTGGTTATTTGTTTCTTTTCTTAATTGCCTTGGGTTTATAATTGTTCTTGATCTGCTTTGAATTTTTTTTCATTGGTTTGTTTGTGTGTTTTTATTTAAAAAAGTTATACAGAAGGCAGACTTTTTGTTAAAAAGATTTTCTTTTGGTTGTCTCTCTCGTCACGAATATGATCAACTGGGAAAAAGGACTTTAATAAGGGATTTAGAAAAGAGATCAGATGTTATTTAGAGTTCGTTTCTTGCTTAGATAATCTGAGTTTAGATGGAGAATACAAATTGAAGATTCGGGTAAAAGGGATTCGATTATTTGAGTGGTGTGTCAGAGGGAGATGGTGAGAAGAGCAGAGATGTTTTAGTGGTGGCTTTCTGACATGTTATTAAATTAGTGGATGCAATAAGTAGGGATAAGCTTACTTTATGGGAAATGGTCCTTGGTGCTGGAATAAAACTGAGAATGAGTTAATATGCAAATCATCTTTTGCTTTTACTCTGTTTTCTTATATGTTGGATTTTAAATTTTATTAATGGAGGTTAATGAAATATAATATTATTCTATCATTTGACAAAAGAGTTTATAATGAAACGAAATGAAATAGGATAGAAGAGGAAATTTCATATTACAGCCTATTTCATCATAAACAGTAAAAATGAGAAACTTTTAATTTATGAGGTTTAAGATGAAATGTAAAATGATAAATAACTTTTTACTGCATTATCTTATAAACCTTCTTTTAAACAATATTTTACTATATTATATTATAAACTCTCTCATTCCTCCTAAATACTACTTTTCTAATATTACGTTCCGATCTATTCCACTCTATTAAAAACTTTATGTTCAACCAAACATAACCTTAAAGTTGGGAACTTATTTGTGATAGTATCGGACATGTCAGTTAAGAGCTTGAGATTTTTGTGCTATTAGTTCAATTCCTGCCCCACCGACCAAAATTAGAAGAGACCTGTGGTGATTTCTGCACTAGACCAATGAGTTTGGCTTATATTACTTACTACTTTTATCGCAAGTGTATAGCACGAGTTCATCTTGTCCTTCCATGCCTTAATTGGTACGAGTAATGATTCCTTTGTGTTCATAAAGGTTCTGAGTGTGCTGGTTTTGGCTGCAGCATAATTGAAGTGTGTTCAATACCCATAAAGATTTGACATAGGTCTTGTTCCTATGCTTATATATGGTTGCGGCATATATTTAAGAATGCTGCTAATTTGCACATTTCTTTATATTTTGGTTCATTTACTTGCAAATTGGCTTCTTGTGGTTGCTCTGGAAGAGATTTAATGTGATCTATTGTTGTCCAACTATTTTCTATGTGCAGAAGAGAAGATGGGGCAGCTGCTGGAGTGTTTATTCTTGTTTTGGATATCACAGACACAGGAAGCGGATTGGGCATGCTGTTCTTGGTCCTGAAACATCAAGTTCCGGAAATAATGTTCAGGCTGAAAATTCTACCCAAGCAACTGTTACTCTACTCCCCTTTGTTGCACCTCCCTCCTCTCCCGTTTCTTTCTTCCAATCTGAACCTCCTTCTGGGATACAATCACCAGCTGGTGTATTGTCGATTTCTGCCAATATGTACTCTCCTAGTGGTCCTGCTTCCATTTTTGCCGTTGGCCCTTATGCCCATGAAACTCAGTTAGTCTCACCACCTGCTTTCTCAACGTTCACTACTGAACCATCAACTGCTCCTTTCACCCCTCCTCCAGAGTCTGTCCACTTGACTACACCTTCTTCACCTGAAGTACCTTTTGCCCAGTTACTTGACCCAGGCCTCCGAGGTGGTGAAGTGGGTCTTAGGTTCCCACTGGGTAACTATGAATTTCAATCTTATCAGCTTTATCCTGGAAGCCCAGTAGGCCATCTGATTTCCCCTCGCTCCGGCATTTCAGGTTCTGGTACTTCATCGCCTTTGCCTGACAGTGAGTTTACCGCTGGTGGTCCTCACTTTATCAAGTTCCAACTGGGTGATCCTCCACAGCTGTTGAATCTTGACAAGCTCCCCACCCATGAGGGGGCATTATGTCAAGGTTCGGGAATCTTGAGCCCGAATGCTGCAAGGCCTTGCAACTTTCTTCTGGATCATCAGTCTCCTGATGTTGCATCGCATCCACAATTAGAAAATAATCCTGGAAGCAACCAACTTGTTAATCACAGGGTCTCTTTTGAACTAAATGCCGAAGATGTATTAAGATCAGTTGAACAGAAACCAGCACGTTTTGTTAAAGTTGTATCAGCATCTCGGGAAAGTGGAAGTCCAGGTCAAAAGGGTGTAACTTCTAATCAACTGGAAATTGATTGCAAGTGCCGTGTTGGTGAAACATCTTATGATGCACCAGAAACAGCTCCAGTGGATGGGGAAAAGGCACAAGGGCATAAGAAGCATCAATCTATTACCCTCGGCTCCATTAAAGAATTCAACTTTGACAATGGCAATGGAGGAGATTCTCTTAGAACTGAAATTGAGTCAGACTGGTGGGCAAATGGCAATGTTGCTGGAAACGATGACACTGACGCTAAGAATTGGTCCTTCTTCCCTATGATTCAGTCAGATGTAAGATAGTGAATTACATACCTTGTAACTTCCACTATTGTGGAGCAATGTAGGATTTTTCATTAGCAGACACCAAAAATTGCAGTCATTAAAGCCAATAGGACCGAAAACATCTTGTTTCGTGGAAGCACTCCTAACTGACCCTCAACTGAAGGCTGTTTTTGTGTCCTTCGTGACTTGAAAACAGGGAAAATGACTACATTTTTACACAGGTTGTATGAATAATGTGTTAGATTCTGTCTATTATACGCAGAAATGTGAAGGAACTGTATTTCTTGCACTGAATTGTTCCTGATACTCACATGTGTAATATATAGATGGTGAATTGAGGCAATTTCACCCATGATGCCACTAAGAATGGCAATGAGCTTTTGATACGTCAATGTGGAACTTGTGGCAATGAATATATATAATTGCTGTTTCAGCGTTTGTGTGATTATTTGAAATCTGGGGATGGAAGTTGGTTTCAAAATACTGTGCATGATGATGGAACTAACAAGAGAAATTTTGGGACCTTAGATCATGAATAAAGTTGGCACATGCTCCAACTAATTACATTGGAAAATACTTATGCTTTGTGGTTCGGTGTTGGTGGCCATATGTTGTCAGCTATGGTAAGAATATATAAAGAACGTTGAATTTCGTAATGCCAAATTACCACAAAAAAAAAATTCAGTTATGATATAATGAAAAAACGTCCCTCCGTCTTAATATTTTTTTTCCTGACGGGAAACTTTGGATTTGTCAGATAAATAGCATTTATAGCTCCAAAGTCATATTAATCACAAATACAGCATGAGGATGAGTTCCTTGCAAAAAATTTAATCTAGGATATATCCCAGAAAAGTCTATATAACAAATATTATTATATTGTAAAAAGTATAAATATCTCGTTATCACAAAATGTGCTTGAATAGCCGGATGAATTTTAGAAAGGTTTTCAATCATGATACTTTTCTGTATCGGAGATTTGCGTGTAGCATCAGGTCGTAAGGAAATGACATCAAGAGTAACAACCTTGGACTGAATCGGTTGATGTATAGGAGAAGATCCAGTAGATTCGGAATCTTCAACTGTCTTGATTTTGTTAAGCAACTTACACAATTTTTGGTTTATCTTTGCTTGCCATACATGGCAAAAAAGAGAAAAATAATTCAACTACTTCCTTAATTAATATTGAGGGAAAATCTGCAATATCTAATAGATCTTTAATATGTGCTTGACAAGTATTGATATCTTTGGATACTTGGTCTAATAAATCAAACATCTCTTCTTTGGGGTTCACAATTTTTGCTTAAAAAACCTGCAAGGATATTATTGTTAGAATTGATAATTTCAATATCAAAAGCATATTCTGTTAATACAGTTTGTCAATTTATATATCTTTTACTTAAGTATTATCAGTTTGTAATAAAAATCTTTTTAGTAATAAGAAATAATAAAAATTTTGACTGCTTTTTACTATCGCCAATAATTCTTTTTTATTTACATGATATTGTTGTTGAGTATTAATAAATGTTCTTGAGGTGTACCTGCTGAGGAACTCATGCACTTTAATGTTAGCATCATCATAATCTTTTTTTTAATACTCCACTTCATACATGGTCAGAAGCATTAGTTTTAAGAATTAAGTCATCATTATCTGAAGGTAGAGAAAGCTTTGGTAAAATAAGGTGGAAATTCAAATCTTTAATTTTTCTTTAAAAGTAGTTGAAAAGGTTTCCTTATTTCAGCTAAGTTTTGAATAAAAGTGGAAACATAATTTAATACACCTAAAAAACTTTTAAATTGTTTTTATCTTGTAACTTATCAGGGAATTGCGAAATTTTTTCAAGAATACGGGGTTGAAGTTTAACTCCTTTGCCATCTATTTCCATTCTAAGAAATTCTATTTCAATTTGACATATCTTAGTAATTTTCCCAAAAAGTGCCAGACTATGTTGTTCATTTAAATCTACAAATATATGGAGATGTATAATATGTTGAGAAACATTATTGCTAGCTATTAAAATATCATCCATATAACAATGTATGAAATTATGATAATTGAAGATATTATGCATTTTTCTTTTAAATATTTGTGTAAAACCCCGAACTTTTCCTTTAATTGAATATAAATTTTATTTTTAGTGAATAGTATTTTTGGATGAATAGTAAATCTAAGAGGACTCAATCCCGAAATATTGAAAAATATCTAAAATAAGTATTAGAGTTTAATGATACTGAAATGGATTGAAAATAAATCCGATTGGATGAAATTCGAGAGTTCTAAAAGTTTAGGACTAAAATGGCCTTTTAAGAAATAATGGATATTAATGATTTTAAGCCCCTTCAAAAAATTTTAAAGCATCGAATCAATAAGTATCAACCCCAATGAGAGTATTTCATGGTCAATTTGATAATAAGACGGTTATGGAATATTTTCGAAATTTAATTCGGTTAGTTAGTGAATTAAATTCATTAAAGGTCGATTTGATCCTTTTGTGTACAATAGTGTGAGTGGATTAGTGAGCACACATAATGACCAATTAAATGCTTTCTTAAGAGTTAAGCATCATTAATTAAATGGATGGTGAGTCATTAAAGATAAACAATAGGAAAGTGGCATGTGTAAATCATTAAAGAGTATCAAAAGCAAGACACAAGATAAATTGTTTCATTTTTTAGAAAGTAGCCCTGAGATAACTATGAGACCAAAAACACAAAAGAAGAAAAGAAGAACCACCAAGGAGAACGTCGACCAAGCTTGAGAGGAAGATGAGTGCAACCATTTTTCATAGGTTTTGAGTTGGATTTAAAGAGATCTTGATCAAACCTAAGTGTTTGCAAATTATTGAAAAGATTGAAGGAGAAAGTGGTAAGTTTCTCTAGCTTAAGCTTTTAGATTTGTGGGTATTTTAGGGGGATCAATGGTGGGTTTTGAGTTGTGATGGAGTGGGGGATTGAAATTAAAAAGGTAAACCAAGAAATCAAGCTTGAAAGAATTGGTAAGGTTAGGGTTTTATAATGAGGTTTTTTTAGCATGATATGATCCAAAATGCTATTTTTACGTTTTATGATGTTTATAGTATGACTTTGATGCTAATAAAGTAAAGAAATGAAAATGAAAATGAAATTGATTGGTGACTTGGATGATGAATTTGGAAAAGTTTAATGTAAAATTTGTTAAGTTTAGCCTTAAGGGCTTTTTTGGTATAAAAGTAGGGTTATGATGTAATGACCATGTGAATGTGATTATGGATGCTCATTAAGTGTATCTCTAACATTGGAATTATTAAATGAAGTGTTATCATTTGAAAAAAATTTGTATATCAAGTATATGTGGAAGGTGATGAAGTTGAAATGGTTTATGACGTGTTTGGATGATGCTTGGCATGGATCTTAGGTGAATTGTGTTAAAAAATTGGAAAAAAGTGCAATGATGATATAAGTATGTGTGGCGAGGACACTTTGGCCTTAAAAGGAAATTTAGTTATTAGTGTGAGTTGTTGAAGTTTGATTATGGTTATTGTTGCACCCTGAACTTTTTTTAGAAGACTAGAACTAATAAATGAGAAATGTGAAGAGATTCATATTTAGCTTTGGTGCTTTTAGTGGATAAGAGATTTCGAAATGGGAAGAATTAAGGTAAAAGTTAGAAGTAGAATGAAAGCAAGAATGAAGTTGAATTTGTGTAGTAAGTTGATGAAGAATATGTACAAATGTGTATGTTCTGTTATTCGTGTTCATGATTAATCATGGACTATATATTTCTTTGGATGATATTGATTTGAAATGGAGTTGAGAATGAGGAGTAAATGAAGTAGAAAAGGTGATCTTGGTATGAGTTGTGTTAAAGAAAGATTGTGAAACAAAATGGGTGGTTGATCTGGAAAATGTTCACGGAGTATGCTCCAGTCTTTTAGACACAACTTTTTCTCTAATTATCCAAACGATATATGATTCTTAGTTTAGATTAAACTAGAAACATATGGCTACATTTCTTATGAAGACATCGAATTTAAAATATGACTTTAAGAATTTTTCATGAAGTTGAGAACTGGGTGCAGTACATTGGTTGATGAATGTAAAATTTGTGTTCTGAATTTGAGGACAATTTTGGATTGAACTAGATAGATTTAGACAAAGTTATCATCTAGAAAGTTTTAGATCTTTTTCATAGCTTTCCAATGATATATAGTACGAAATTTTTGGACTTTTGGGGTGAAAGTTATGGTCCTTATAAGGGAAGATATTTAAGAGTAAAGATGTATCATCTATGATGACGTCATTTCATCTATGATGACATCATATCATCTGTGAAGATGTATCTTTTACTTTTTCACTTCTTCTGTTTTTTGCTATCTTCTGTCTTTCTGTTTCTTCTACGTTTGACCTTTTGCTTTTTCTATGTTTGACCATTTTTTCTTTTATGTTTGACCATCTACTTCTTCTATGTTTGACTTCTGCTTCTTCTATGTTTGACCATTTGATTCTTCTATGTTTGATCTTCTGCTTCGTCTATGTTTAATCTTCTATACACTATCTTCTGTTCCATTTTTGACCATTCAAATGATAGAATCTATCTTCAAGGTCTTCATGAAAGTTGTAAATCTTGAAGTCCTCTTTCGAACCATCTAAAAAACACACAAATCCAATATCTTTAGGGAAAGTTATGACAATTTTCCCCATTCGTCTGCTTTTTCTCATTCGTCTGCTTTTTCAATTGGTTTTGTCTGTACCTATCTTCTGATCTATTTTTGATCCTTCAAAAGATAGAATCTATCTTTAAATCTTCGTGAAAGTTGTAAATCTTGAAGTCCTCTTTCGAACCATAGAAAGAACTTACAAATCTAATATCTGTAGGGAAAGTTATGGCAATTTTCCCTATTTGTCTGCTTTTTCATTTGATTTCGTCTGTACCTATCTTCTGCTCCATTTTGATCATTCAGAAGATAGAATCTGTCTTTAAAGTCTTTTGAAGTCCTCTTTCGAATCATAGAAAGAACACACAAATCCGATATCTGTAGGAAAAGTTATGGTAATTTTCCCCATTCGTTTGCTTTTTCCTATTCGTCTGCTTTTTTCATTTGGTTTCGTCTGTATCTATATTCTGCTCCATTTTTGACTCTTCAGAAGATAGAATCTGTCTTTAAGGTCTTCATGAAAGATGTAGATCTTGAAGTCCTCTTTCGAACATAGAAAGAACACACAAATCCAATATCTTTAGTGAATGTTATGGCAATTTTTTCCCATTTGTCTGTTTTTTCCCATTCGTCTACTTTTTCATTTGGTTTCGTCTGTACCTATCTTATTCTCCATTTTTGACCTTTTAAAAGATAGAATCTATCTTTGAGGTCTTCATGAAAGTTGTATATTTTGAAGTCTTATTTCGAACCATATAAAGAACACACAAATTCAATATCTTTAGGGAAAGTTATGGTAGTTTTCCCCATTCGTCTACTTTTTCATTTGGTTTCGTCTGTACCTATCTTATGCTCCATTTTTGACCCTTTAAAAAATAGAATCTGTCTTTTATGTCTGCATGAAAGTTGTATATCTTGAATTCCTCTTTCAAACCATCCAAATAACACACAAGTCCAATATATTTAGGGAAAGTTATGGCAATTTTCCCCATTCGTCTGCTTTTTCTCATTAGTCTGCTTTTTCCTTTGGCTTTGTCTGATCCTATCGTCCGGTCCATTTTGACCCTTCAGATGATAAAATCTGACCTCAAGGTCCTCTTCAAAGTTGTAAACCTCAAAGTCCTCTTTGAAATCATCCTAATATGATCTTAATCCAACATCTTTAGTGAAAGTTATGCTAGTTGTCCCAAGATAGGTTCAATATGATTGAGGACCAAATCTTGTTTAATTCTTTTGGCCATAATTTTGTTATCCAACCTCCAAATGAAGTGATTCTTGAACTCATAGATTCCTAACACATTTCTTTTTATGTATCCATGAAAGTTATAGCTTTTGATATTGATTCGAAAAAAAGATTGTTTGAATCAAAGTAAGGGTATCAATTGGAAGAGTAGGAATTAGATATTTTACTGAACATGTTTCGGTATTTTGATGATTTCTGGATCGGTAGAGCTCCGAATAAGATGATTCTGGTTTCAAGATAACCTAGAGACATGGAGCTACAAATGGTATGAAGAAGTTGAAATCTATTTTAGTCTTTAGGACTTTCAATTTCTGGATGGAAATTGGGTATAGTGTACTGTTTCAGTCTAACAACAGTCTGAAATGTTTGGGCCCTAACTTTCAAATTTCTGAACCAAATGGATTGATTTTAGTGTCATTGGAAACTTAAGACAAGGGAGAACATTTTTCTAGAAGAAAGAATTATGTCATAATGTTCAAGGGTACTTTTGGTAAGACACTTAAACATAAAAGACTTAAGGCATAAATGGAAGGGCAAATGGGACATTTCTCAATCATTAAAGGCATAATTGGAAAAAGAAGTGTTGTCTTGCATTTTAAGAAGAAAGAAGAACGAAAATTGAAGAGAAAAAGAGAGAGTATCATGAAGAAGAGAGACAAATATGAAGAGAAGAAGAGAAGGAGAGAAAGGAGACAAAACAAGTTAGGGTTTGACTTTTCTTAGTCTTCAAGAGAGATTTTAAGGTTATTCAAGAAGGGAAACAAGTAGAGGAAGAGAAGAGATTCCCTTTTGAGCTAAGGATCCCTTCATTTGGTGAAGAATGAAGGGATAAAAGAGGCAAGAGGAACAAGAGAAGAGGCAATTTGAGCAAGGCTATAAGCAAGGAAATCAAGGTGGGTATATGTTTATAATAGAGTAAATAAGCCACTAATGTTTTCTTTGAACCAAAGAAGTTTAATGTTTCCAATTGCATTATAAGTGTTGCATTTATTGCTATATGTTTGTTATATGAATTGTGTTGATAATTTATGAAAAGCTTTTGAAAATGATTCTTTCGAAAAGAAACAAGTTTATGAAATCAGGTTTTCAGAAATGATTTTTGAAATATCTCATGTTTATGAAAAATCAAGTCTCAGAAAAGTGTCATTTTGGGCAACATGTTTACAAGTTATGAAATATGTGTTATATGGATTTGTGGTGATCCCCTAAGTTAAGTGGCGTACACGTTGACCAAGTTAAAGGCTTCTCCTGCCTGCCCGCTAGTGACATGGAGCTTCTTCATGGACTCCCATAAGTTCACAGTTACGTAAGACCATTATGTGGAAATGCATAGTACGTTCTATTTTGGATCCACCTGAACCATTCTGATGTGCTTATATGCTTATGTTATGTTAACAAATTTGATGCATTCATGATTTGTAACTTGTGAATTTTTGGCTGAAAGCTTAAGAAATATGTGTTTTATGAACTCAATGAAAATTTTCTATGACAAGTAGAATGGTTTCAAAGGTTTTGTTTATTTTTCTGTTATAAATTGTTACCCACGAGTTGTCAAGCTCACCCTCTTTCTGTCCCCTCTTCAGGTGATAGCTAAGAGATCAAATGATCAAGAGCCTAAGGGAATTTCTTCAAATTTGCTATTTTGTATTTTGTAATAAGCCAATGGTGTGACTTTTGATATGTAGATTAAGTTTTTCAAACTCTGTTGCTTTAGAAATGAAATGATAGATTGAAGTAGTTCAGTTATGTATGTTCATATTGACTTCATCGTAATATGGTTAAGTTGAAGTAATAAGTTTGTTTTGATATTTGATTGTTGTGGGCACGCCAAGTAATAAGTTTGTTTTGATATTTGATTGTCGTGGGCACGTCACCCTTGTGGGATGATGCGTAATAAGGGTTCATGGAAATAACCCTATAGGAAAATTTTGCTCAGTATCATGAGTTTGCAAGGTTTGAATTACAGAATCAAGTGGGACCCAACCATTGATGGTTTCATAGCAAGAAGAGGAATCGATGATGGTTAAGGAGACTTCATTGGATTACGCTCACGTTTTATGGTTTAAAAGTTGGGTTCTGAAATCGGGGCCCAACAGTTATAGTGAATTAATTGGGATAGTGTTTTGAATAAATTGATAAGTTACAATGGGTAAAAGATGGTATTTAAGTAATTTTCGAAACTAGAGTTTGAAATGAAAAACAATAGGTTACCTTATGGAAGTAAATGTAAATACGATTAGCGTCCGTGTTACGCGATTAAATAATAATCTTGAATTTGGTTAAACCGAATTTATATTTTAATGCATTATTTATGAATTTCAAAATAAATGCTTAAGCAAAATGTGGTTTATGTAGGTAAAGGAGAGACACAGAATGCATGAGTGTGTTTGGCGATAAGTTTGCAAAAACTGTTAGTGTATTTTAACTATTTTATATGAATAAGTTATTTTCAAAAGAATTGATGACAAGTGATTTTAAATTATATGATTATTTGCTTTATGTGAATGATACATTACAAGTTAATATTGCTAATATAAGTTTATGTTTTAGCAATATATGAATTGAAGTTTGAAAGTTGAATTTTATACAATTTGAAGTTATGTTGAACTTATGTTATTGGTTGATAAAAAGGAAAGAAGATTTTTTTAGCCTATGGTACACTGTTAGGTTTTATACATATTATTATATTGATATTTAGTGGTTAACCGAATACAGGTAAGTGATGTAGAACTAACTCTGTAATTACTAGTGTATAATGGTTAACCTAGTGTAAGTAAGCGATGTATAACCAACTCCATAACTACTGGTTAACCAGTTACTAGTAAGTGATGTAGAACTAGCTTCGTAATTACCGATGTATAGCAGTTATCCTAGTACAGATAAGTGATGTAGAACCATCTCCATAACTAGTGATTAACCAATTGTGGGTGATTGGTGTAAATTATACTATGTTTTGATAGATGTTTATGTGTGCTTTTGAGTATTTCTTAGATGGTTATCATGTATATAGGCTTAGAATTATGTTATTATTAGTGTTTGTTTATATTATAAGTGTTTGTGTGGTTTTGAGCATAATTTGGATCTTAATTTTATGTTTCAAAAGGTATGTAATGTGTGTTTGAATGTTTAGAAATAGAAAAGAGAAGAATTGGAAGTGTGGAAGTAGGTCACAATCATGACTTGCTTATCACTATTCTGACAGTGAATCCCAGACAACAATTCCAACAAATTTCAACTTTTCCAACGCAAAACTTTTTTTTTGTAATTTTAACATTTTGAGGCTATTTTTAGAACCAAATTAAGTGGGTAAACCCTAGAAGCCTCAAGAGCTATTTAAGAACATAAAACACTAAAAAAAGAGTAACTACCGTCTTACCAAATTGAGGTTAATCTAAGGAAGATCAAGAGGAGAATTAGTTGTCTAGCATTTTATAAATTTGCAATCTTTCCTTTTTTTTATTTTCATTAAACTTGATTTGCAAACTTGATTATAAGATGGTATAAATATTGATGGTGTTTTAATTTCATATTAGGATTTGTTCTTGACTCATTTTATGACTTGATCATTTTTTTATTTCAATGAAATGTTTTGGGCATTGTGATATTTATGTTTGCCTGTACTTCGACAATAAATTGAGAGAATGAGTTGATGTAATTTGATTAGGTTGGGTAATGAGAGTTAAAATCCCAATAAGTCATGCAAATATCAAATCAATAATCATAAGAAGAGAGATGTTATGTGAGAACTTGATTATCCGATAGATTGCTTAAGAACTAGTTGAAAATGTTAGGTTATTTTTGTTAATCGAGAGATTTCAATTCAAGTGTAGTGATTAATAATTCGTAATCATTAGGGAGGTTAAATGACGCATCATATGTAGTTGTTTCCTTGATTAATTGGTTTTTCTAATTAGTAATGCTAATGTCTAATTAAATTAGAGATCGTACCCTAGGTTATTTGGTGGTTAGGTTTAATTAACGATTGTATCTTGATTAAACACTACCTAAGAAAAAACAAAGGTTAATTATTAACCCACAATTAATAATTGCTACAAGAGGTTTGAGAATGACAAATCATTGAAATATGTTTAATTAGGGTGTAGGCAGAGATTGAACTAAAGAACTAGATCCTTATCGAATTTCCTACTTTTATCATTTTTGCATATTTCTTTAAATTATTTTTGTTAGTTAGTTTAGCTTCATTTTATTTTCTTATTTCTAAAACCAAAACCCCCTAAAACTAGACAACTATTATTTTCATTTCAATAACTTTACACACACTCTTTAGGGGATCAACCTAAACTCATCACTATTACAGTAGTAGGTGTAGTTTATTTTGATTAACGTTACAGCCCATTGTCAATTTTGGCATCATTGCTGGGGAGTGATGTGTTTTAGTTTTTTGTGATTTTAATTAGTGTTTTGTATATATTTGTTTGTAATTAGTTTCTTTTCAGTTATTTCATGTTCATTGTTCTATTTAGTTTTTGTGGTTTTAAAAAGAAATAATGGATGGAAGTAATTTTTTCTTTAAATGTTACTCTCAATCTTATAACCAAGGTTGGACTAATCATCCTAACCTTAGTTATGGATAATCAACAAAGTTACTTCCATGATAGTTTGCAGTATGCACAACAATTTTCTTACAATCTAGAAGTTTCTTATCACGGTTCAGGTACATCTATAGATTACTATATCAAGACCTGTAATGCTAACAATCTTCAATTTCAAAAGGGTATACAACAGCTTTAAAAGAGTATACAACAAATCCAACAAGATATCCAACAATTCTAGCAGGATGAAAAGCAATTTCGGTATAGTTTCCAAATTTAAGAGAACCAACAAAACTTAGCTACATCCTTAGAATAATTAGTTGATAATGTTGCTACTAACACTTTGCAATTTCAGCAGGATGTGAAATGATTCCAGCAAGACGCATAGCCTCGATGGGGAGATATCAATCATTTAGAACTGCAAAGCAAAGAGGAGAAGTCCCGAGGTGTACCTAATGGACATTTGTGTGTAAACTTTACAAAGTGATAACGAGCATGGGAATTTTGAGAGCAATACTAAAGGAATTGCTTGTGTGGAAGAAGTTGAGGAGGGGCTCGAGGCAGAAAAAGCTATATCTTTTAGCTCAGAGGTAAATATTGAGTTCTATTTTATTATTGAGAATGACTTTTTACTTTTTACCTAGCAGGTTAAAGGAATTAAATGAGGAAGAAAAAGGTGAAGAGACATTTGAGATCTTTCCAGAGTGCATAGACTCAATAGAGATTAAGAGTCTGAGGATAAGGAAGACATTGAAGGTGAATGATTATCAACCAAGGCCCTATTCGGAAGAACCTCACGTGGAGGAACTATATGTGCCACCAAAAAAATCATAATTTTATCACGTGAGAAGAAAAAAAAGAGTCGAGCTAGTAATACTAAAAAAAGGCGCTTCTTGGGAGGCAACTCAAGGGAAGTAAATTTCTTTTCCTTTACTTTTCCACATTAGTTTTTATATGCATGTATGTTTTTGAATTTGTTTGTTTTTACTTGTTTTAATTTTTTAATCAAAATGAGAGAAAGAATAAAACAACAAAACAAACATTTTCTCATTTTTCTGTTGCTTCTAGGATTATATAGTCATGATTAGGGAGTGAATGGACTAGGAAATTTGATAGCAACTTTAGCATGTATTGCTGTTTTTATGATTGGTCGATGTCATTATTTTTAAAAGAGTAGTGACTAACTGTAGATAAAGCTAGTAAGATTTTGAGCTTTATTGCACTGACACATGCATATCAGTCTCATTGTCTTTTGATAATGTGTGACCTTCATGGCCTTTACATCCTGATTTTGCCTTGAATTTCTATTCAAGACCACATTTTTATCACATGTATTAACATAGATACGATTAGGCATTCTTTTGTTTTCCGAACTATATTACCCAAATAGCTACCTATTATATGATTTTCCTTTTTGATAAGCCCCCTTGAGCTTTATTTGCCTTTTCTTTGTGTATTAGCCATATTATATGCTTTAAACTAGCCAAATGTCCTTCCCAAGCTTTGAAGCTAGTGGAACATTTGTTGATTTTTGAGTTTGTAGATGTACAAAATTCTAAGTGTGGTGGTATACATATGTGTGGGTTGTTTATAATATTGAGATGCTATTTTATATCTTATCATTGAAATTCCCCTGTTGATGTAGTTTATTTTAATTTTTATAAAAGAAAAGAAAAGAAAAGAAAGGAAAAGAAAGAAATAAAAGAGAAAAACAAAAGAAAAGAAAAAAGAAAGAAAAAGAAAAAATGTTTAAAAAAATGTATTAAGGAGGAAGTGCATAAGTGGTTTGCAAGGTTATTCATACTTAATGAATCCTCCTAAAGTTGTATTGAATGAGTTATTTGAGTATGTTGAATATGAGGTAGATGTTGCCTTGGAAGGGTCACTCTTTATGATTTCAATATATTGTCATCAATTGTATGAGTGATCCTTCGGATTGGTATATACATCATTTGGTTTATTTATGAGAGCTCGAGAATGAGTTGTGAAACTTGTTTTTGCATTCATCATAGTTCATGTGCATAATTGTGATTGAATGTGGGTTTTTGCACTTGATAGTATATTGAGTGTTACTTTTGTTTCACTAGCTTTGGGTTTTAATGCTACTTGACCCAAATATATCTCACCTTACCTTTGCCCATATTACAACCCTAAAAAATCCTTTAATCCATGATTTTGCATGTGACCTTTAGTGCTGGAGAAATGAAATGATATGTAAAGTTGTGGATTGTCATGATTATGAATGATGTTGAGTGTACCTGTGAATATATTTTAGTTAAACACAAATTTGAGTTTACCATTAGATTGTTTAGTTTTTAAAGGTATTGAATGTTGATTGATCATGGGTAAATGTTCGGAATGTTAAGTTCTTGCTATGATTTTTGGAATTCATTCATCTTTATTTATGATTATATATTCTTAGAACATATGGGAAATGAGTCAATGTTTTTAGGTCTATGGGCTTAATTTTGATGTTTTACTTGAGGACAATCAAAAGCTAAGTGTGGGCGAAATTGATATATGCTTAATTAGTTGTTTAATTATTTCATAACACTTAGCGATTAATAGTATGAAATTGCTTAAGATATTCACTTTGACTCATATGTGATTTTAGGAACAATTTGGAAACAAAGAAGTTAATGGAAGTCAAAGGCACGATATTTGGGCCATTTTCTGAAGAATAATTTTCACTTGTCTTCATGGAGCAAGAAGAAGAAAATTAAAAGACAATAAGAAGGCAAGAAAAAATAGAAACACAAATAAATCAAAGTTGCTTACAACTGTTATGCATGGACCACACAAAGTGTACATGAATTTAATATTTTGCATGGCCATACACACTATTAATTTAATTAATGAAGCCAAGGATGATGGACAACAACCCGTGCAACATGTTTTAAAGGGAATTAAATGAAGACAAGGTAGCTGGAAGAAGAATCACACGAAAACAACAATCCATGAGGCAGCTGGAATAGAAGCAATATGGCAACAGTTCATGAAGAAAATGACGTCCCAATAGCTACAAAAATTGGATTTAAATGTAACTATTTGTGTTTCACGTAGATGTTGTGCGTAAATGTAGACTTTCAATAGATGTGTTTGTTTTAAATAAAGATCAGGACAATAGCGTGAGGGGGAGCATAGGTTTTAATAAAAATAAGACAGAAAGGTGGAGGCATGAGCAAGAGTGAGGGGAATCTTCGACTGGGACTATTTCTTGGGGTTGAAGCAATTATTTTTGGTAGCTTTTTCTTTTAATAAAGATGAGGGGTAAAGCTCTCAACTAGGAGAGACCTATAGAGAGATAGACATCCAGAAGTCGGCTCGGAGATGACATCGATGTCGACGACCAAGGTCAAGTGTATTTCACTGTTTTGTTGTTTCTTTCTCTCTTTAGAAATTGATTATGTTATCTTATGTTAATTAATTTGTGTTTTACACATGGATAATTGTAATCTTGTTATCGTTCGATTATTTGTGTACGAATCCATTAAGTATTGTGAAAAGATGATTTTAATACGTTCATTGAATTCTTTATTTGCAAGCCATTGCTAGAATTTCAATATCATTCATAATTGTTATATTTGAAATTCATGAGTAGCGATTAATGATTTATAATCATTAGAGACAACATAACCTAGGTTAAATGACGTATCATATGTGGTTGTTTCCTTGATTAATCGATTTTCCTAATTAGTAATGATACTGCTAATTAAATATAGAGATCGTATCTTAGGTTATTTGGTGGCTAGGTTTAATTAACGATCTTATCTTGATTAAACACTACGTAAGGGAAAACTCGGGTTAATTATTAATCCACAATTAATAGTTGCCATAAGAGGTTTGAGAATGACAAATCATTAAAACATGTTTAATTAGGGTATAGGCCACGATTGAACTAAATAAATGGGTCCTTATCGAATTCCTCACTTTTATCATTTTTGCTGGTTTTCTTTAAATTGTTTTTATTAGTTAGTTTAACTTTATTTTATTTTTTTATTTATAAAATCAAAGCCCTCAACCCCCCCCCCCTCAAAACCTAAACACCTATTATTTTCATTTCAATAACTTTACATACACTCTTTGTGGATCGACCTAGACTCACCACTGTTACATTAGTAGGTCTACTTTATTTCACAATAGGTCATAACGCTAGTCAAAATAAACTAGACCTATTACTAAAGCAGTGGTGAGTTTAGGTCAATCCCACAAAGAGTGTGTGTAAAGTTATTGAAAAGAAAATAGTAGGTGTTTAGGTTTAGAAATAAGAAAATAAAATAAAGCTAAACTAAGTAAAAGAAGAAATTTAAAGAAAACAATCAAAGATGATAAAAGTTGGGATTTCAGTAGGGATCCAGTTCTTTGGTTCAATCTCACCCTACACCCTATTTAAACATATTTCAATGATTTTTCATTCTCAAACCTCTCATAGAAACTATTAATTGTGGATTAATAATTAACTCGAGTTTTTCCCTTAGGTCGTGTTCAATCAAGATATGATTGTTAATTAAACATAACCAGCAAATAACCTAGGAAACAATCTCTATATTCAATTAGGCAGTACCATTACAAATTAGAAAAACTGATTAATCGAGGCAACAACCACATGCGATGCATTAATTAACCTAGTTTATGTTATCCTTAATGATTACGAATCATTAGTCGCTACACATGAATTTTCAAATATAACAATTACGAATTATATCAATATTCTAGTAATGGGTTGCAAATAAACGATCTAATGAATGCATTAAAGATCATCTTTTTCCAACACCCAATGGGTTTATACACAAATAAAGAATGATAATGAGATTACGATTATCCATAACCCAAATCAATTAACATAGAATAACACAATCAATTTTTAAAGAGAGAAAGAAACAACAAAAATAGTGAAATACACTTAACTCAAGTCATTAGTGTCAATGTCACCTTCAAACCAGTGTTTGGACGTCTAGCCCTCTATAGGTCTCTCTAGTTTAAGAGTTTTACCCCTAATCTTTATTAAAATCAAAAGCTACCAAAAATAATTGCTTCAGCCCCAAGAAATTGTCCCAGTCAAAGATTCACCTCATTATTGATCACGCCTCCACCTTTCTGTCTTTTTTTAATTAAAACCTACTCTCTCCCCCATGCTACTGTTCTGATCTTTATTTAAAACAAATGTATCTGTTGAACTTCTGTGTTTATGTACAATGTCTGCGTGAAACACAAATAGTTGCATTTTAATCCATTTTTTCCAGTTGACGGTGCTTCATTTTCTTCATGAACTGCTATCATATTTCTTTTCTTCCAGCTGTCTCTTGGATTGTCACTTTGGTGTGCTTCTTCTCCCAACTACCTTGTCTTCATTTAATTACCATAAAACATATTGTATAGGCTGTTGTCCATCATCCTTGGCTTAATTAATTAAATTAATGGTCCAAAATATTAAATTCACGTTCACATTGCATGGTCCATGCACAACACCCATGAGCAACTTTGATTTATTTGTGTTTTTATTTTTCTTATCTTCTTTTTGTCTTTTAATTTTCTTCTTCTTGGTCTATGAAGACAAATGAAAATTAATCTTCAAAAAATGATCCAAATATCGTGCTTTTGACTTACTTTAACTTCTTTGCTTTCGAATTGTGCTAAAATCATATATGAGTCAAATTGAGTATCTTAAGCAGTTTCATGTCATTAATTGCTAAGTGTTATTAAATAATTAAACAATTAATTAAGAACATAATCTAGAATTTCATAATCAATTAGGGATTATTAATTGGAGTTAAATGACTAGGTCTTAAGAGAGAATAATTAACCCTTTAGAAATCAAGCATACCGATTGAATAAAAAAATGATTAAGGTAGGAAAATGATGATAGAATGAATCCTATACTTTCATACTTGATCAACCTTGCTTTATTGTGATAGCTCAATTGTTATTTGGTTTAGTGCTAAATTTTATTTGATTGTTTAATTTTTGAATTTTATTTTCTCTCAAATCATATTTCACAACCTTAGACAAAGTTAGTTTTATTTAGTTTTAGCTAATTCCTCGTGAGGTTTATTTAGTTTTAGCTAATTCCTCATAAGATCTACACCTCAATTACTACAAGTTTACGATCCATATACTTGCAAATATTGATGGTTTTATATTAGGTAAAACTTGCTTAACAAGTTTTTGATGTCGTTGTTAAGGAATTAGTTTAAGACTTTTTGACTTACTTTGTTTTAAGGAATTATTTCCCTTTCTTATGATTGTGGTACCTAATAGGCTATGTCATGTAAGAAAAAAATTTACTTTAAAAGGAACTTGAGAATTTGATTTCAAAAATCATATATGTTTTTATGTTAGTATTATATCATAATAAATGAAATGATTTATCATAGGAAGGTTTATATTGTTTGCAAATAAAACTTAACACTCATTGAGTTCATCCAACTCACACTTTTCTTTTTTTTCAAAATAAAATCTCTCAGTTGTACACACAGGGGCTTCAGTTGCAGGGACTCAACTTCTTGAGTAGGTTGCTTCGTCATGTGCTACTGTGTAGGCATTTTTTCCTTGTAAATCCTTTCGAGAATTACTGCATATCAATGAATATGTTTTGGAATTTATTTTGTGTAAAGAAGGCATGTATATAAAGTTTTTAAAAATGAAATGCATCAATAAGTCTTAGCCTTTTAAGTTTATTGAAATGATTGTTGAAATTGCTTGTGAGTGAACTTGAAGTCCTAAATTTGTAGTGGGGATTTCAATGTAATTATAGAAGTTTCTTAAACTTTTACAAGGATTTTCAAAATTTTGGGCATGTCAAAATACAATCGTTATGTTGGCCCCCAAAATTTTTTCTTAATAAATAAGCATGATTTATGTCAAAGTTAGTAGGATTTATTGAATGGGTAAGTGGAATTAAAGTGTTGAGGTTATAGGAATGTTCAAGGGTATTTTTGGCAAGATACTTAAAGTTAAAGAACATAAGCCTATAAGGAAGGGTAAAATGGACTTTTTGGAATCATTAAGGGTAGAATTGGAAGAAGCAATAGTGGTCCTACATTTTAAGAAGGGGAAAGAAAAAAAATTGAAGAGAAAAAGAGAGAGTGTCATCAAGAAGAGAGAGAAATATGAAGAGAACAAGAGAAGGAGAGAAAGAAGAGAAAACAAGCTAGGGTTTCAATTTTCTTAGCCTTCAAGAGATATTTTGAGGTTGTTCAAGAAGGGAAAAAGGAAGAGGAAGAGAATAGCTTCCATTTGAGCCAATAGTCATTTCATTTGGTGAAGATTCAAGGTAAGATCATTATTAATCTTTTGGATTTTTGGAAGGATTGTGGTTCTTGGAGTTTACAAAATACATGGGTTTAAATATTATAGAATCAATTTTAGTGATTGTGCTTTATGGGATTTTCAATTAAAAACCCTATTGAGTGGGATTTTTTTGTTTAGTGTATAAGGGGATCAAGAAAGGCAAGAGGAGCAAGAGAAGAGGCATTTTGAGCAAGTCTTTAAGCAAGAAAATCAGGTGGGTTAAATGTTTATAATAGAGTTATAAGCCACTAATGCTTTTCCAAACCAAGAAAATAAAATGATTTTAGTTACTTCATAAATGTTGCTTTTAAATGCTTTTGAGTGATTTGAGAAATTCCTACATGTTGGTGTATGAATTTTGATGATGAAATGGAAAATGGTTTTGGAAATATTTATGTTATGCCTTGAAAAATGTCATGACATTTTGTATAAATGAAAAGAACATGAAATGATTTGAGCATGAATATGTACTTTTGTTTGGGCGAGAGTAGAACCATTCTATTCATCACGTGCACGTTGACAAGAGCCTTCTCCTGGATGCCCACTTATAGCAAATATGAGCTTCGAATTTGGACTCATTCTATTCATAGGGTAAACTTCAGTTTTTCCATTCAGTTTCCATGGAACCCTCGAGCCATTGGTTGTGCATTGCATCTCTGAATTGTCAAGTATGTTGCATAATTTGAGTGTTCTGCATTGATGGTTAAATGTATATGCTATGTTGATGTGATGATATTTTAACTATGAGTTTTAAGCAAGAATTGTGAATTTTACTGAGAATTTGAGAATGAAGCATTTTATGAATTCATTATGATTTTTATACGACAAATGAACATTTTAATGATTTTGCTTATTCTCAGTTATAACTTGTTACTCACGATTTTTCAAGCTCACTCCCTTTTGTCCCATCTTCAAGTGATAACTAAGAGATCAAGTGATCAATAACCTAAGGGAATTACTCCAAATTTGCTTATTTTGTATTTTGAGTTGGTTTTGGGAAAGCAGAATGTTTTAGTCGCATGTCAAGTTTATTTGTTCAAGCATCTTTTGTAATTTGAGATTTTGGGATGATGATGTATTGTGGCTTGAATTGCCTTTGAAGATTTGTAAAACTTTGTTCTTTGATGTTAATGAAATATGAATGGTGTATGGAGGATGTGAGTTGAAATTAGATATATGTGAGAAGTCATAAACTTGAGTTGATGATTTTGGAACATGAATTGTTGATATATATATGTATACATAAGTGAGATGTTATGGAAAAGAAAGATAGGAATTATGACTGATCAGATATAGTTGGATGTGATGAGTCAAATGAGTTGAGATTTGAGAGTTCAATGAAGTCAATTTGGTAGCTGAATGGTTATGCTCAGGATATTCCAAGTTTGCACAATGTAAAATTTCAAGTCTTCCATAGAGGTAAATTTCATATTCTATTTTCAGGAGAAAAATTGTATTGATCTAGGCTAAATTAGATAAGGTTGTCTTCTAGAAAGTTATAGCTTACCTTTCTAGCTTTCTAACAGTATATAGTATGAAAATTTTAGATATCGGAGTCGAAAGTTATGATCTTTATAAGTGGAGATGCTATGGAGAGTGTAGTTAGTGATTCAAAACTTTTGGTGTTGTGAGGAAGGCCCTGTAGAATCATCTTCTTATGCACTGTAGAATGAAACATCTTCTTGGGTTGACCTTCTGTATCTTCTTATGTTGACCTTCTATATTTTCTAGGGTTGACCTTTTGTATCTTCTTAGGTTAACCTTCTGTATCTTCTAGAGTTGACCTTCTGTATCTTCTTAGGTTGACCTTCTGTATCTTCTAGGGTTGACCTTCTGTATCTTCTTAGGTTGACCTTCTGTATCTTCTAGGGTTGACCTTCTATATCTTCTGCTTCTAGCGCCTATCTTCTGGTGCCTATCTTCTGCTTCTGGTGCCTATCTTCTACTTCTGATGATGGTGCCTATCCTCTGCTTTTGGTGCCCATCTTTTGGTGCCTATCTTCTGCTTTTAGTGCCTATCTTTTGCTTCTGGTGTCTATCTTTTGCTTCTGGTGCCTATGTCTGGCCCAGTTTTGACCCTTTAGATGACAAAATCTCACTTTGATGTCCTCATGAAAGTTGTAGATCTATAAACCCTCTTTCAAACTATCCAAGAATGACTTTAACTCATCTATAGAGAAAGTTATGTCAATTTTCCCGAAACAGATTCAATATGATTGAGGACAAAACCTTGTTTGATTCTTTCGGCCATAACTTTGTTATCCGACCTCAAAATGAAGTGATTCTTGGACCAATAGATTCCTAACACATTTCTTTCTACCTCTTCATGAAAATTTATAGCTTTTGATGTTGATTTGAAAAGGATTGATGGAATCAAAGTAAGGGTATTGGGTTGGAAGAGTATGAATCGGATATTTTACTGAACACGTTTTGGTATTTTGATGGTATTTTGATCTGTAGAGCTTCGAATGAGATGATTCTTATCTCTAAATAAACTAGAGATATAGAGCTACAAATTATCTGAAGGAATAGAATTTTAATTCAATCCTTAAGACTTTCAATTTCTAGATGGAAATTGGACACACAATATAGTTGTGATATCAAAGCAAGAAGATAAACCAATGATGGTTAAGAAGATTATACCAAAATGACTCTTCAAGGAACCAAGCTCAAGTCTTATGATATTCTGGATAGTTAGGTTCCTGAAATAGGGCCTACAATTGTGATATCAAAGCAAGAAGATGGATCGATGATGGTTAAGGAGATTTCATTAGAATAAGCTCATGTCTTATGGTTCCAATGTTGGGCTCCGGAAATGAGGTCCAATACGTTCTGTTGTCGAAATTTTTTAATAAAATGACTAAAAAATACTACTGTTTATATTTATGAATGTTGAGTTAAAGTTTTTTGATAAAAAGGGAAATAGGTTTAGCTCCACCGGAACTTCCCAGTTGGATCGGATATTAACTGGAGGGCCACCATGGGGTGTCAGCCAAACATTTTAAGATAAAGGTCTATCCATTTGTAAGGCATTTTTTAAAACAAAAGACATTACCAACCATTCCTAATGACCTTAGGGAGTAGAGAAAATAATATATGGAATGCTATCTTCATTCATTTTTGTTTGCCAAAATCCACTTTTACAATCAACTTTTGGTCCATTTCAGGTGTCTTGTTATTCAACATCCCTCCAGCTGCTGCATCAATTGAGTTCCTCATTTTTTGACTTATCCTATCATAAAATGTTTGGATTTTCATGCATAGAGTTAGTCCATAATGTGGGCATCATTGAAGCATCTCCTTAAATCTCTCCTAAGTGTCTTACAATGATTCTCCTTTAGTTTGAGAGTAAAATGAGATGTCGTTCCTCATCTCACCTCCTAAAATCTCCTAATTTCATTAGTCATTGAAAACATCTTTTTATATTAAAAACTAAGGTTTCTAGGACTTACACGATGTGGCAGATAACCTTTTGAAATTGTGAAAATGCACAACTGTGGACTCCTTCTAGATTGTTGATTTTTTGTTTTATGCCTCGTTTTAACCTGAATTCTTCTCGTTTAAATCCAAGAAGTCAATTATCACCTATAAACACAGTTGGAGCAAATTAAGCACCAAATATACGATAAAAGTATAAAATATCAAGCAAAATACATTAAATATCGATGGAAAAATATAGTTAAATATCCATCTATCAAACATCCACACACTTAAGTTTTTATTATCCTCAAGCAAACCATAATCAAATTATAATTTTTACAACTTCAATCTATCATCAATCTTAACCTGTCCATTTATACTATACATCATCATATCCTATTGAATCAAATTTACATACAATTAGAATCAAGTTGTTCTAAAATTAATTTCCTAAGCAATATTAATGGTAATCATGTCAACAATCATGTTGAAATCAAAAGCATATCTCTTTACACCCTTACCAAGATTTCACTCAGTGCAATAAGGTGTTTAGGGTGAAAAGCATCAAAACTCTCAATCAATGCATAATATAACTCTTACTATAGGCTTACAATAGAATCATATCTTCACCTCTTATGTACAAACTAGAAACAAAAATCAAAAGGTCTTTATAGGGTTATAATGGGGCATAGGTATGGTATAAATGGGACAATAAAAAGGGTTAAATTCAAGGAAATTCACTCAAAGAAATATTACAAGACTTATTTACAAAATACATAGGTCTTTTTAATGCTATTCTATTGGTACCATAGACTTATTTTTTTTCTATTTTTATTTTTCTTTCTTTTTTTATGCTTTTATTCACAATATTCCAATCAGTTCCATAATTCAACAAATATTGGACCTTTCAAAAATTTCAAGTCTTAATAAGTAACTAATGTAAATAACCTTCATGGTTCTAAACAATAAAAAGGTTTTCCAAAAAAAAGGAATAAAGGTTTATAATTTGGTTTTGATCAATGAAAACGACTAAGGTTCAACTTGGTTATTCCTAAAGGTAAATTTAAGGGCACGATAATTTTGAAAGAAATAGGTTAAACAAGTTGGTGAATCTAGGTGTCTTTGTCATATCAGTGCTTATAATTTAACAACTATGGTCTCGATAAGCATAATAAAAGCAAGTTCTAGAATTATCCTACTATACATGAAACCACACCCATGAAAGAATAACGAGAGCTTTAAAAATTTTAAAAATCTTCTTTTTTAGGCTCAAAAGTTTACGAAAAAGAATGAGTATATGTGTGTAAATAATATGCAAATTTCATTCAACTTGAAAATTTCAATTGTTACGAAAAATATGACTTAGAAAACTAATTTTATTCTACCCATCATCTTTTTACATACCAATTCAAATCAATATTCAACAATAATATATAGTATTTATAGACAGATCTCAACCAATTCAAGATATCAGTTAATAAAATTTATAATCAGATTATAATAAACTTGAAGAATTCATTTAAAAATTCAGTCAACCCATCCTCACACCTAAAAGTGGACATTATCCTCAATGTTCATAATACATTTAAATACGCAAGTGAGAGAATTTTATTGGTACTTTCCTGATTGTGATGATTTTGTTTTGATTTTGATCCATCTAATATGGACCAACATCTTTGCAAAATATAAAAGAAAAGTATAAAAAGAACAGAAGAAATAAAGATCATAAAAATAAAAAGAAATATATAATAGCATTATCATTAACCTTGAGCAAAGGAAAAGGAATAAGAAAAATGCATAATTAAAGGGAAAAGAAAAGGTATAATAGTTAAACATTTCCTTGATTCCGTGTTGAGACTAAGTTTTGTCTGATGGTGGAAGGTGGTCGGATGGAGGAGCTGAACATGAAGAGCTCATACCAAATGATAGAGGATGGGGAGTAATGCCTTGATGGTTTGCTATCAACATCAGTAGATCTTCTTTCCTTCTAATTAAGGTCTCCAGTCTACTCATCCGCTCCACAAGTGTTGCTTGCTGCCTCGCCAGCTGAGCTATCGTCGGTTGGTTTAGATAAAGCTCTTTTGTAGTTCTCCCTCCCATTTAGGATGGCAATGACCGTGGTTACGGTTGCTCCTCTTGCGGTCCAACTATTACTGCTAGCTCGTTGGGTGCCTAATGACTCTATATGTGTCACCTGTGTGTCTTTGACATATGCAAACCATACATATTTGTTACATCCTGGCAAGGATTAACGCTTCTATAGTAGCCATATGCCACATCAAGGGTAGTCTTTGCATAAGTCTATTTATATAAAGTTCAACACAAATTGTGTTGACCTGCTTCTCCTCCCTCTTCCGCTTAATGAATTGAGCAAATGCATGCCCTAGGTGGATCGAAATCCTATCTAGCATGCTCCAAAAATAAAAACATCTAAGTTCCCGACCACTCCTCAGCTATCACCCCGACTGCTAAGAGTATGACTCAGGATATTGTGATTGTATTTAAGAGCTAGATGACTAGTAGCACGTTGTAACACTACATAAAATAACTAGACCTACAACTATAATAGTGATGAGTCTAGGTTGATCTCACAAAGATTAAATCTAATTACTTTTCTAAATTATGCGTATATGTAAAACAAGGAGTTTGGTTCAATGCAAATTAGAAAATAAAGTAAAATTGAATATGTAAAAACAATTCAAATTAAACAATAGCAAAGTGATAAAATTGATGAATGGTTTAAAATCCAGTTTGTTGATTTAATCTCAACCAACCACAATTTCACATATGTCATTGCGTTATCATCTTCCTACCTCTCTTTAGACTATTGATCATGAATTAACAACAAGCTTTGTTAATCCCATTTATTCCTTAGATCGTAGTTAATTAAGAAGAGTTCATTAATTAACCGTAGCTATCAGATAACCTAGAATAAACTCTCTAAGTTTAATTGGATAGCCGCCTTATGAGTGAGGAAAACAGACCAATATAAGCAACAATCACACAAGCTCGAATTATTTAACTTAGGTGACATTATCCCTAATGACATAATACCATTAGTTGCCACAAATGAATTCAAACAAGGCTATTACATATCGGATTCAAAGTTCTAACAATGGGTTCTCATGAAAAACAATCCAATAAAGTGTCAAGATCATTCTTACAGAATACCCAATCAATAAGCACAATATAACGTAAGCAATCTAAAAAAAGAGGGAAAGAACATGATACACAAAGACGATATGCTTAAATATGCTCCTTGGCATCGACTTCAACTCCGAATCGATATTGGGAAGATTAACCCTCCATCTTCTCCATCAATCTCCAAGAAAGAGCCATGAATCACCTCTAGAGATGTCAAAGACTAAAGAAGAAATGAAGAAAATTGCATCTATTCCAATCTCTCTTTTATTGTTACAGGAGGGACAAGTGGCAAGTTCACGGATGTGACTTGATGTGTCACACCCGTGAGTTTGTGTCATGGGCCTAACAAGGAGTTTCATGCCTATGACATGAATGTCTATGACTAATTTGTCATGGTTGTGAGACATATCCCATGGCCATGATAATGCATATCTTCATTCCTTTTGGTATTTTCTTATCTCCTCTTCATTCAAACCCTTCGCCTTCTTGCTCCATGAGCTAATTGAGTGTGAATCTTAAGAAGTTGGCTCAAAAAGTATGCTTTCAGCTCACTCTAGCTATTATGCTTCTAAATTATACCTAATATCAAATATAAACTAAAGTGAGTGTCTTAAATATTTTAAAGCATTAATATCTAATTGTCAAAGATTAAATGTATAAAACATTAAGAACATATCAAGTTCCCCCATACTTAGCTTTTGACCATCCTCGGGCAAATCATCACAATCAAAGTCACAAATCAAAACACTTACTCATCCATATTTCCTAAGAATATCTAATCATAGGCAAAGATGAATAGTTTCAAAAACCATAATAAGAATTCAACTTTCAACGCTTCTACTCATGATCAATCAGCATTCATCACTTTTAGAAATTGAGCAATCTAGAGGTAGACTTAGAAAAAGTATGTTTAAATATGGTAAATTCATGGATACATTCATATACCATTCATGATCAAGACATTCCATAACTATGCATATCATTTCATTTCTCCATCATCAAAGTTCACATGCATAACCATGAATTAAAGGAATTTCTTAAGGTTATAATGTGGGCAAGGGTAAGGTGATATGTATTTAGGTAATATAGCATAAAAGCCATCAAGCAAGTGAAGCAAAAGAAACACTTAATTAAACATCAAGCATATATGCTAACGTTCATTCAAAATTGGGTACCATTAGTTGCGATGAATGCAACAATTATATTTCACAACTCAAATTACCCTCATACCATAAACCTTATGAAGCGTAACCAATTAGAAGGAATCACTCGTAAAAATAATTGTTAGTAATACATTGAAACTATAAGGAGTGATCCCTCCAAAACAACATCTACCTCACGTGCAACATACTCAATTCACCCATTCACAGCTTTAAGAGGAGAAAACAAATGAACAACTTTTCAAAACAAATGTATTTCGTCCCTGATACTTTTATTCAAACATTTTTGCTTTTGTTTTTCTCTTTTTTAATAAAAATTGAAAGAAGCTACATCAACATTGAAATTTCATTGATAAAATGTAAAATGGCATCCCAACAATAATAACCATCCCATAAATATGCACACCCCCCACACTTACTTTCTCGTCTCCTCTCAATTTCCTTTTGTACGTGCATAATTCCCTGAGAAATTTGGCATATTGAGGAACTTGCTTTATGGCATCAATCAGAGGTATGTTTACCTCTACCTTTTTGAACATTTCTAAAATCTGCTTATCTTGCTCCTCTTTCTTTGATTTAGCAAACCAGTTAGGAAAACGAGGCAAAGTAATGGTAAAATTTTTAATCACTAAAGAATGAGAATTTATCTTAGTTTCCTTTTTAGCTTCTTTTATGGACACTTCAACTTCCCTCTCAAATTCTTCATCATCGCCAATAACAAGAGTCTTATATGGTGCCTCTATTTCTTTACCACTTCTCAAGGTGACATCACTTACATTTTCTTTCAGTTTTACAATGTTTGAGAAGGAAGTTTACCTAAACTCTGATTTTTTGGTTGACTCACAATGGTAGCTAATGACTCAATTGATTCTCTACATTCTGAATTCTAGCTCTTGCTTGTTGTTGAATTTGTATGGAGTTATTTTAGAGCTGAGTGGTATTCTGATTTAATGTTTTCATCATCTCTTCCAATAAAGGTCTATAACTTGATGATTGAGCTTGTCTTTGATATATTTATTGTGTGAGATCCCACATCGGTTGTGTTGGGACCCGTTTCCGGAACCCAACTCATAACGAACGAATCACAGCTTAACTAAAGTCGCTTGATTTTTTTTTTTTTTCAATTACACAACATTCAGGGTAGTTCCAATTTCCAATTTCAAATTCGTCAACTCCTCAATTCATTTAATCTTTCATAATCAAAACATATCAATTAATTTATCAAAATCTTATTATTCCTTTTCTTTTGCCAAATGACACTTAATACCCTTAATTTATCAAAAATT
>JANVCQ010000232.1:33008119-33020142 GCA_025531925.1 Erythroxylum plowmanianum
GATAGTGAGGTTTGATAGAGGTGGTGAATATTATGAAAAATTTGATGAAAGTGGACAATGTCCAGGTCCATTTGCAATGTTTCTTGCCAGTCGAGGCATATGTGCGTAATACACAATGCCTGGCACACCACAACAAAATGGTGTAGCTAAAAGGCAGAATCGTACTCTTATGAAAATGGTCAGGAGCATGTTAAGTAATAGTACTATACCTTTATAATTGTAGATGCATGCATTAAAGACCGCTGCATATTTGCTAAATAGGATTCTTAGTAAGGCAGTTCCTAAGACATCTTATGAACTGTAGATAGGAAGGAAACCTAGTTTACGACACCTTCACATTTGGGGTTGTCCGGAAAAAGTAAGACTGTATAATCCACATAAAAGGAAGCTTGATGCGAGAACTGTTAGTGATTATTTCATCGGCTATCCTGAAAAGTCAAAGGGATGAGAACCGTTAACGATTGTCTTAACCATAGTATGAGAATAGTTGAGTCTGATAATGCTAGGTTCATTGAGAATGGTCAAATCAGTGGGAGTGGAGAACCACGAAAAGTGGGTATTCACGAGAATCGAGTATAAACTACTCCAAGATGAGTAGACACTACCACGTCAGACGTGATTCCACCAGTTGTTATTCCTCTTGTTGCATCACGGATATGCAACATTCTAGAACAACAAATTAATATTCCAATTCCACAAATTGAACATATTAATGACAAACCAGCTAATAGTAATCAAGTTACAATTGATCAGGCAATGTCAAAAGACATAACATTATGAAGGTTTGTAAGGCAAAGAAGACCAGCTATTTCAAGTGACTATGAAATTTACTCACTTGAACATGAATGTGATTTAAGCATTGATAACGATCTATGCTCGTTCAAACAAGCCATGGAATGTACCAATTCTGAAAAATGGTTCAATGCTATGAAAGAAGAATTGAAATAAATAGATGATAACAATGTCTGGGGATTAGTTAAGTTGCCAGAAGGTGCAAAATAAGTGGGTTGTAAATAGGTCTTTAAGACCAAACATGACTCACAAGGAAACATTGAAAGGATGGTATTGACTATAAAGAGACCTTCTCTCCAGTTTCAAAGAAGGACTCCTTAAGAATTGTTATGGCACTGGAATGGATGTAAAGACTACCTTTCTAAATGGTGACTTGAAAGAAGAAGTATGTATGGATCAACCGGAAGGTTTCGTGACCACAGGAAAGGAACGATTAGTGTGTAAATTAAAGAAGTCAATATATGAACTGAAGCAAGCTTCCCGACAATGATATCTTAAGTTTAATGATATCATTACGTCTTATGGTTTTGTAAAAAGCACCATTGATCGGTGTATCTATATGAAGGTTAGTGGGAGCAAGTTCACTATATTAGTCCTATATGTTGACGATATCCTACTTGCGACGAATAATATTGTTTTGTTACATGAAGTAAAGAATTTTCTTTCTAATAATTTCGAAATGAAAGATATAGGTAAGGCATCCTATGTGATAGAAATAGAAATATTCAGGGATAGATTACAAGGATTGTTAGGATTGTCTCATAAAGGTTATATCGAGAAAATATTAGAAATATTTCAAATGAAGAAATGCTCCGCAGGGATAGTTCCAATTCAGAAAGGGGACAAATTTAGTCTAATACAATGTCCACGAAATGATTTGGAACTTAAGGACATGGAGTCTATTCCTTATGAGTCAGTAGTTGGGAGCTTAATGTATGCTCAAACATGCACTAGGCCAGATATTAGTTTTGCTGTTGGAATGCTTCCATAATTGCAACACCGACCTCTTCCCAAACCAAGGATATATACGCTCAAGCTAAACCATTTCATGATCCTAAGCTATACCGTCATATAGTAGGAAGCCTGTAGTACTTAATTTTAACACGCCTAGGCATAACAATGGCTGTCAACAAAACATTCCAGTTCATACACTCCCCTTCGGTTAATAATTGGCTAGCCGTTAAGCGAATTCTCATGGTCTCATTATTCGACCTTGTCACTCACTAACCTTGCTGGCCTATTCTCACGCCGATTAGGGAGGTGATCTTCGGGATAGAAAAAGCATAACATGTTATATTGTATATCATGGTCCTAATATCATTTCGTGGTCTTCAAAAAAGCAAAATATAGTGGCTCGATCGAGTACAGATGCAAAGTACCGAGCCCTTGCAACCGCAGCCTCCAAAGTTAAATGGCTACAATCACTATTAAAAAAGCTTCGGATACAACTCCCTATGCCTCCAAGGTTGCTATGTGATAATGTTTCTGCCACATACCTCGCTGCCAATCCATTTTTCCACTCGCGCTCCAAGCATCTCGATATAGACTTCCACTTCATGCGGGATGAGCTAAGACATAAACGTCTCTAGGTTTCGTTCATGTCTAGCAAAGATTAGTTGGCTGACATTCTCATGAAGCCCTTACACAAGTCTCGGTTCCTTGACTTAAAACTTCCTATCATTCTGACTACAAGTTTGTGGGGGAGAGGGTGACAGCTCCTTGTGACTCGAGATTCCATTCAAACCTAGTGGGATTTCCTTTCATTCAAACTAGCAGGATTTTTGTCCATTCCAGCTCAAGTTATTCAAAGCCATTCAATCGATTCCTGTAAATCAGCAGTAATCAAATATTCTGCATTTTGAAATATACAAAAGTTAGCTCCTAAACTAGTGCAGTTATATAGCTATATATACTGTAACCTTCGGTACTAAATATATAAGAAATTTCAGACCAAATTCTCACTATTAACATAGTATCAAAGAAGGTTGCTCTTATGTTAGTCGTTAACATCTCGAAATGATTAATTATATTACGCGTTAGACCCGCACGTGAGGGGGGTGTGTTGAAATATAAAGAGTGGGAGTTTGTCCCACATTAGAGAAAGAGAAGAAGGAAGACTAATATATAAGTCTAGTGGGCTACTCCACCTATCACCAATTAATTTTAGGATGGAACCTCACTTAGACTTGTATATGGTCTAACTTTCCTTCTCGGATGGGCCCATAGGCCCATTGTAAATTTTAACACTCAAATCATTTAATAGCATATCTATATTCACCATCATTGGATCCAGACCATAGGAATATCTTACACATTTTATCAAATATTTTATTCACAGCTTTAGGAATAGCTAGATGTGTAGCATAATGTATGTTGATTAAATTCAAAATAACTATGATTAACTAAGTTCCAACAGACAGTGATAATGTTTTCATACTCCATCCAAATATTTTGCTTATATCTTGTTCATTAACAGTTTGAAGCTTCCATAACTTTATCTTGTGGCAGAAATTGGGATTCCAGGGTAAGTGAAAGATAAAGGTAGTCCCTTGAAACTAGTAATGCATCTCGCCATATGCTCTTGATTAAAGGAACTTTTAGAGATGTAGAAAGAAAACTTGTAATTATTTACATAAAGCCCATTCACCCTGGTAAACATCTTAATGGCCTTTATCACTATTATTAATGAAATTATATCCACTCTTGCTAAGATTATAAAATCATTAGCAAACATAAGGTTAGTGATACCCATTCTTCTACACTTTGATTGAAACTTGAAATGCTTAGTTCTCTCAACAATTCTCTTCAAGAGTCTATTAAAAACTTTCATGATAAGAGAAAAGATATATAGTGAGGTTCGATCTCCTTGTCTAATGCATTTGGAGTTGTTGAATGTCTATATGGGTCTTCATTAATGATTATACTAAATATAGGAGTAGTGAAACACACTTTCAACCACTCTATAAAGCATTCTAGGAACTCCAAAGCTTTTATAATGTGACAAAGGAATGTCCAATCAACATTGTCATATACCTTCTTCAAATCCACTTTCAAGATACAATTCCTTCCACCTTTATTACTGGAATATCCTTTCATGAATTATTTCATAAGCAGAATGTTGTCTCTAATCCCTCTACTAGGTATGTTAGCCCCCTGTGCATTGTAAACACAGTTAACTAGCACTTCCTTAAGCCTATTTCCAAGACTTATTTAATTTTATAAATGGAGTTGCAACAAGCAATAGGCCTCAAATCCCTCAAATGTTTATGTTCTCCATCTTTAGGAATTAGAGTGACGAAATTTCTATTAATCTCTTTGAGCAGTCTCCTCTTCTAAAAAAATTCAAGAATAACATTATGTACTGTATCTTTGGTGATTGGTAAGACTTTTTTATGAAGAAAAACATAATGAAACCATTTGTCCCTAGCTAGTATTTTGTGAGGTTTTAGACATTTAACCACGTAATCAATCTCATATCTTGTTACTGGTTTAGATAGAGTGTTTGCCTCTTATAGTGAGATGCAACCTTCAATGATATTTTGCAATAAATTAAATGAAGACTGAGCATAAGTAGGAGCATTCATGTAGCTAGAAAAGTAACCATAAGCCTCCTTGAGCAAAAGTTCTTACTTAGAAATGGTTTGGTTATTAATCAGTAAGTTATAGATTCTATTAGAGCATGTTTTAGATATCACTGATTTGTGAAAGGAGGATCTCCTATCATCACCCATAAGCCATTATATTACGGATCTTTGCTTCATTAATGAATGATCATAAGATAGGGCCTTTGATAGGTTATACATTGCTTAATTTTCTTTTTCCCTTAGTACAATGCAATCTAGATTCTTGTAAAGTTTATCCTAAGCTAAACTTAGAGCCCTTTTAGTAGTAGGTACAATAATAATAGCAATAGTTACAACCCTATTAATGTTCTTTACATGTGTCTGTAGGGGAAATAAATTTATTGGAAATAGTTTTCCTTAGAAATCCCCATTATTTGTTACTAATTTTCTTTTTGTTTGCAGAAAGATATTTTCCTATTCAAAGATAATGATGCAATTTAATAAAGAATAGTTAAAAGAGATAAGACATATTTAGTTGAAAAAACTTATTGGGAAAGTAACAAGTAGTCCAATAAAGTCGCCATCTCTAACAGGCATTATTGCAACAAAGTGTTCATTGTTTTGATAAGATGTTTATCTACTTTGTAGTGGTGGCTCAAGAGAATTTTATTTAGGAGTTATTGTAAATGATATGAAAATTAAATATGTGAAATGCAAGTATAATGAATATGAAAGTTTTTATTTATGATAATTCAAGTTTCTAAAACTAGATTGAAGTTTTATGATAGATGTGAGAAATTTTTTATAGATCACCTCCTCTTTTTTGTGAAGAAAATTCTATATTCATTAAGATATTTGGTCTTACCATTAATACAATCAAAGCAATTTCATTTTAAAAGGTTGTGAGAGTTTAGCTAACATAATCATCTCTAATTTTAATTTCACCTAAGGAGAACTCCCCTTCAAATATATAGCTATACCTATTATCACAAGAAAATTATCTTATAAGGAATGCATATCCCAAGTAAAAGCTCTTCAAAAGAAGTTAAGAAGTTTTTTGATAAAGTTATATCTTTTTTTGGGAGATTGCAACTAGTTACTACAATTTTTAATCATATACAAATTTGTTAGTCATCTCACTTGGATCTCCCTTTAGGTATAGTTAAAACATTAGAAAGGTTCCTAAAGAATCTTTTGTGCATAAGGATCTTAATTCAACTAGTGCTAAAGTTAAATGATCTAGCTTATATTGTCTTTAAAACTAATGATACTTAAGAATTAAACTAATAAGATCTATGAACAAGGTTATGCTTATCAAAATGATTTGGAGACTCTTAATTGACAAATAATCTATTTGGCTGAAATTGATGCATACTATCTCACAAATGCTAGTATATAGAATGCATAACCTAAGATCAACTCGTGATGAGCTGTTACGAAGATGATGGTTCTGAATAACCCATAATCAGCACCGTCGAGCCACCAGATTGGGGCTGTCGAAACTTACTGCTGCCATGTGTGGGCATACTCGGTAGTGAAAAAATCAACGAAAACAAGCCCCAGTCGATCACGAATTGTTCGTTTCTCATAAAAAAACTCATGGATCAAAGCCTTGGCCTCCATGATCGGCACTGTCAGGCGACCAGGTCAGGGCCATGGGCACATGCCGCAACCATTTGCGGGCATATATAAGAAAAATTAGCCGAAAGAAGCCCCAGTATGGCACGGATTGTTAGTTTCTCATCGAAAACTCGTCGATTATAGCCTTGTAGGCTATGATCAACACCATCGGGCGACTAGGCTAGGGTTGTGGGCACTTGCCATGGCCATGTGCAAGCGTATGGAATTGATGCCAAGAAGTAGTAATATTAAGTGTATTCTCAACTTTAGTCTCACCTTTAATTAAGAAGATACAATAAGATGGAGCAAACACTCTTCTTAAGTGTTTACTAAAATCGTAGGATAACATAATATGGATAACAAAAGGTAATAAAATCTACCCAAAAGCTTCTTTTATTCTATGATTGACTTTTAAGGAGAAATTAAGTGCAATTGCAAGTTTGAAGAACTTCCTAAACCTTCCAACAACTTATGTTCCATGCAATAATGAATATGAAATTATTGCTCATCTCTTCTTGAGGCAGTTTTTCTCTTTCCATTTGAAAGCAAATGCAATGGCTCACTTACATGGACATTTCAGGCACCTTACAAGAGCTAGATATAAAGTTTTCCCGGAAACCAATCATGAAGAGGGAGGATTTAACGACGCCGCACAAGATTGCGCTTGTAAATGCCAAATATACAAAAAAATATTTTAGAAGATAAAAAAACGAAGGAATTCTCTATTGCAAGAATTGATCAATGGCACAAGACTATAAATATTAACTCATCAATTGCATACAAGCTGTATCAAGCACCTATTTTCTGTTTGGTTTTTGGCTCCAAATGCTTAGTTATGCAGGCCCGTAAATCGAAGAAGCTGAGCAGCTCATTTAGCATTGAAGGTTGGACCTGTTTTAGTCAGATTAAGTCTGCTTGACTGTAATATGATGCACGCAGTGGCTATATTGTAAGTGTTGGATTATTTATCCCTTCTAAATTTTGGTAACTCTTTTTTATTAAGGCTTATTTAATGAGATTTTTTACATTATAAAATAAATATTTAAACAAATGAAAAGAAGTTTAGGGATTTAGAATTACTTAAAATTCTTGATATTTTTAAGAGAAAAGCTAAGACATTGAAAAATAAAAATACATCAAACGAGAATTCCAAAGAATTCGAGAAACTTGTTTGGACTCTACTTGTTACGTTAAGGTGTTATGATAGATGTTATCCTCATCTCTTTTCTGGTTTAAACAACATCTCGGTGAATGTAAGGTGATAGATGTTTCAGCTGGAGACTTTATTTCTGAACAATGGACCAAAAGAAAAAGATTTTTTTGCGATTTGTATAGTGTAATTATTTCGTCTCCACAGTAATTACAAAAGAATAAGAGAGTCATTTTATCAATCCCTCCCAGATTCTCACCGTATCCATAGACAGTATTTAGTGACATAATCAAGTGGGAGTAACCATTTCAGTCGTAAGTAAGCCATAGAAAATCTTGTTTCGCGAAAAGAAAATGAAGTTCCCTCTGGTGAAAATCTCCAAAATTATTGTCAAGCCATCGAAATCAACACCTAACCATCTTCGCACTTGCCAATTCTCATCTCTTGATCAAATTATGGTTCGAGTTTTCGCACCATGGATTCTTGTCTATCCTAGAAACTCCAATATCAGTAGCACAGAAAGAAGCGAAACGGTTAAGAAATCCTTGTCTGAGACCTTAACATTGTTTTATCCGTTCGCAGGACGTGTCACAGTTAATTCCCACATAGAATGCAACGACGCGGGAGTTCCGTTCGTGGAAGCTATGGCCAAAGGCACCATTCTCGACATCCTGCAGCACCCATATGGAAATGATCTCAATATGTTTCTTCCGTTTGATGTGACTGATCCTACTGACTTAATTCTCTATGTCCAAGTAACTTACTTTGACTGCGGTGGAATGGTAATTGGGTCTGCTGTTTCTCACAAGATTGCAGATGGATTATCAGGAGCCGTATTCCTCAGCACATGGGCTGCTGTTGCTCGCGGCGAACGTAGCACTGTAAAAACCCCTCTTTTCGACGCAGCAAAGTATTTTCCACCCGTTAAATTATCTAACTTCGATCCTTGCTTTGAGCTTGTCAATGGTAACAATGATATCGTCTCAAGGATATTTTATTTAAGGCGTCTAGTATAAATGCTCTGAGGGATAGGTATGCTGATAAAACGGGGAACCGAAAAACGCGAATTGAGACCTTAACAGGCTTTGCATGTGACAGGATCATAAGAACTACTGAAATAATGGCAAATCCTGAAACAATTTGCTCCGTTAAGCAGGTCTTGAACTTGCGTACAAGAATGAACCCACCTCTATCAGGGAGGTGCGTTGGAAAATACATCTATGAGCCAGATGTAGCAGTGCTCGACATAAATGCCGACGATGCATGCCGCAGTGTAATAGACCAAATGAGAGAAACCGTAAGAAAGGTTGACTCGGAGTTTCTGAAAACGCTTCAAGATGGCGAAGCGCATCTGAAAATGATGGAAAAGAGAGCTCAGGCTCAGAGTAGTAGACAGATTGTTCCTCTAACCTTCACTAGTTGTTTTGGCTTCTCGATATATGATACTGACTTCGGATGGGATAAGGCTGTATGGGTAGGTCTGGGGTTGTGGCCTTACAAAAACTTGGTTAAGTTTTTTGACTCCAGAGAAACAGGGAGCATAGAGTTGTACAATGCTAAAACCTATTTGAGAGCTAAAACATTCACATATTAACTAAAAGAATTATATGGCTCTTATGCTTGTTGATTGCTAGCCCTAATAAGGTATTGAATTTTAAGAGTTAATGCAATACCAATTGAATTGATCTTGAGATAGCAACACACAATAAGAGGACTCACTTGCAAAATTCAAGCTATTAATCTTCAGTTCCATATATTTGTTTTGATATAAGAGGCTGCTCTTCTTGCTTATATTATGGCTTATCAACCTATTATGTACCTCTATGCAATAAGTGAAGAGGTATGGAGATATATGGTTCGCTTTTCTAAGCTCTTTTCCCAATTTTATCAATTTTATTGGTTCCCATTTATAAAGAATGTTAAAAGATGTTGTTTGCCCACATTATTGTACCCACCTCTTAAATTGACATGAGAACATAAATGCTTTTAAAGTGTGTTGAATAAAAGGCAAACTAATTGAATCAAGCACCTTTTAAAAATAAATTTTAATAGCTCAGCTTCCTAGACCCTTTTTCGTGGTAATTCTTGAAAAATTCTTATGGAAGGAGTATATTATCACCTATATTTATTCCTTTGATAGAAAGAACTTTGACAAGGATTAATGATTGAGGTAAGCACCACTTTGAATATATCTACTTACATCTTAGAAATAATCTTATATATTAGGTTGTAATAAGAGATATGTCTATACTCACTCAAGTTATTTAGGTTGGCAACTTTTAGCGCTGAAGTGATAAAGTTTATGCTCAATTCCTTTAATATAGTTAAGTTCTTGAATAATTATGGCACAAAATTTGTTACTTGATCCTTCATTAGATGCTAAGATTTTTTTAAAAAATATATCCCTTGAAACCATCAATGCCTAGTACTTAAAGGTGGTTCAAAGAGAAGAGTGACATTCCAACATCAACAGAGTTAATAGGCGATAAAAGCATTTTCACTTAGTTGATGATCTCATTAAGGATCTGTATAGAGGAATAAGTGTTAGTAACCTAACCTAATGATTTTTGGAAATAGTCATTAACTATTGTTAACTAATCATCTTGCTTCTAGATCACTTCAACATTCTTCCTTAAGATGGAACTAATCCTATTGGAGTTCATTCATGCAATGAAATAGTAGAAGAAGTATTTACTACTTTGGTCTCCTCCCTCCAGCCATTGTACCTTGGATTTTTGCTTGAGAAATGAGTAATGGTTGTTGAGGGCTAGCCTATAGGATGACAAAGCTTTTTTCTTGTTATTTATTGTTTTTTTGGGTCATTTGATAGTGTTAGTCCCTAACTGCATCTGATAGGGGGTGGGGTGAGTTGGGTGTTTATAAAATTCAACAATTCTTCCAATCAATATACTTGTTTAATAATAATCAATATGAATAAGGATGAGAAAAGTGATCGATATAAATCAAATAAATAATTTAAAAAGGATAAAAGAGTGAATGCAAGCTAATTTATAATAGTTTGACAAATAACTCTTACTTTTGTCCACTCCTAAGACTCTTCTTAGACCTCCACTATAATTCTTCTTTTAAGGTGATGAGTAACTTTTGTACAATCTTTCTCAATAAAGAGGAACCATTCTTACAATCTTCTTCTAAAGTGAAGAGAAATCTCAATCTCACTTGGATCATTCCAAAGTATAATAATATAATGCCCCAAATATATTTTGCAACTTAAAAATTCCTCACTTTAATGCTTAATAACTCCAAAGAGGCCTCAATCATACAAATATAAGATATTGATGCACAAATGATTGAAAAAATACTTAGAAATGTGTGTAAAATACAACAAAATGTTTCTTGGTTATAAAACCAATGAGAAAACACCTATTTATAGTGTTTGGGATCTTCCTAGCTATTTGAGTCAAGAACTAATAATTATAACAACTATATGTAGGACACTGGCTAATTAGTATAGCATACTAGTCGACCATTATTGATGCATATTGAACACACCAGAAAATAAAACTTAACTCTACATACTAAATTTGTAGTAGTGATGAATAGAGATTACATCTATAGAGAGTGTATGTGTAGCTTTTGTAATGAAAGAATTGATGTTTAGGATATAAAGGGGGTTTAGTTAGATTCGAATAAGAAAATAAAATGAAATTAAAATAATAAAAGCAAATTATATCGAGCTATGGAAAAATGATAAAATTGATGAATGAACCTAGAATCCAGTTCTCAATTCAATGTTCGTCAACACACGCATGAGCACACTTAATCTTCATGTTGTTCTTATACCTCTTTTAAAAACTATGAAGCGTAGGTTAACAACAAACTCTGTTAACCTCAGTTTTTCCTTAAGTCGTATCTAATCAAAATAAACTCTTTAATTAAACCTAGTTATCAAACAACCTAGAATAAGCTCTCTAGATTTAATAAGATAAATCTATAGGTACACTCAAACACCATTCGTGATTAAGACATTCACAACTTTATATATCATTTCAATTCTCTACCACTAGGATTCATGTGCATAATCATGAATCAGAGAAATTTTTTAGGTTGTAAATTGGGCAAAAGTTGGTGTCAAATGTACAAAGTCATCAAAGTTAGTGAAGCTAGAAAAACACTCAATGGAATATCAATAGCAAAAATTAACATTCACTCAAAATTATGTATCATCAGTTATGATGAATGCAAAAACTATGTTTCACAGCTTAGATTCAGGCCTTCACACTATAAACCATATGAAGTATAAGGTGTTGGGCTCCAAATTTTTTTATTTATTTTATTAAGCATGATTTGAATAAATTTTGTGGCCTTGCTAGATAAATTATTTTAATTGGAGTTTAATTAGCATGTCAATGATTGGAGGATTTATTGCTTAGGTAGATGGAATTAGAAGTATTAAATGGAGAAGTTAAGATTACGTTAGAGTATAGTATGGTATAAGTTAAATTGAAGAAGGAAGAATGCATAAGGGGCAAAATGGGAAGATCACTTAAGGTTAAAAGGCTAAGGCATTACATGGAAGGGCATAGTGGACTTTGTCATAAATTTAGGGTAAAAATGAAAGAAGTAAATGTAGTCTTGTATTGTAGAGGAGCAAAAATCATGAATGAAGGAGGAGAAAGGAGAAAAAGAAGAGAAAAGCTAGGGCTTTAGAGAATCTTGAAGAACTTGGAGACTTTGAAGCTAAAACAAGTAAGTATAAGTACTAACCTTTCTTGATTGTTGGATAAAGCATATTTAGTGATAGTTGGAAGGGAAAAACAAGGTTGAATGTGGGTAAGAAGTTGTTGATGAATGGTATGAGTTAATGTTTTATTGTTTGGTTAATGATCAAGAGTAGATTATGAATTTGTTGTGAATGATATTGGGTTGAAATGAAG
>JANVCQ010000232.1:33026591-33037133 GCA_025531925.1 Erythroxylum plowmanianum
GAGTGTATTGTTATGACTGAAAATATTTCCAAATTAAAGCGGGCCCAAAGTGCCTACTGATTTCCGCGCATATGATTTATTAAAAAAAAAAAATTTACTGAGTGATGTAGCACACCACCCTCACAGGGTACGGACTCGAATATTACCATTGATGTCGGGTTCGGGTCATGCGGGAGTGGGATGTTACATGCATAACCGAAGATTAACTCGCGTTGAACTATTACGAAGATGTTGTTCTTAATAACTCTTATTTACATCCGGAATAGATGCCAAGAAGCAGTAATATTGAGTATATTCTCAACTTTAGTCTCACCTTTAATTAGGAAGATACAATAAGATGGAGCAAACACTCTTCTGAAGTGTTTACTAACAATTCTTGCAGGATCCTATTGAAAAATTTTGCACCAAAAATCCTAGGATAACATAATATGGATAACAAAAGGTAATTAAATGCAAAAGCTTCTTTTATTCTATGATTGACTTTTAAGGAGAAATTAAGTGCAATTGTAAGTTTGAAGAACTTCCTAAACCTTCCAACAACTTATGTTCCATGTAATAATGAATATGGAATTATTGCTCATCCCTTCTTGAGGCAGTTTTTCTCTTTCCATTTGAAAGCAAATGCAATGGCTCACTTACATGGACATTTCAGGCACCATCTTACAAGAGTTAAATATAAAGTTTTCCTGGAAACCAATGATGAAGTGGGAGGATTTAACTGCGCACAAGATTGTGCTTGCAAATGCCAAATATACTTTATGGCATGAAAAAATAAAAAATATTTTTTAGAAGTTAAAAAAATGAAGGAATTGTCTACTGCAAGAATTTATCAATGGCACAAGACTATAAATATTAACTCATCAATTGCATATAAGCTGCATCAAGCACCTATTTTCTTTGGCACCAAATGCTTAGTTATGAAGACCTGTAAATCGAAGAAGCTAAGCAGCTTATTTAGCATTGAAGGTTGGACTTGTTTTAGTCAGATTAAGTCTACTTGACTAATAATATGATTCATGCAATGGCTACATTTTAAGTGTTGGATTATTTATCCCTTCTAAATTTGGTAACTCTTTTATTAAGGCTTATTTAATGAGACTTTTTACATTATAAAAGAAATATTTAAACAAATGAAGTGTTAAATATTTTAAGGTTTTTAAGATAGCTGATAAGTGTGAATTGCACCATGTTTTAGGGCTTAGTTTGATATAGATTTAATTGTTAATTCAATCGTTTAGTATGTGTTTAGGTTAGAATTGTGTTAGTTAGTTAATTATTTGTGCTAAGTGTTTTTATGGGTTAGTACAAGTCTTTGAGCTTAATTATTATATTTTTGAGGCACCTTGATGTGTTTGTTAGTGTTTCAGGGTCAACATCGAAGAACGGATAAATTTCAGAGACACTTGGGCCGAAACAACAGCCCACAATCACGGCATAATAGGCCACAATCGTGGCAGAAACATTAGTGTCAGCCCACGATCGTGAAAGAAGCCTTAGACAAGGCCCATGATCATGGCCTGCTTGCCACAATCATGACAGAAGGCTTGGATGTGGCCCACGATCATGGCCTATGTCGAGCAAATGCGTCGACACTCAAAAACGTCAAGTTTAGAGGGATTTTTTGGACCTTTCAAATCCTGGAAAAATCCTAAAGCTGACCAGAACACAAAAGGTATATAAATAATAAGACAAAGAAGTTGAAGGAGCTTTTGCATCTACCATTTCCAAAGATACCCTAGAGAGGATTGTTGAGAGATAGAGAAAGAGAAAAAAATAAGAGCAAAGTAGAGAAGTAGCCGACTCGACGTACTTCCCGGATTAGGAGTTTCCTGACGTCGCTACCTCCTGTCTCCGTTCAGATCATATTTATTGTTATACAATTAGGTATAAAAGTATGATGATAGGATTTTTGAATGTTGAGATGTTCTAAACTCACCTTCGTGGGTTTTATATCTGATTTAATGAAATTTTAATTGTTTGTGTCTTTACTGGATTTATTGTGATTTAATTTCTGCAATTGCATAATTCAGTGATAAACTGAGAAGGTGAATCGAGTGAAAATTAATTAAATTTAGCTAACGAGAGTTAGATGATTTAATAGAACAAGAATTAAATCAAATCGGTAAATTGTGCGTGGAGAGATCTTGCATAGGTTCCCGATAGTTTTTTGGACAACTTCAGATCTAATTAGGGTTTTGAATAGATTGTTAATCGAGATATTGCAATTCCCATAATCTGATTAGCGTTTATAAATTAGGGTTAATGATTATAACTCGAGGGAGAGTCATCAACCCTAGGATTGTCTAAAACCAATAATCCAGTAATTCATAATCAATTAGGTTAGCATTAAAGATAGGTAAAAATTTCCTTTCTCTCAATTGGTAGTTTCTTAGGTTGATTCTTGAGTGTGCATTGCAATTACTAAATTGTTAATATTTTCGTAACTGATGCTTGGATTGATTTGCTTGATTGAATTGAATTCTTGTTTTAGATTTGCTATCTTTTGAATTTTTGCAAATTATGCTAGCCTTAGATTTTAGGACTAGATTATTCCTCCTCGTGGGATTGACACCTTAAGTACTACGCGAATGACCCTTGCGTTTATGGATTATTGAGGTTGACTAATTAAAACTTACACACATTGGAAAACCACGACGAAGTTTTTAACGTTGTTGTCGGGGACACGATTAGTTTATTTCTTTTAGTTTAAGGCTTTTTCACTATCTTTTATTTTAAATACATAAATAAAACAAGAAACAAAACAAAACAGAAAGAAGTTTGGCGCATAAAGTAGAGATAAAGCAAGACATCTTAGAATGAGAAATGAGACATCTGAAGAGCTAGATGCCAAGAAGAAATGGAAAGAACAATAATGGAAGATGGATATTATAGGGAGCAAGGAACTTTGGCGAATTACAATGAGGCACAGTATGGTTGGGGAAGTAACTATCCTTATTGGAATATATACACTCCAGGGTGGTAGAACAACCCCATTTTTATTAGTCCAATAATGTAAGGACGCATTTGGGACGTCAAGACCTTTTACGACGTCAACAAGATGAGTCCAGTTCATGGGATTCTAAATTGGACAAGATCCTGGATAAGCTTATAGACATGGAAGAGGGTCAGAAAAGACTAGAAGAGCAAATTGAGCAAGTAATGGAAAATTAGGCCTTGTCTATTCATAACTTAGAGATTCGAGTAAGCCAACTTTTCAATGAATTTTGTAAGAGAAGTGTGGAAGACTCTAAGTACTATGGAAATACATCAACGAGAGCAATATAAGGCTATCACACCTAAGAATTAGGGAGAGCTAGAAGGATCAATGGAAAACCAAACCGAACCCCACCTTATTGAAGACCAAGAGAAGACAAAAGCATATGAATAAAAGAATGCCAACCCTCCCTTTTATTCACCAGTTCTTGATACCATGTGTGAACATTGAAAAATCTTTGGTAAATGTCCATGAAAAGAACCTTATCCTTCATATTAATGATGGCCAAGTGACATTCAACATGAATGATGTATTAAAAAATCTGAAGGAGAGTAGCTCATTCAGGATAACTGATGTGTTCGAATCTTCTAAAGAACAAATGACAAGAGACTTCGAGTTTAAAGAAGTTACGAAAGTCTCTATTCGTGAAATGGAAGAAGTAGAGGAGACGAAGGTGAATAGGGAAGAAAGAGAGCAACTCACCTTCGTACAAGACAAACTGTTGGATTCAATGGAAGATTCAGGAAGTTTTGTTATTCCCTGTTATGTTGACAGTTCACTCAAAAAAAGGATATTATTAAGCTTAATTGATTTCCATAATGTTATCAATATTGTCCTTTTGATTATTTTACAATTTGTAGCTTACTTACAGGCTACAAAACCTACGTTGAACAAAAAAGGTGGAAGCAAGCCACTCATAATTGATCCCAGTTGATTTTTTAAAGATAGAGCGTCGAGCTACCGACATTAAAAGAAGCACTGCATAGGAGGCAACCCATGGAATGTTAATTTGATGTCATTTCCTTTGATTGTTAGATAGTTTGAATTTCTTAGTTAAGTTGTTTCGTTTCTAAAAAAATCAGGAAGGCAGAGGACTTCAACATGAATTTGATGATCGAGGAAGTAAGCAAAAGAGAGGTGACAGTTCATTCAATTTCAATTTCCAGTTTACGAAGAACTTACCTTAGATTATTTACATCCCTTCAATTAGAATCCAACAAACCTAGGTAATTGTAGTTTAGGTTGCATGGACAACCTTATGGGATTGATTATGAGACTTTGCACAAAATTTGTGGTTTCCCCGAGTCATCCATAGTGGATCAGTAAGATGATTTCCACGTCAACCCTTACTGGACTGAACTAACTGGGTTAGAGCATTTTGACACTAAGAATGAACACTACAACATCATCAGGAGCCACAAACACTTGTTACTGCACAAATTCATATGTTAAACTATTTTTGACAAAATAGAAACTAACAAGTGTTCGATGAAAGAACTTTTTATGTTGTGGTGCATGGACCATAGCATCCTAGTTTGCACAACCATCCACATCTTTAACGCAATTATTGTTGCTCGAAAGAAGAGGAGCAGTAACTTAGGAATGGGTTACTTGGTTTCAGCCATAGCTAATTCCTATGAAGTTGAGTGCAACGAACTCACAGTCTACCATCCTAAATTCATAAACCGTCATCACCTATGGCGAGCTAAAATCTTGAAATCCTAAAATATGGAACTTCGGGATATTATTACCAGGACAGAAGTAAAGGGTAGGGCAAGACTGGTCAAGCGAGTTCAAGTGCTCAACAACATCAAGAAGAGGATTCGACCAGCGAGGAATTCGAGGAAAAAGAAGAAACAGAAGAACCAGGTTGGAAAAAATACTGGATGCAATCTCCGCAAGCACCAAGGTAATTACAGATACACTCGCAGAGAACTCCAGAAGGATGAAGGAGATGGTCTAAACTCAACAACGTCAGAGCTGGGACATACATCGTATCCATGGTTATTTCGAGGATCAGGGCATTCAACTGGCACCTCCAGAACCATCCCCGCCACCGTCACCATAAGGCTTTGTTCTAACCCCTTTCTTTTTAAATTTGGTCTATATTTTTTTGTTTTATTCTAATTTATTTTTCTTCTTTCTATATGTGTTTGTTTACCCACTTCTCACATTGAGGAGAATGTGTTGTTCAAGTGTGGGGAGGTTATATGTTTTGTGTTGAATGGGAATTTTGCATGATAGTTATTAGATCCACTTTGTGAATTGAGTGAATGTGTCAATGGCTTAGATGGATTGAAATTGATTTAAGTTTGAACATAGTCTATTAGGTTGTGAAGAATCATTAGCTCACAAAATTAGTGAATTGGGGTCTTTGGCTAAATATGCAACTTAGTTAGGATTTAGCGTTAGTTTGTCACCCTCTAAATTGTCACATACATTCACAATTTGAGGCCTTTTGACTTAAGCAATTTTGCTAGTATTTTTTCATGGAAACAAGTAGCTAAAGCAACAAGGTAGGCAATATAAATAAAAAAATCAAATCATGTTTGATAATTATATATTAAAAAATTACTATTTTGCTAGCCTTCGGGTTATGAATAGAACTAGTAACTAGTTGAGAACGTGATGTAGCTGAGTAACCAGATCGACACGCATCACAAATGTGTGCTTTCACATCAAAAGCCTATAATGACATTCCAACCAAGCAGCTTAATAAAAAACATGACTTATTTGAGTAACCGGATTGAAATTTATTACCAATGTTTGCCTCCGCGTAAAAAGACTAAGTCCATATTCACAAAAAGTTAAAAAAATATTGTGTATTTTCAAATAAAAACCTATCAAACTTGTAATAGCTTGACTTTTCATGAAATCATAATTAGGAGTAGTTACAGACTCTGAATGACCAAAGAATTATTAATGTGTGTGCAATTGAAAAGGGTAAACAATTTAACACTTGAGTCTGGATTAATATGTATATTTAGTTCAAAGCCCCAAGTCGAGAATTTTGCATGTTAATGATTTGATTTACTTGAATGATTGTGTTTAAAATTAAATTTATTTTGTGAAGTCGAAGTCATTGTCTCATTACTGCATTGTGTGTCGTGTGATTTTGTATGTTTGTTGTTTTGTTTGCTTGAGGATAAGCAAATGTTTAAGTGTGGGGATGTTGATAAGTGTGAATTACATCATGTTTTAGGGCTTAGTTTGATATAGATTTAATTGTTAATTCAATCATTTAGTATATGTTTAGGTTATAATTGTGTTAGTTAGTTAATTATTTGTGTTTAAGTGTTTTTATGGGTTAGTACAAGTCTTTGAGCTTAATTATTATGTTTTTTTAGGCACCTTGATGTATTTGTTATTGTTTCAGGGTCAACATTAAAGAACGGAGAAGTTTCAGACACTCGCGCCAAAACAACGGCCCATGATTGTGGCACAATAGGCTAAGATCGTGACAAAAGCATTGAAGTCAGCCCACGATCGTGGCCTATATGCCACGATCGTGACAAAAGCCTAAGACATGGCCCACATCGGGTAGACGCATAGACACTCAAAAACGTCAAGTTTAGAGGGAGTTTTTGGACCTTTCGAGCCTTGAAAAACCCTAGGCCTACCCAAAACACAAAAGGCATATAAAGAATAAGACAAAGAAAATGAAGGAGTTGTGCATCAGCCACTTCCAAAGAAACCCTAAAGAGAATTGTCGAGAGCTAGAGAAAGAGAAGAAGGAAGAGAGAAGTGGAGAAGAAGTCGACATCGACGTACTTTCCAAATCAGGAGTTTCCCGAAGTCGCTACCTCCCGTCTCTATTCAGATCGTTCAGATAGAATTTTGGAATAATAGTATGATGATAGGATTTTTTAATGTTGAGATGTTCTAAACTCACCTTCGGGGGTTTTATCTCTGATTTAATAAAATTTGATTGTTTATGTCTTTACTGGATTTATTGTGATTTAATTTCTACAATTGCATAATTCGTTGATAAACTGAGAGGGTGAATCAAATGAAAAATAATTAAATTGGGCTAACGAGAGTTAGGTGATTTAATAGAACAAGAACTAAATCAAATCGGTAAATTATGTGAAGAGAGTTCTTGCATAGGTACCCGATAGTTTTTTGGACAACTTCAGATCTAATTAGGATTTTGGATAGATTGTTAATCAAGAGATTGCAATTCCCATAATCTGATTAGGGTTTATAAATTAGGGTTAATGGTTATAACTCGAGAGAGAGTAATCAACCCTAGGATCGTCTAGAACCAATAATCCAGTAATTCATAATCGATTAGGTTAGCATTAAAGATACTTAAAATTTTCCTTTCTCTTAATTGGTAGTTTCTTAGGTTAATTCTTAAGTGTGCGTTGCAATTACTAAATTGTTAATATTTTCGTAATTGATGCTTGGATTGATTTGTGTTATTGAATTGAATTCTTGTTTTAGTTTTGCTATCTTTTGAATTTTTGCAAATTGTGTTAGCCTTAGATTTTAGGACTAGATTATCCCTCCTCATGTGATCGACACCTTAGGTACTATGCGAACAATCGGTGCACTTGCGGATTATCGAGGTTAACTAATTAAAACTTACACACATCGGAAAACCACGTTCGATAGCTCCAAAATATTTACATTAATCTCTAAAATATTTTTAAATTAAAATTCACTTCTTACGAATGCAAATTTAATTTCTTATTTTTATATTATGTATTAATTATTATTATGCTTAATATTTTACAAGCTTGAAATTTGACTTATAAAATAATGAGATAAAAATTTATGATTGTATTTTTCTTGAAAGATGAAAATGAGAATATATTATTTCTTAATTATTATTACGTTTACAACAAGCATCCAAGTCTTCAAAACAACTCAACTATACAAAAAGATACAATAAGAATGCTAGAATATTTAGAATATATATATATATATGATATAATTATCTGTAACCTTATAATCTTTTAGGATCCAGTGATAATGGACTAATCAATATTTAAAATAAATTAGAAACCACTTAAACTAATTCCAATAAGAGAAAGTGTTAGTTGCATTAGTTGAAAGCAACTTGACTCTGACGCAAAAGCACTAGCAATCTATTAAATCAACCCTATTGTGATATCCTATTTTTCGATATATGTTTAGGTTTAACCCTAGATTAAGTATTGCATATACATGCATAAAATTAGCATTCATACACGAATTGATATTTGTACACATTACAAACATAGCATATGCACTCAATTGACTTATTCTGGGGTATGAAAGAAGTGAAGTGAACATGATGTGAATTATGAAATAATATGTCTTGAATTTTAGTATGGCTGGATTTCAATTAGTAAATTGGAATTAATGTTATGGATTGGGAAATTGATGGATTAAATGTACGTTTGGACTAGGACAAATTCCAAGTGGTAGGATAAATTGATACATGAAAATTTTGGATGATTTAGCCTATAATTGAGTGACATTTGGCATAGTAAAATTGGTGACAAATATACTAGTAATTAAATGACAAATGGATCAATTATTATGTGACAAGTGGACCAATAATTAGGAGACATTTGGATTGATTAATTGGTGACATATGGCACTTAAAATGTGGATAAATGGCAGCATATTAGGTTGATACATGGCATAATGCCTTGGCCAAATTAAGATACCTAGCACCTAGTGAAGAAAGTTACAACAAGGAAAGTTCTACAGTCTTCTCCTTTGTTCTTCACCTTTTCCACTAAAATTGCATCCATCTTCTCTTTGAATTGGGGTTAAACCCTAGCTCAAATTACTACAGAAAAGTTACATTTTAATTCCTTACAAAATAGCTAAGAAATTGATTCAAAGTGGTCTTCATATTGCTGTCCAAAATCAACCTATTTTCACCTTGAGTTCGTGATGAATCATGCATGAATGGAGGCTTAGTTAATATGAAGTTTTGAGCTGAAATTGGAAGCTTAAAAAATAGGAAGCAAATCTGATCTTTATGGTATGTTTATTATTATGAGAATGATGCCTAAATTGGAATGAAATGTATGAGATGTTGATGATGAAGTGTGCTAGAACTGTGCTGAATAAACTTGGATGTTTTAAGTTTGTTCTTGGTGTATGAAAATTGTGGGTTATAGGTTGATTCATAGATGAATTAGGTCTAGATTTGAAGTATAATGAAGGTGGATTTATGCTAAAGAAAGATGTTAATTAAGTGTGCTTGAATTGAGAAATAACTAGGACTATATGCATAATAATGTAAAAGTTTCTGATTTGATTTTTGATGCATGAAAGACTAGGATTTGTGAGCTGTTAATTGAATAATTTTTGAACTGGAATTGGAGATGTTATTGATGAGGAATTGGAGTATGATTCAGGCCTAATAGAGGTATAATTAATGAACTATAAAGAGGTTGTTCTAACTTTGGTATAAAGTGTAAAAAATCTGGAAAAATGAAAGAAGAATTGCTAGAATATGTTAGTTGTAGTGTTTTCATTGAACATGCATCGGTATTTTGACAATAACTTGATTTGTAGATATCCAAATGGGGTGATTTTAATTGTAGATTAAACTAGATACATATGGATATATTTTTTATGAAGGAATGGAATTTTAATTCTATCTCTAAGAGTTTCAAATTTTGGCTTGAAGTTGAGTTTTTGGATTCTGTCGCAGTTTGGTAACATTATGTAGGATTTTAGGTTTAACTTGTAGAATACTGAACCAAACTGCATGAAATTGGTGTAATTAGAAACTTAAGACATATGGGAACATTTTTTTTGAATAATGTATTGCCTAAATACTTCAGTTTCCTTGTCAAAATGACCATGCAAAATTGAACCAAAATATTTTTTTAAGAAAAACTAGAATGATGCTTGAATAAAAGGTAGTACACAATCGTCAAAGAAAGGGAACATTAGAGGGTTGCACAATCGCGACAGAGGAGGATCAATTGGAAGTGCACAATCGCGCACAAGCACGATCGTGATAGTGAAGGTATACTGTTGTTTGACATCTTTGAACACCCTTTACTCTTTTGACCATAACTTCTTCTCCAGACCTCCAATTGACTTAAAAATTAAACCACAAATGCCTCACAAATTTCTCTTCCTCTCAACCAATATTCATTGTCATTTGAATTCACTAGGATAGGATTGGTAATGATCGATTGATGATGTTATAAAAATCAAATGTATTGAGCTATGGACCTTAGTGCATATTTGAGTGGTGAACTTAGAATAAATTTGTATTATTGAGGTGTAAACTTCAGTTCAAAGTATACATATATGAATTTTGAAGTATGAATGATCAAGAGTTGAGTTGTGAATAATGGAAACATACCCGGAATAATCATATGGCATGCAATGAATATGACATATGTATATATGTGCACAAATGAATAAGTATTTGATTGATCGACTTTTTAATGTGAATTATATGTGAATTGTATGATTTTAGATGCTCAAGTAGGACGACATTCAGACATTGTCGGACCCCGTTTCCAGAGCCCAACTGATGTCGGATCCCGTTGCCGGAATCCAACTTCTTAATCCTAAACCAT
>JANVCQ010000232.1:33043573-33056370 GCA_025531925.1 Erythroxylum plowmanianum
AAAGGAGGTATTGAGTTGTTCATTTATTTAAAGAAGGAAGACATGGGCAGGCTTGAAAGAGACAAGGAGCTTTCTGCTTTTGTATCTCCAACCACAGATTTGAAGTCTAATTTGTAAGCCGAACTTGTTTTCCTTTCCTTGTTGAGATGCTTCTAATTTTAGCTACCTTAGAAATAATGATTCATGTATTAACAATTCTCATATTCTTTTAATAACAATTTATGTTTGTATCCATAAGCATAATCTACTCTCTTTAAATGATTGAATGACTAATGGAATGTAAGAATAAAATAAATAAGAAATTATTATTCTAAAAAATATGATTGGATTGCGTCCATGAATACTTCTTTGGGACTTTCTCATTATAATCATCTTTGAGGTAGGGCAATAACCTTGCAACACTTTTCAACAAAATTTTGGGCTTATTCTTTTCACGTCATGTGTGAGATTTTTCTTAAGCTTATCCTCAACAGTTTTTCTCTTAGTTCCTCCATAGTCCCGTAGCTTTAACTTGCTCCCTTACGAGTTCATTTTTTCCATTTACTATCAACAATTGTAGCTGGTTGGCACCGAATTCGATGTGCCTATCATGCATAGTAAAGCTAAAGGCATACCTAGTAAAGCCAAACGCACTCTTGTCTATAAAAAGGTAAGAGTAGCATGAAGAAATTCATAACTAGAAGAAGAAGAGAGATTGTGAGGTGACAGAAAAAAGAAAAAGAAAGAGAAAAAATATTTTGTACATTTTTTGGTCTAATTTTTTTTGTAATTCTCCAATTTTTCTCAATAGTAAAATTTTTCTATCCTTGCTCTTAATTTTTACCTTAATTTGGGGGTTTTCTACGTAAAATCTATGTGTTCATTACTATTCTTTTAGTCTTATTTAGCCACGAATTTAATCTAATCCGATCGATTTTTACAACAAGTGGTATCAAAGCGAGGTGAGAAAATTACGACAAATTTTTTGACACAATCTAATCGAAGTTCGGGTGAGCACAATGAAAGTTGGTGAATAGTAACCTCAAAAGGTGACAATTATTCATGCATTTATTTTTCCATTAAACTGTGCGGTTATTATAATTCAAGTATATAGTACTATTCACATGTACTATACTATTCATACATACACATACAGTACTATTTACATATACAAAACTATTCATACATACAAGTACTATTCATACATATGGGTACTATTCACATGCAATAGTGAAAGCTAAATTATGTTCGTGATAGAAGCAATGGCAGCAAAATTTGATATTGAGAAGTTCAATGGGAATAATTTCTCATTATAGAAGTTGAAGATAAAGGCAATCTTGAGGAAAGATAATTGTCTGGTGGCCATTGGTGAACGGCCAGCTAGGGCCATAAATGAAAAGTGGAACGAGATGGACATGAATGTTGTAGCTAATCTTCACCTAGCTTTAACTGATGGAGTATTATCCAACATAGAGGAAAAGAAGAGTGCGAAGGAAATATGAGATCACCTCACAAAATTATACGAGGTCAAATCACTCTACAACAAAAAATTTTCTGAAAAGGAAACTTTACACTTTATGCATGGCCGAATCCACTTCGATGACGGAGCACTTAAATACTTTATTTTCCTAACTCACATTATTGGGACACACAATAGGGATAAGTGAACGTGTAGAACTTCTACTTCAAAGTCTACCAGATTCGTATGATCAACTAGTCATCAATTTAACAAACAATACAGACAATCTAGTCTTTGACAATATTGCAACTACTATTCTGGAAAAAGAGAGTCGGCACAAAAACAAGAAAGACAGGCTGGCAAATTTGCAACAAGCAGAGGCTTTGACAGTGACGAGAGGAAGATCAATGAAACGTAGCCCAAGTGGGAGTCATAGTCATAGTAGATCAAAATCCAAGAGTAAGAAGAATTTCAAGTGCTACAATTATGACAAGAAAGGGCACCTGAAGAAGAATTGTTAGAATATGAATAAGAAAGAATCTATTCCTTAAGGAAATGCAGCAAATACTTTAGATGATGGAGGTGCAATAGTCTGTGAAGCAGCAATGACTATTGGAGGTAAGAGAAGATTTGTTAATGTATGGTTTCGCAATTCAGCAGCTTCTTTTCATATGACCTCTTAAAGAGAATGGTTCCATCAGTATGAATCTATCTCTGGCGGATCTGTGTATAGCTGTAATGATCAATCTCTGAAGATAATCGGTATAGGCACCATCAAGTTAAAGATTTATGATGGGACAACTCAAACTATTGAAAAAGTGCGACATGTGGAGGGCCTGAAGAAGAATTTGTTATCTTTAGGACAACTGGATGATCTCGATTTCAAATTTGAGATTCAAAACAAGATCATAAAAGTGATTAAAGGAGCACTGGTATTTATGAAAGCAGAGAAGATTATTGCAAATCTGTAAATGTTAAAGTGAGTAACTTTGTAAGAAAGAGAGACATCCGTTGCAGTGACTAATCCAGATGACAAATCTATAATGATATGGCATAAAAAGCTTAGACATATGTTAGAACAAGGAATGAAGATACTTGCAAAGAAGAATCTACTTCCAAGTCTCACAAAGGTATCACTACCCTTCTGTGAGCATTGCATTATAAGTAAGCAACATCAATTGAAGTTTGACACATCAAAGTTCAGAAGCAAAGAAATTCTAGAATTGATTCACTCTAATGTATGGCAAGCACCAATTACGTCCCTAGGAGGAGCAAATTTTTTTTATACCGTTCATTGATGATTATTCGAGGAGATGTTGGGTGTTTTCTATCAGGAAGAAGGTAGATGTATTTCTAACTTTCAAATTTTAGTGAAACTCGAATCTGGTAAGAAGATCAAATGTTTGCACTCAAACAATGGAGGCGAATATACTGGAAAAGAATTTGATGAATTTTGCAAAAAAGAAGGCATTAAAAGACAGCTCACAACGGCATATACTCCTCAACAAAATGAAGTAGCAGAGCGGATAAGTAGAACTCTGTTGGAAGGAATAAGAATGATGTTAAGAGCTGCAAGCTTAGATAAGAAATTCTGGGTGGGAGCAGTCAATACTACCTGTTATGTGGTGAATCAAGCTCCTTCAACTACAATTGAGTTGAAGACACCGATAGAGATATGGACTGGTAAACCAGTGGATTATTCCAACCTTCATATATTTAGAAGTCCTGCCTATGTGATATTCAATGCCCAAGAAACTACAAAGTTGGATCTAAAATCTAGAAAATGCATTTTCTTAGGGTATGTTGAAGGTGTGAAGGGGTATCATCTATGGGATCCTACTGCCTACAATAATATTATCAGGAGGGATGTTATCTTTATGAAAGATAAGGATCAAGAGCAAGTAGAAAATGTTGGCATTGTACAAGAAAATCCAGAAACTACAACAACACAGGCGAATAGGGAAGTTGATCAAAATGATTCTTCTGAAGTTGCACCAGAGCACGAGGAGCAAGAACTAGTTGAATATAATATTCCAGATATTCGGAGACTAACTCGCATAAGAAGAGCATCGAGCTGGCACTTAGATTATATTATAGAGAGCAATATTTCATATTGTCTTTTAACTAAGGATGGAGAGCCATCAACTTTTCAAGAAGCAATGAATAGTTTAGATGCATCTTAGTGGATGGAAGTAATGCAGGAAGAAATTGAAGCTCTACATAGAAATAAGACATGGGAGCTAGTATCACTACCATAAGGAAGAAAGCCTATTGGCAATAAATGGGTTTACAAGTTTAAGCAGAGTGGTGGCGATCAAGTAGAGTGATATCGTGCTAGATTGTTGGTAAAAGGATATACTTAGAAAGAAGGTATTCATTTTAACGAAATATTTTCTCCTATGGTTTGACTCACTACAGTTCGAGTAGTTTTGGCAATGTGTTCTATATTTGACTTGCATCTTGAGTAGTTAGATGTTAAAACTGGATTTTTTATGGAGATCTTAAAGAAGAAATTTATATGCTCCAACCAGAAGGTTTTGAAGAAAAAGGGAAAAAGAACTTGGTTTGCAGGTTGAACAAATCTCTATATAGTTTAAAGCAGGCACCGAGGTGTTGGTATAAGAGATTTGATTCCTTCATTATAAACCTTGGATACAGCAGACTGAATGCAGACACTTGCGCATATTTCTAGAGGTTTGAGAAAGATGATTTTATAGTCTTGCTGTTGTATATAGACGACATATTGGTAGCAAGCCCCAATAATAATCATATCAAAGAATTGAAGGCACAATTGGCTAGGGAATTTGAAATAAAAGACTTGAGACTGGCAAACAAGATTCTAGGGATAAAAATTTCTTTGAGACAAAAATAATAAGAAGATTTGGCTTTCTCAGAAAAATTATTTGAAGAAGATCTTGTGACAATTCAACATGCAAGAATGTAAGTCAATTTGTACCCCTCTTCTTGTTAATTTCAAGTTATCCTGAAGTATGAGTCCTAACAATGAAGAAGAGAAGATGGAGATGTCTTAAGTATCGTATGCATAAGCAATGGGGAGCCTAATATTCGCTATGATTTGTACAAGACTAGACATTGTACATGTAGTGGGAGTAGCTAGTAGATTCATGGCGAATCCTGAGAGCATTGGAATACTATTAAGAAGATTCTCAGATATATCAAAAGAACCTCAAATATTGCATTATATTATGGAGGATCAGATTTTATTGTCAAAGGTATGTTAATGCTGATTATACAGGTGATATTGATGAAAGTAAATTAACTATAGGATATGTGTTTAAACTAGATAAAGGAGCTGTGAGTTGGTTTCAAAACTACAGTTAGTTGTGGCTACGTCAACAATAGAAGTAGAATATATAACAGCTATGCAAGTTAGTAAATAAGCAGTGTGGTTGAAGATGTTGTTGGAAGAACTTGGGAATAAACAAGAGAATATTACTCTGTATTGTGACAGTCAGAATGCTTTGCATCTTGCAATGAATCCAGCATTTCATTCAAAGACAAAGAACATTCGAGTTCAGTGTCACTTTGTTTATAAGAAAGTGGAAGAAGGAACAGTGGACATGCAGAAAATTCATACAATGGATAACCTGGTAGATTTTATGGCAAAAGCAATCAATGGTGACAAGTTTATATGGTATCGATCCTCATGTGGCATAATAAAAATGTTAGCAACATAAAGCAACAAGGTAGAAAAGAATGGTGTGAAGATATTCGGTGCCTACTAGCTATAATTGTTGACAATTCTCCCACTTGAAGATTTGATTGATAATCAATCATATCGGTGCCTACCAACTATAATTGTTGACAATTCTCCCACTTGAAGATTTGATTGATAATTAATCATATCTTCATACCATGTGCCACTATGCTTATTAAAGCCAAAGGCATGCCTAGTAAAGACAAAGGCACTCCTGCCTATAAAAAGGTAGGAGTAGCATAAGAAAATCATAAATAGAAGAAGAAGAGAGACGTGAGGTGAGAGAGAAAAGAAAGAGAAAGAGAGACAAAAATATTATGTGTATTTTTTGATATAGTTTTTCCTTGTAATTCTCCAATTTTTCTCAATAGTAAAATTCTTCTATGCTTATCTGTGATTTTTACCCTAATTTGGGAGTTTTTCACGTAAAATATGTGTGTTCATTACTATTCTTTTAATCCTATTTAGCTGCGAACCTACTCTAATCCGATCAATTTTTACAACATTTATGTCCTCTCCTTGTGTGATGTAATATTTTAATGCATTTTTAAGGCAAATTCCTGAAAAGAGTTAGAGTTGGAGACACTAAATCAAAAAGAACTTTACGAAACAATAAATTTGTAATGATTTTAATGTTTTGCTTTCAATAATAATAAAAAGCAAGCAACCATAATAGTGATTTATTGTCATATGTTTGTTCTTATGAGGAGAGAAAGAGAGAGATCTTGATTGAGAGGAATAACTGATTCTGAACAAAACAGTGTCTTGGATTATAGAGCTACAAGTCTAGTACATGGACCTAAATCATTTTGGCGATTTTATAGTAATTTGTACTAGTTTCTCCACCACCACGTCCTCCAAGAGCGAAGAATTTTCTCAATAGAAGACATTGCCTTTTTAAAGATAATTAGAGGACATTCTCTAGAACTTGACTATTTTACTTTATATATTCTAAATAAATAATGTTACCATATATGCTTACTAATATAAATTATAACTAAAGGCGTTATTTCACAAGGATGTTAATTATTTTAAATGCTTAAAATGTATTAACGTAAAATATAGATTATTTTTCTTTTCTTTATATTGTTTTGTATCATGTTTAATATATAACTAAACTTTATAAAGTTTAATTTAATTCTAATTCTATTTAAGTTTGTAAGAAAAAGGTTTTGTTTCGTGGATTCTTATTTCTATGTTGAGATTTAGAAAATATTTTAATACTATTTCTTATACATCATTTTCAATACTAATAAGTGGCAACTATTAAACATATCTAACTTTCACAGCAATGTAAGTATGTTTGAATAGCAGTGAAAAAGTTAAATAAACATGTTGGAAAGAACCAAATATTGACCATGTTAATGATTTACTTAGAAATGAAGATGATGTGGATCCCAATTGTTCTAGAGAATATTTAACTATAGACATGGTTGTCATACTTCCAGATATCTTAAATATCAAAATAGAAAATGACAAAGATGAAGATGATTCAAACTTTGATGACATTAACAGAGATTGGATGGATATTGATTAATAATTCTTTTAGAGAAAGTCTTTAGTTATTTTTCTTTTTCTATTCAAAAAATTTAGTTTTCTTTACTATATCTTTCAATAAAATTTACTAATCTAACAATTGTTTATTATAGATATTTATAATGGAAAAACAAAGAAAAAAAACATATGTAACCAAGTTTATTGCACCGAGGTCTGTGAACTAAAAGATTCACTTAGCTTGTCATAAAGAGGCCAAGAGCATTTGGACAATAGTGAAGAGCAATGACAAATCGTTAAAGAAAAGACACCAATAATAATTCCAATTGTTATCCATGAAGAGGTATATTTTTTTCATTTTTTATGGCATTTATATGTGATTATTCTATCGTTAAATCTAGTTTGCATATAGTTGCCATAACAATAGTTAGTTCTGGTCCTCTTTGTATTATGAATAGAATTTTTCTATTTATTAATACAGATAAAAAAACTTACAATTTATTCCTTTTCCATTCTATAGTTTTAACTGTCATAAATTTTAGTTGAAAGGAAAAGACTATTCCTCTAAAAAGGATGACAAACCACAACCTTACATCCTTCAGGTAGTGTTGTTGAATTTTTAATATGGAAAGAAGGATCTTTTTAAGGAACAACCACTACTAGAAAAAAACAAATGGAGGGGATGAACCATAAAAAATGTAGTTGATGGCAAAGTAGGAGAAGTGATTGCTCAAAATGAGTGCTTTTCAAAGGTGGCAAAAGCTACTGACTAAATTTATAGAACAACAATCAAAACTAGATGAAATTGTAGTAGGAATACGAAGCTTCTAATCTTCATCTGAAAATGAATGTATTACAAAAAAATAGAAATGATATAAGCATGGATGTGACAGAAATTGCTACTGCTCAATGCAAAGGTAATCATATATTATATTATCATTTAAATGATTTTTCTACTTTATACTAACATTAATAATTATTTTCAATATATAATCTGTGAAAAAGAAGGGGAGAGGTCTCACTTTGCTCAAGGAGGTTCATGAAAATTTAATGGAAGAATAGAAGCCATTTTTTTCCATTGCTTTTACTTGGTAGTTAGCCCTATTGTGATGTTAATTGAATTCACACTTTTCTTGGGTATTGTGACTCATAAACAAAATTTTGTACCTCTAAATCATGTAATTTGGTGTAAGATTCCTAAACAACCTACTTGGGAATATGTTAATGTAAGAAACCATCGTACTAATACGCCTTTCTATTTGATTTATGAAATTTAGATAAACATTTATTTCATTGCAGAAGAGATATATTTTTCCATTAAAAGGTAAAGATTGAACTTTAAAGACTATTGGAGATGCATGGAAAAGTTACAAGTTTAGAGTGAAGAGAAAACATTTTAAATAGGAAACAAAAAATGTAAAATGAATAGCCAATCATCCCAACAATGTAAGTCAAAAAGTGTTTAAAGAGCTCATTTCTTATTGGAATCATCGAATATGAAGGTATGGAAATTATTAGTACTTTTTACAAATTAGTTCATGATATCTAATTAATATAATGTTTTAATATATAGAAAATTGCTAAAAAAATACGAAGTAGAAAACAAAACTAGAATGAACACATTTGTTCTTAAAAGTTATGAAAATATTTATACTATGTAATGTAAGGTTCCGATCATGCATGTCATACATAATATATATCAAATATTCACAGCGGAAAATAAAATGGATCCTAAAAACCATATCAACTCATGCATATAGATATAAAAAACAAAAACATGAAATGTAAGATGTTTACATACCTTTTCGATGATCTCCTTCTTTCTTTAATCTTCTCTGCATTAGGTTGTCGTAAACCACAATGATCAACATGGACTGTCTCTAATGAAAGTCCACACGAAGATAGAATGATGAAACCTCACTAGGAGATAGCTAGAATTCTTTCATTGTGTGAGCAAAGATAAGAAATCTTATGAGAGTTAGAGAGAAAAAAGTGTGTGTGTAAGAAAGAACATTTCTTTCTCTTGTATCTTACACAAGATGCACGAAAATCTGCACCATTTGGCCTTCCATAACCCCCATCACTAATAGAGAGTTATGAGAAGTTAATGGTCATTAATAGCATGCATTAATGGAAGTTATGGGAAGTTAATGACTATGAATAGCATACATTAATGGAAGTTTGGGAAGTTAATGACCATGAATAACATGCATTAATGGAAGTTTGGGAAGTTAATGGCCAAATTGGTAACCAACAACAATTTTTTCTCATCCATTCCATGCAACATTTTCTACCATGATCACATCGCGATATAATCCCAAAACACTCTCTCATATCTCAAGTCACCATTCAAGACCATTATACCCATCATTTAGATCTCCTATGTGTGTGACCCATTAGGTTCCCGGTTATGTTGGCCACTTTAATTAACACTTAATTCAAGTAAGTCAAGAGCGGTATCTAGCAACACGTCATGAGCCCTAATTAACCAGAAAGTCAGTGGTTTGATTGCGAACCTTTCCAGGCATAATGTTACCATGTGATTTGTCCTTTCACGATCTATATCCCACTTGGTTAAGAGTATGGTCAAAGTGTCAACTCCCACTAGACTGACTATGTCGCATCTAGTCCAAGTGATATTATTCTTATCGTAAGGATCTCATTACTCTATGTATCATTAAAGACTCTCTTCATGACACATATCTACTCTGGCCAGAGACTCCTGAGTAATGACCCCAACAAGAGGCCATGGGTATCATCTCCTTTTATTAGAAGTGGTAAATCCTTTATTAGCTACTCAATTACCTCTGAATACCTCAAGTTGTACCCAATCACCACCCTATGAGTAACCCTTGAAAGGCATCGATGAATGGAGTCAAAGCACAGGATTAGTATCCGAGATATCCTTGAGCACCTCAAGTCAAAAGATACTTGCACCATTGCTATGATAAGACTATCATTGACAGTGGAATAGAATATCCATATGATTGTCTCATAGTAGGTCCATCCAATGTACTTACTACTCTTTGTAAGCATCCACATGTTAACTCTAAACAACTCGTGTCTACAACTTATGAGATCTACTGTTTGATCCAATCAAGGAGTATAACATGTGTTAGTCTATCCGGATTAATGACATCCCATTTCAATAATCCTATGACTAGGGAAAGTTTAGATACTAACATAATTACACATGATAGGAATCCCATTTTCATGATCTTATCATGATTTCCTCTATGCTATGTTTTGTATCAAGGACTTCATTAAATCAATTTAAGATCAACATCAAATCCATAAATGCATAAACATCGAAATAATGAAAAATGTCTTTTTTAATTATAAAATGATTTGTATAATAAATGTTAAAGGTGATTGCCTTTAGAGCACTTCTCTAACAAACTACCACTTACACTAAAGTCAATTGCCTTGATATCTAATACCATAGGCATGTACATGTGACACAAAACTCTTTTGGGAAATATGCTTAGTCAATAGATCAACTATATTCTAATTAGTGAGAACTCTCTCTATCTTGACATCATTTCTACCAATGATCTCTCTAATCAAATGGTAGTGCCTAAGTACATGTTTGGACTTCTGATGAGACCTTAGTTCCTTCGCCTATCCTATAGCCTCATTGTTGTCACAATATAACTGCACTGGGTCAGCGATGCTCAGAACTACACCAAGTTCCATGATGAACTTCTTGATCCAAACCATTTCCTTTGCTGCTTCTGAAGCTATAATGTACTCCACCTCTGTCATTGAATCTATAGTCATCTCTTGTTTGGAATTTTTCCAACTGACTGCACCACCATTCAATGTGAATACATATCCGGACTGGGATCTAGAGTCATCCATATTGGATTGGCTGGCATCAGTATACCCGCTTACCATAAGATCACCTTCTCCATATACCAAGAATACATCCTTAGTTCTTCTCAAGCACTTAAGGATATTCTTAACAGCCACCCAATGACCCTCACTATAGTTCGACCAGTATCTGCTCATAACACTTAGAGCATATGATACATCGAGTTTAGTACATAATATAACGTACATGATTGATCTTATGGTCGAAGCATAAGGAATTAAACTCATGCGAGTCCTCTCATCTTGTGTCTTTGGACACATAGATTTAGAGAGTGTAATCTCATGTACCATAGGAAGATAACCTCTCTTGGACTGCTCCATGTTATACCTCTTTAGCATCTTGTCTATATATGTAGACTGAGAAAGAACAAGCAACATGTTAGATCTATCTCTATAGATCCTTATCAAAATATAAGTTGCTTTTCCAAGATCTTTCATAGAGGAGTTCTTAGCTAACCAAATTTTGACTGATTGCAAAGCAGAGACATCCTTTCTTATTAGCAATATGTTATCTACATATAGTACAAGGAACATGATTGTTCTCACACTAATCTTATTATACACACATGGCTCATCTAGATTTTGTAAGAAACCAATCTCTTTGATTATTTCATCAAATCAGATATTCCAACTCCTAGATGTTTACTTCAATCCATAAATGGATTTCTGAAGCTTGCATACCTTTTCTCCATTCATGGATATGAAACCATCAGGTTATATCATATACACATCCTCGATTAGCTTTTCATTAAGGAAAGTTGTCTTAACATCTATTCTGCATATCTCATAATCATAATAAGCTAAATGTTTCGTCATAGTCAACATCTTACCTTTGATGATAAACTTTAGCTACAAGCCTAGCTTTATAGGTAACTACATTTCCCTCCATGTCAGTTTTCTTCTTGAAACTCATTTGCAGCCTATGGGTTTTATCCCTTTGGGTGGGTAAACCAAAGTTCATTCTTGGTTTAAATCCATTTTGGATTTCACAGCTTGAAGCCATTTTTCAAATTCTGAACTCTTCAAAACCTCCTCATAGGTAGTAGGCTCATCATCTTCTATGAGCAATATTTCATTATGTTCACTTATGAAATCTGTATCTCTCGTGAACATAATATATCCTACCTTACCTACAAACTTATTGTATGTCAAAAGGTTGAACTATTGTTTCATCTTTATAAACAATAGTCTTAAGTCTAGGCAGTTAATCTACATTTGTTTGAGCATCTTGAACTTCCATAAGTTCAATTTTGCTCCCATTGTCTTCTCTTAGAAGAAACTCTTTCTTTAAAAAAGACAACATGTTTTGAAACAAACACCTTTTATTCCGAAACATGGTAGAACTAATATCCTATAGTTTCCCTAGGATATCCTACAAGCAAACACTTATCAGATTTATCTTTAAGCTTATCTGACTAAATATGTTTCACATAAGCAGCACAACCCCAAACTTTCATATGAGAAAGATAGGGTTTCCTATTAGTCCATATCTTATATGGAGCAACATCAACTGACTTGGATAGGACTTTTTTTTAATACATAAACAGAGTTCGAGTGCATACCATAAAAACAATTTTGGTAAATCCGTTAAACCCATCACAAACCTCACCATATCTAACAAGGTTCAGTTTCTCCTCTTAGCCACACCATTGTGTTGTGGCATGTAAGATGGAGTCCGCTGGGACAATATTCCATTAACCCTAAGATAATCTAAAAACTCTTAGCTTCAGTATTCTGCACCTCAATCAGATCGAAGTGATTTAATACTTCTCCCAAATTATTTCTCAACTTTATTTCTAAATTCTTTGAACCTTTCAAAGGCTGTAGACTTATTTCTCTTCAAATACACATACCCATATAAAAAATGATTATCGATAAAGATAATGGAGTATACGAAACCACCTTTGGCATGTATGGACATCGGACCACATACATCAGTATGTATTAGGTCTAAAAGTTATCAAATGCCTTCTTTTACTTCAAGAACTCCAGATAGGCCTTGCAGTTTCTCTTCTAGTGGCCATCCTTGCCATATTGGAAGCAAGTTCCCTTCGAGACAGTCTTGTTTGCTTTCTTGACACCTCCCTTAGGCCCTGTGGACTTTTTCTTCTTTTGACTCTTTTTCTTTGAACCAGAAGAGTCCATCAGCATCACAACCTTGTCCTTATGGAAAAATGGCTCAACTGCCTTAAGTGTAACATCCCGTTACTGTCTGCAAGGGCATTATGGTAATATTGGGACTGACTGATGGGCTTTACTGTATTTACTGACTGA
>JANVCQ010000232.1:33070669-33080735 GCA_025531925.1 Erythroxylum plowmanianum
AGTTAGATGCAGCCGTTATGCTGCCGAAATTGTGATAAAGTTGGAATAAAAATGAGTTTAGGGATTTATATGAATGTGTAAGAAAATGATTAAGGATTGAGACTTTGCATGTATAAGAAGTTTGTTATGCAATTGAGAAATTGATTGAGGATGATTTCCTATGAGTTTAAGGATAAATTTCCAAAAAGGGAAATTGTATTGTCTTTGCATGAGTTTTGAATAAAGGTGAAAGATAAGAAAGAAAGAAAGAAAAAAAAAATTTATATCGGAATTTCGAATAAGTCAAGTCTAAGGTTTCCAACGCGATAGTTTTTCTACGGTTCACGATTTCGGATGTCGGAATTTGTTTGATTCGCTTTTGATTTGTTTGCTTTCGTTTTCGAGCCTTTCGATTTTGTATTCGATTTCGCTCTCCGATTTCGATTCGCTTCCAATATGTTTCCGCTTTTGATTCCGATTTGTTTCAGTTCGATCAGTTTTTGATTGATCCGTTATTTGCCTTCGATTCGTTTTCGATTCTTTCGATTTGTTGCCGCACTTTTGTTATTCGATTGTTCGTTTGATTCGTTCTGTCTCTTCGTTTGCGATTCCGTTTCCCGTTTTTTCATTTTTTTTCGGTTGGGATCCGGTTCCGAGATCAGGTCCCAACATAAATCAACTACTTTAAGTCAAAATTTTATTTCTTACCATTCCTTGAAATTATGATAATCTTGAATCTAAATTCATTATTAAATACTAAAAAGCATGAATTAGAAATACATGTATTCTCTATCATATTACATATAGGTAAGAAAATTTATGCAATCATTTCTTCTAATGATAACTATTATCTTTCATAAGCAAATGCCTTTAATTACAATCAACAATTATACTTTGAAATAATTTTACCAAGGTTCTATACCTTTTAGCTCTACTCTATACAACCTCTTGCATCATGTTATCATAGTGTTGAAATACATTGTCATAAAAGTTTATAAGATATTAGTTAACTCAGAATGTCAATACATTTTGTCACCCATATGATTTTGACATATCTTTAAGACTTTAATGCCAAATCCTTAGCAGAGATTAATAACAAAATTGTATAATAGATATATAACTTTTCTATCTAACTTTGAAAAATCTTCTCAAACATAACTTATATCCAAAAAATTTGGTTCACTAACTTAGAATTAAATATATTAAATGAGGTCAATTCCACTCAAAAATAGAATATAAATATAAGAAAATAAGTCATTAATTATATGTCATGACAACCAAATAAGATTAGGAATTTAATCGTGCATTTGGTTACTTCAATTATTTTATTCAAAATAATTGCCCTTACTACTATTCAGAAAGATTATTTTAATTTCTCTAATAGGCTACGTTCTCATTCAGATTTAGTTAGTCTTGAGTTTACTCAACAAACCAACTAAACTTAAATTAGGTAGATAACAACTTTATCAATCACATTTCGTGTGACTCCTAGATCCATTAGGTGACAACTCTTACTAAAACATATCATATATGTTATTCTTAACCCTGCTTCTAAATTCATGTGATTATAGGGTTGCTCATTTAAATCACAAAATTTAGTTATATAGAACTCATTGTCATAAAACTAAACATATTCAGGTTAAAGTGGTCTTAAGTTTGCTCAACGAGCCTAACAATAAATAGAATTCTAGTTTATTCTTATAACAACGAAAGGCAACAATCACGTTCCCAACATGTACTTAATATGTAACACCCCAACATATACCCTAGAAGTATTATAGCATGCCTAGGGTGTATTAAGAAGTGAACATAATGAATTAAGTACATCTAAGTATAGTAATAGATATAATGGTACTTAATATAAAAGACAAGGGTAAATGGATAATTTGTTCGTTTCGGCATGGACATACATACTTAGACGTGAAATATGTATGGAAAATTTTGATATGTTTGCTTGGATTTATGAATGTGATGTGAGTGGAATTGATAAAAGAAGTATTTAATAAGTAAATGGGATGTTTTTGGTTAATTTGGATATAATTTTTGTGTTGCTCTTGCGTGATAAGATCGAAGTTAGTTGATTTGGGATGTGTACCTCGCTGAATGGATAGGTTCCACTGAACATATTTATGTAATTTGGCCATTTCTTGGTCTATTTACCTCCACATTGGATAATTATAATTTTAAATTAAACTATAGACATAGTTCTAAAACTTTCATGAAGGAACCATAATTTGATCCTGGTTCTAAGAGTTCTGAATTCTATTTTGAAGTTGAATTCTGGCTATTGTCCTTGTTTTCAAACAACCTGTAATTTTTGGTATATAACTCCTAATATTATGAACCAAATTGTATGAAATTTATGTCATTAGAAACTTAAGACATAGGTGAATGAAATAAATTGATAAGATTATAGGCTAATGTGGGAATTAAAGGAAGAAGAAAGACCAATATGCAATTTTCCTAAAGTCAACTCATGGACCAATAAGATTAAAGCATGCGTGTCCAATAAAATTGTAACACATGGTCTAATAGAATTTTAACACATGGTCCAATATAATTTTAACACATGGTCTAATAGAATTGTACCACATGATCCAATGAGATCGTAACACATAGTCTAATAGGGTTGTAACATATTGTCCAATGGGATTGAAATATGTGTCTAAGGCTAGAAAATTCATGAAAAGGCATATGGAGAGGGGAGATGGATGACACTTTGATGGCTTAACTTCAAAATTTCTCCTCTCCATTTGAACTTCTTCATCCCATCATTTTTCACTTGGTGATTCAAGCAAAGCCAAAAAGGAAGGGAAGGAAAAGCATTAGAATAACTACTTTGCCAATTTTAAGGTTTGGGACTTCACTTAGTTCATTTCTGTATTTGTGTACATTTGAATGTGTAAAAAAATTCATTTAGATGTGGATTGGTTTCTAGGATGATACTTTGGCGCTATTTTGGTGTTTTCTTAATGTTTATAATTATGTCATCTATTTCATCCTAGAAGTGGCTTCTATTGATCGCTTTCTCATCGTGGAATAGACAAGAAGTGAGTTTACAAAGGTGGTGACTGGAATTGATATGTAGAGTTGTAGCTTAAATATTTAGATGTTACAAATGGTTGGTAGGAAAGGGAAAAAGGGGATAAAGGAGTGAGTATATGAAAATAGTAAGGAGATAGGTCAAAGTTCTACTTTTATATGGCATTTTAACATTTGAATATCCTTTTCTAATTTTTTAAATAATAAAATATTCATATTTATATCTTAATGTGTTGGAATTCAGGACGGGATTAGATCCTGACCTTAGTGAAATAATTATAAAACTTTTTCGCATTTTGATTTTCCAAAAACCAAGATCCCTTTAATTTTATAAAATGATTAAGACATAAATCATAATAAAGCGTGAATCTTAATCTGTACCTTATTTCGAAGCTTGATCATATTTTTTTCATATCCCTTAAACCGCTTTCGAATCAATTAATCTCCACCACCATAGCCCACATAAGTGTTTGGCCTCTAACAGTATCCACAGAACAGATTGAGATAACTTTATAAGTCTTACAAAAAGGGTTAAGCAAGAAGTGCTAACTCCATTAGAGCTTGAACCTATTTATAATAAGTTTCAAACATTTTAGTAATTTAATTGAAATTAAATTCTAATTTCAATTAAAGTTTAATCATAATTATAAATAATTCTAATTAAATACCAAATATGCCCAAATTCAATGTCTCATATTGATTCTTATTTATTAAATATCTCATATTTAATCATAAATTTTATCAAAATTTACAATCAAGTCCAACTTAATTAAAATATTTTTGCTTTCTTCAACTCACTCTTTATATATAACCTATTAGGTTCCCAAATATGTTGGCAATGAATATAAATTATAATTCTTATTCGTAATTAGAAGGAGATAAGTTAAAACTCTTTCTAATTTTTCTTTAATTATCTAATTAAATAATTTATAATTATAGATCAAAATTGGCATCTAACAACACATCATGACTACCTATATATTTCAGAATATCAAAGTAGTTCTGACTAATCTTTCCGTGATAATTCAATCCTTTCATCATATAATGTTCCGGTTAAAGATAAAGTATGGAATTAACGTCTACTCTATTTTGAATCCAAACATATTAGTTTTCTATCATTAGCTATTGATTTAATCAATGACATTTTTAAAATATTTATAAAAACATCATTTTATCTTGACCAAAGATTTTCTGAATCAATAATAATTGAAAACAATAAAACATTATCCCGAATAACTTTAAGATGATAAATCATATCTTGATTACTCAACTACCTTCATATAGTTCATGTTACATCTAATGACTTCTGACTGAATGACCCATGATTGAATATGTCATAAGTATTATCAAAACATAACAATCCCTATATAAGATAACTTTAAAAACCTCAAGTGAAATGATCACTTTTACAATCATCAGAATAAGAATTTTCATGAACATACAAGTAATATTCTAAATGAATTTCTCATATTGGACATGTTTAGTGAATTTGTTATCTAACAAACATCCACATGTTTATTTAAATATATTTATATTTCAATCTATGAGATCAATAACTTCTTTTATAAGAAAAAACATAACGTAAGGTAGTTTTTTTATGTTTTATTAATATCCAATCTTAATAGACAATAACTAGGAACAATTTAGAAATAATGCATAAATTCAATATGAATCTCATAGTTATAATCTTATTATAATTTCATCTGCAATATATAGTTATCTTATAAACTTTATCATACACATTCAAACATGTATAAGATAAAAAATGCTTCTTAAATAATTGTTACTAAACTAAGAATAAAACTGATCGACTATAATGCATAAACTAATATACTGTTGTGTGAAAATTAAATGAAAACTTTATGTCGTGTTTGCAATATTATTATTATAAAATTAGCAAAATTTTGAAACTAAAATATAAGTAGTAAAATTTCTTAATTAACCATAAAGTTAATAAATCAAATAAAGATAAAGTTAGAACTATTTTTTTGTATAATTACCTTGATTTCTTTTCTTAAAAGACTTCGACAATCTATAACTTAGATTAAGAAGCCAAAATATTGAAAAAGACTTAGCCCTAACAATTTTTGCAGAAGAATAGAACTACAGTTGCACTTAACATTCTAAGTTTAAATTTTGGTTTTGGTTGAAGTTTTGATTAAAAATTTCTTATTGGTACCGATAAATCGATCCACTTGGCATCTTAATCGAGTATAGTGGAATGATGCTTTCAATTTTATATTCCACGTACGTATCTCTTGTTTAACTTGCCAGCATCCTTAGAGTTGGTATCACGTCAATTATCAATAGATTCAATACCTTTGATATTGTCAAATTATGTTCTTTGACCCTTTTTCCTTGCTTGGAATAAGGACTTGAACTGTCCAGATCTTCTACACTCCGGAGATTGATCTATTCTAAAGAAATAAAACCAAAAAGAGTTGAAAGTCTGCTTATATTGAATATGAAGGATTTTCATTCTAATAGCATACTAATGCCCGCTTAGATCTTCGTCTCATTTTTTTTATACCAACTTTGTCTTATTTTATCTCAATCATTTATTTATGTGAATCCTTTAAAAATAAATGATCAAAATGAAATAAAACAGAATTAGTACATAAAAAATAGGAGAGAAAATCATATCCCAACTAATGCAAAGATGGACAAACTCCAACGATACAAAATGACAATTTTGGCGCCTAATTACTTACAGCATATAATCACCCTGGTACAGTTAAAAATACTGCACAGGAGAAAAACTCGAAAGGGAAACCAACCTTGTAGTAAAAAAAAAGAAAAATACAATTATCCGTATTATAAAAAAACAAGAAATTTTAGTGCATCAACCCGCCTGACATAAATACGAATAAATTAAAAAAAAAACACTCGTGCAAATGCAAGTTTTCTGCTCACAATACAATTATTGCTAAGATAAATACCATTAAATAGAAAGTTCCACAGCAATTTTTACGAGTTAGATAGCTCATTTTTAGAGCTGGAAAACCATACTAAAGTGTTCTTGATTCTAGAAATTATAATTAAGAAATAAAAATAAATATAAATAAAATATGAAACATTGTCAAAAGAATATAAAAATATTATATTCATTTAATCATAATATAGTACCGACCTCCATTCAACACCTCCAAAATGAGCCTGCCTCACAATCCTTACAAAGAGGACGACCTTTTAGGTCTACTCAGGCCCACGCTTACGCAACCGACAAGATAGACCAAAGATCATCCTAAGGCTCGGCTTGCAGACACTAATTTGATGGGCTTCAGTTAGAACACAACAGACCTGAGCTTATCATTCATTACCTAGCCTATAGTCCGTTAGTTTTCCTTTCTACCAAGCCAGACTCGTGACACAACAGAACTCTGAGGAAGTTCAGGTTCATCGGAATTAGATACTCTATTTTTTAGCTTAGCCTGAGTTGAAATAAGTCGTCGTTGATTTTCCTGCGCTGGAAGAAATTTTAAAAGATGACAAAGAATCCGAAGCTTCTCAAAGGTATAATTTACACATACGATACTAGTCTCATTACCAACCCATCAAATTCACATGAAGATGGAGGAGGAAATACAAGATAAAAGACTTCTTAAGCCCTGGCCTTGAACGGAATGGCCCTTATCACTATCTGATGGTATAAAGCAGCAAGCGCAGCTCCAATAAAGGGTCCTACCCAGAAGATCCACTGCACAGCACGCACTCAAAAAGAAAACATTAGCAGACTAAATATGTAATTTATGCATATTTTAAAATACTTCACCACTACTCACATGGTCATCCCACGCATGGCCTTTGTTGAAGATGATGGCAGCTCCCAGACTCCTGGCAGGGTTGATGCCTGTTCCAGTGATGGGAATGGTTGCCAAATGTACCAAAAACACTGCAAACCCAATCGGAAGAGGAGCCAAAATCTGAAACGAAATCCAACTTAACGCTATTAATAACCTCTAGTAATAGTAATAGTAGGTGACTAAATTGATCACAAGCGAAGCAAGCATCAGTAAGAAGATAACAGAGGACTGTGCATTAGCAATAGGTTAAAAGACATGTCACCATCTACTCATAACATCAGTAAAATACTCTAGGTCAAAACTAAAAAGATCGATAGATGAACAATTGCTTTTAGTTCAATAATGGAGGGGAACTACAAATGCATTGTTAGGTGATACGTATATATGTAAATAACCAGCAAAGTCATAAAAATCATGTTTATTCCCAAGCACAAGGAAGGGTAACCTTTGAAACAAAGTGTAAAAGGACAACCCACCCCGAGTATTGTCCACTTCTTACTAGATCCAAAACTACTTGTTTAACCCAACAAAACAAGACGAATACCATACGATAAAATAAGCACGTTCAAAGATGTTCAACCTAAGATTATGTGGTACTTCTCATAGTTGTAAAAACTTTGAGATAAGGTAAGATACATACAGGGACATGGGAGTCTCTGGCGTTTCTCTTTGCGTCAGTAGCAGAGAAGACGGTGTAGACAAGGACAAAGGTGCCAACAATCTCAGCACCAAGCGCGTCGCCCTTGGTGTAGCCGTGAGCCACCACGTTGGCTCCACCACCCAAGCTCTCGTAGAGACGGTGACCTTCGAACCCCTTCACCACACCAGCACCACAGATGGCACCCAGGCACTGCATGATCATGTAGAAAACTGCCCTTGTCAACGAAAGCTTTCTTGCCAAGAATAACCCCAATGTTACAGCTGGATTGATGTGTCCACCTGTACAAATTAACATCAAACATGCACAACTGGTTACTAAAACTCTTGATAGTAAATTACAGAGTAAAAGACATGCATCAAGAAAACACTTGTCTTTTAGGAACAAGGGAAAAGACTCCGTAGATGCCAATTTACATTTAGCAACCCAAGTTGATATGTAACAAAAACTAAACCAGAGCAGAAATCGAATAAAAGAAGCTAAAACGAGTGTTTCAGAACCAAAAAAGAGAGAAAAGGAACAAACTTTCCAAACTAAAACAAGATAAGAGAAAATCCATGAATTTAAAACCATCTATAAACTTAAAACCTGTGTAAAGGCCGTGAACTAAAAAACTAGTGGAACGGTGCACACGCAAGGAAGCACAACCAACCATGAAAGTGAAATCAACAATGAAACTACGTGCAAGTTAAGAAGCTACATATGCATGAAATCACGCAAACTGAACAGAGGATCAAGAAAGAAAAAAAATGCTGCATTTCATTTACATACCTGAGATACCGGCAGTGCAGTAGACAAGAGCAAAGATCATACCACCAAAGGCCCAAGCAATACCTTGGATACCCACGGTGGAACATTTGGTGTTAGATCTAGACACACCCATCACAGTCAAGATACTAACGTATAGGAACAAGAAGGTTGCAATGAACTCTGCAATCCCAGCTCTGTAGAAGGACCATGATGATAGCTCACCGGGCTCAAACAAGGGAGCGGGCGGTGGCTCCTTGTAGTCCTTGTCAGTCTGGGCTGATGTGCCTATGGGTTGCCTCTCGGAGAACTTGTTTGCTCCCAATCTAACATCCTCTTCTTTGCCCTCCATTTGTTGTGATCTCTAAGCAACGCAAACTCAGGGAAAAGGTTGAAACTTTAGAGGTAATGCGGATGGTGGAATATGTCTTGTAGTGCTTGAGATAGAAAGAGTGAGCTTTATAGATGGCAGAGTGCACTATCAATTATGCTGATGTGCGCAATAGGAAGTATTGGCTGTCTTTGCTTTTCTGCTGCTGAGACAATATTCTCATAATTACACGTTATCAGATAACGCTTGTAGACAGGATAGGAGGCTTTTCTTCGTAATTATTTATTGGGAAAGTATGGTTTATCTTCTTAATTAATTAAATTAACAGTGCATCGGTTTCAACCATTAATCTCAAGTAAAAAAAAAAAAAAGAAGATATAATCTAGTGAGGTATAGAAGTTGAGAAAAGGTGGTGAACAGAACAGAGGCTGCCTGATTGTTCTCGAAAGAGAAGGGAGACAATGACACTCTTTGGCTGTTGGGTTTTTCTAGTGTCTCGTCCTTATCCTCACTGGATTTTTCTCAAATTTTCTGCTTAATTTGATTAGCTCTTATGGGCCATCTCATCATTTTCACCTAACCAAGAATTCATCCCTTACTTTGTTTTTTTTTTTCATCGTCATATTGTGTACTTTGGACTGTTGTGACCCGTTTATTTCAGCGTGAAGAATATATATATATATATATATGCGTCACCTCTTCAAACGACAGGGTATAGTGGTCATTTCGCATTCATGGGTTTGATGTTGACGGAATTGCGAATATACCCCTCCATCCGGTCTTGTAGCACTGCTCACATCAGGCTGACATTAGATGGGGCCGGAGGTTCTATTGAGTAGTTGGCGTCGGCCCCACCATTACACCAGATATGTCAAGGAATGACGTTGCTTTTTTATCTTCAGGTGTACAGATTTGACACAAGATAAATAATCTCTCTTTCCTGGGAACTAAAATATGTCAAGGGATGATTTCCCTCGTTGATCTTGAAGAAATTTAGGTGTACACATTTGAAGGAACTAGTAGGTTAAGTCTGCGCAAATGTGCAGTGAAAATATTCAGTAAATTTATATGCAAAGTAAATTTTTATGTCATAGTTAAATAATAAATAATATCAAAATGTAATAAAATAAGTATTGGTCGGGAGAAGAAATAAGATAAAATGGCTTTCTTTGAGATACGTTTAAAATAGTTTACATGTCTACAACTTACATCTACAATATAAAGATATCTTAATCTATAAGTTTTTTAATTTGTCTTTCATAAAATTTCCTAGTTTCGAAGTTTACTTCTTTGAAATCGTTGGCCATCTTTATCATTCGACCAGTTTCATACATCTCGATATAGTGAAGTCCATGTGATCTATTAATTATCTTAACAATCTTTTCATATTATTTTGTTATGATATACAAAATTTCGTATATCTTTAGATACATTTTATAACACCCGTGATTTTAAAATTTATTTTATATATTTATATATTTATGTAAATATTATTTTTGTTATTAT
>JANVCQ010000232.1:33199296-33214207 GCA_025531925.1 Erythroxylum plowmanianum
AAAAACAATAAACATAATATGATAAAAATATTTGCCATGTTATTAATCAAAATTAATAATTACAAAACTAAAGTGTTAATTCTATTACATAACGATTGGGTCATGGATATAATTCCAACATTTATGATATCCTTCGAACTGCATATCTCCATGATGAGATTTTATTGTACTCTTCGACTGTTTTCTTCTTTTTGTAATGTTTTTCTTGTTTCTATTCAATAAGTATGACAACGAATGATTGGAAATGATGGAAAAAGCTTTATATTTTTCCAGCTAATCGTCATGCAAGAAATAATGCAGGGTCCCATGTTTGGTCGATATGTTTAATAATTAACACACTTCCAAGATAGTCCCGAGGCATCTAGATTGTGCAATCAATATGTTATCTACCAACAAACAAGAAAATTGGCAGCATTTCAATTTTCAATGGTGTGTAGAGAAATTGAAATGCCACTTCGCTAACTAGTAAGACCTGTAATAGGTTAGAAGAGAATTTCAAGAAACTAGTGAAAGGATGATGACGAATCAACGATTTAAAAAGTCGTCTTCTTGGGGAGATCCATTGAATATCATAATTAAATATTAGAATCAAACAAGTAGCTCGTGAAAGCTGTAGAAAGAGTTGATAAGGGAAGACAAACTTTAATTACATGTAAAATGAAACAGGCATGCAAGCCATTTTACACGGTAGACAAGTCCCTTCATTGCACCCCTTTTTATCTTCTTTTGCCATACTTTCAAGGTCCTTTTGATTAGCCCCTGTGCACCTTTTTGTTAGCTGGCAAGGATTAAAGTTGCCTTCAATCGATGATGAATCGGGCAAGATTTGGTGGGCAGTTGATCATGGTGAAGCAAGAGCAAGAGAATGATGGGGCCTTGAAAGTAGCCATTTCTCCAGAAAATGTTTTAACGCTGTAAATTTCTTATTTGTTTCTTTGCATTGGTGCAAAGGAGGGAAACAAAAGGATGGTCAAGACAACTACATAAACAGTTATCCTCTTAAGCCACCGAACTTGTACCATAATACTGCTTCGCTAAGACTTTATCTTGACCATAATAATGCATTTTGTCGGTGTTCAAAGTTTTTTCATTGTTAGACATACAGTGTTTCATCTGCTTTGAAAATTAATCAAGTCGCAGTAGCGTGTGAATGCCATTTGTTTTTTTGTCGAAATGGAAAAACAAAAGGATTCGCTGCTTCTGTAGGTTTAGACAAGTTAAAACAGTTTATGTACTACTGTACATAATTTAGGTTATTAATGTCACTCGTTAAGAGATAAGGAATGACAGTGTCATAATCTAAACAAACAAATACTAACAAGTTTTTAAGACATTGATAATGGCTTTTCCGTGAGACATTTTACGTCCTTCAAAGTTCCATGTGCAGCCGACATCAATTTGTCCTTAGCTGGTGGATGGTGCTTACTTTCTGCTACCTACCCTTTTCCTTTCTCACGCTTTGGAGCCTGAATTTCTATTTGCAACAAACAGTCTTGCTGTCATAATTTAAAGGAGGCAGTGTTTGCTCTTAGATTGACGCAAACAGAGTGAGGAGTGAAGCTGACGTTGCTAACCCGGGGTGTGATCTTTACTAATATTCCTAAATTGAAGAACCTAATTTTCACTTCAATGTTGTATTTAGTGGCTGAAATCAGGATCCTGCCTTGAGTTGTTTGAATTGAATAAGCATTCAACAAGCTCTCAAGAAAAGGCTCATCTGTCATGTATCATTGAACAAAATTTTACAATATAGAACAACTTATTTGCTTTTTCTTACCCTGGATGGATGTTAACCTCTATGTTCAATAACTATGATCTTCAGAAGCATCTACGATGCATAACTCACAAGTCAGGCAGTGATGTCGACCTTAAAATCATCAGTGATGCTGCGTATACAATTCGGATCCTCAGCATTTCCACATGAGTCTTTGAAGTGCTTGCTTAACCATCCCAGTCGACGCAGTAAATAATCCATTGTGCTGCAATACATTTAATAACATCAATAAGGATACATGGCCTGATGTCAATAGGTTATGCTTCCACATTGGAAACATTCATTTTTACGTTAACTGCATTTACTAACTAATATACGTAAGATATGCTCTCGTAAGGCAACTAATTTGAAAAGTCCTTTTCGACACTCATAGAATTCTGGGGTCTTACCTTGGATCTAATAGTCAAGTAAAGGATTCCATCAGTGGTTGATGACTGAACCGAATAAGAATCCAAATGGAGATGACTTACTGCATCCATGACCTCAAGCAATATGCCCTCTCTCCAAGGACATTTGATTTCAATTAGAACTTCTTTTTCTCTTATAAAGACATTTATGTTATCTGTTAAGCCATCTTTCGATGTATCATCTGTTTCATCCATGTGGCAGGCCTTCCTCTTGTACACAAATGGTTTCTTGCTATTATTGATTGTATTACTCCCATAGTTGTCAGAGGTCCTCTCGGCAGTATCTTGGGGTTTCCTCTTTGTCCTTGCATCCAATTCTCTAAGTTCCTGGCATGATTCCAACTCTTCAACCTTTTTCTCCAGCTCTTGAATGTACACTATAGTGTCATCTAGTATAGATACTTTATCAACCTGCACAAACAAGACTAATCTAGTATATAGTTTTCCATTTTGTTACAACATAACAGATAGAAACGCAGAACTTTCTACCTTGCTGACCGAAGGAACAATTGATTTGAGAACCATAAACTTTTTATTTAATTTTTCTCTTCGATTCCTTTCCAATAACATGTGGCTTACTCCAATTACATCAGCCTCTGGTCTTGATACCCGGATCTTAACGCTCTCCTCATCTGGGAACTTCAGGCCACCAACATGCATGAAAGGAACTTCAAAAAGAATCTTCTTCAACAGTCTTTGTGGAGTTTCAAGCATATGTTTCAGTGAATCTGAAGATCCTATTCCTTTCCAACCAACAAAGCTAGATTCCTTGCAACGATTTTGAAAATGCACTCCCAGAATTAATGGATGGGAGGTCCTCAACAGAGATGATAATACGCTTTGATAGTGCAGATCATCACTCTGAAGATCCGATGTTGTTAATCTTTTGTGATTGTAGCGTTGAACTTCTTGCACACAGTTGTTTGTCTTCTCATTGTTAGGAACTGCAATAACCTTTATGGGATCATGAATGGACTGAGATATGCAATCACTGGAATTCATTGAATGGACATAGTTGCTCAAGTCATCATCAGAGAAATGCCAACTTTGTACTTGAGAAGCTGTTCCATTTATTCCATCAATCATAAATGAAGCATCGGCTTCGTGATTATTTGGGCTGTTACTGGGAGAAGTTATGTCCAGGATTTGGCAATCTTCAACTAAGTTGATTTTTGTGTTCTGGATCTCCCGATCAAAAGCATTATCAAGTTCTTTGTCGTCACGTCTTGAACTGGACTCCTTGGCAGCTATGGAGCATGTAATATCCAAAAATGAAGTTTTAACATGCTGAATGAGACTTGGGTCCTCTGCAACCTTTAGAAACAAATGAGCAAAAAGCTACATGTCTTAAACTGATCCACAATAGAACATACTCCAATTAGTAATCTGATGCAAGAATTACCAGCTCAGTCACACCCAGCTCAACCACACCTCTCGCAAATGGAAAGCATACTACAGTCTGATGATTCAAACAAGAAATGCTACCATCAGTAAAGTCGTTCATTCTACTACTTTCAAACAACCACTATTTTCCATTAAGCACAAGGGAGTCCTTATAAATGCCTGTGAGATGGAGTTCAGAGTAAGTTGGTAGGATAGTTTACCTGAATAGATGCACTCTGAGGATGATGAGTTGCAAAAGTCCAGTGATTGATCGAGAAACAAACAAACAACGGATTTCAGCTTCTTTCCCCATGTTGAGAAACATAATCATATGCATCTCTTTTGTCATAATGTAATGAAACATCTAAATCGGAGAGAGCAAGTTACCTTAGCTAGCAGAGAGCGACTAAATACCTTGCTGTCTGCATAATGAGCATTGCGTAGCCAAATAGGTTGACTGTTTGCTAGCGTTCTCCCTGGCAATCTATCCGTAATGAAGAGCAAGTATTAATAAAAAAATTGATAATCATATAAATAACTTGAAGGGAGAAGGAAATGATGAAGGAATTTTACTTACCCTTGGCCAACATTGAATACAAAGGACATGCAAACCAGGTAATACCATTCGGTATCAGTGAGATCTTCAGGAGATAATGATGTTGAAGGCCTCCTAGTTTGTGGGCTGGCCTCACCAGTAGAAAGCGACTCATAGAGTTCCCTCAGTTGTTCGCTTCGCTGTAAGCTTAATTGGTCTGCATTCAACTCTATTGATTGAACCGTTTTTCTCGTTTTGATGTCTCCATTGTAGTGTCCATCACCCCATTCCAACACCCTATAGAATCCAAACAGAAGGGTCAAGTGGTTGCATATAGTGATATAGACCTGCAATACAATTGAACACGAAACTGTCGCCAAAAGCAAGAGAATTAGAGTGTAGATGCAGGCATATACATGTACCCCGTAAGCCGCTATTGTTCAAAAGCAAGACAAAGACATTATGTGCCATCTCTATCAGTGTCTCAGAGAGGAATAGATCTCTTGAAGAATTATTTCAACTACTGATGCTAAATATGCAAAACTGCATGTCTTAATCAATCTCAATGTCAAAACCATAAAACCACTTCCACCAAGTGTGGCAGATCAATTACTCTCTTCCTAAAAAAGTACAGCAGGTGGCTGAATTCAAAAACAACACCGCAGCTGTGGCAGAAACCCTTTCTGCCACTCGCAAAAGAATCACAGAGAAAGCAGAATACAGGCTTTAATCCAAGGCTATTTGAAGAAAAACGCTTGGTCGAGGTACTAAAGTCAATTTCAAAATAAGATGAAATATTTGCATCAGCAACAGCAACCGTGATTGAGAGGTTAAGTACCCTGGTTGTTTAGATGAAATAGACCAGAAGATAGCATAGCTCCACTGTATGCTCCCGACAGCAAGAGCAAGCTGTTTCTTGAGGTTGTCTGGCAGTCCTTCTTGGTTTCCAGAACCCATAAGTTTTATGCAAGCTCGAGAAGATGACACCCTCTAGCTCAATTTGATCAGATTCAGAGAAAAAAGAAATAAGGATTCTTTCTCTAAAAAGTTTTCTGCATTTCCTAACACCAAAAACTTTTTGGTGATAGAATTTTCGGTATCTACACAGATCACTTCCCCACGCTAAGACTTAGTTATTGCGTCACAGAAGAATAACCCCTTGCGGGATTTTAACAAAAACTATGGCTCAACAAATATTGATACGAGAAAAGGTTAAGACTTGCACTACCTAAACCTCAAAGTAGTACTTTTTGGGGTGGTAATGAAGATTAAAGGCCACAAACAAAGCACATACTACGAGACTTTGTGTAAAGACTAGCTTCATTCCCTGGACGCGTGGTCAACAGCCTCCAAGTATAGTTCACAACGAAAACGCACACTTCTGCGTAGAAGGGAACGGAGCGTTAATAGTTAGTAGTGTTCGTCTTGGTTTCTGCTTTTCAATACTACACACTGGGACCAAATAACTTTATGAAAATAGGATCACTAATTGTGGTCATAAACCCTATAAAAGTGACGCATCTTTACATTCCATCATTTGCTTGTCTCGAAGCATTTGAATACAAAGAGAAGCAGAAGATCTGGACTTGAATGGCCCAGAAAACTGAGACACTTGGACCTACTCAAAAGCCGAAGACAACAACTTTGCTTCCTAGAAATGAGAGTAATTATTTCCCTACAGAAACACCATAAAGAACAGCTCAAAGAACCCAGTAGTCCTTAATGAGCGACAAACGCAGAGAGAGAGAGAGAGATTTGGGTGACTTCAAAAGAAAAGAACTTTGAGACCTGGGCAGCAACCAATATAAAAAAGCTGTATGCAGAAGTGTTTTTAGCTCCACATCTCAAAAGGGTTGTTTGAGTTTATTAAAAGAATTAACAGAAAGCAAGAAAACCAAAAAAAAAAAAAGTATTTGAACAAGATTCGATTCCGGTCTCTGCAACTGTTCCAGCGACGAGACGATAGAGAGAGAGTCCAGGGAAAGGACGTGGTACACAAACGAGGTCACGTGAAAAACTGAAAGCAGTGGAGAGCCATCATCCCAATTAATAATAAGAAATAAGGCTTTGTGGGTTTAACACAACTCCATGAATTCTATTAACATTCCCAAAGTTCGTGATTTCCAATCATAATTTATGTCAACAAAATATATTTTTTACTAAATATCCAAAATCACACACTTAAAAGAAACTATTTATTATTTAAGTGTTCATTTGAAGTGAGAATTATTATCAGACAAGCTTAATTCAGGATTATAAATTAACCAGAAAATTGCCAATTATTCGTTTACTAATAAAATGTTACAAATTTTGGTGTATTTGCTAAAGAAAAAAAAGGGGTATATTCCGTCATCAAGCATCCCGCCCGATAAAGACATAACACCTTCCTCAAGTACACTTAAGGCTGTGAATATGATTGATCGATTTTTAACAATTAGGACAATTTGTTGTTTTCTTAACCTTTTTTTCTTTTTTTGAAGTATTGTTTTCTTAACTTGTGATTGCTCACAATACAATAAGATGAGAGAAAAGAGACGAACTCTCACTCATCTTTGCTTCCAAAAGGTCAAACGCGCGCACGCTTGTGGGTCTGTTTGAAGTGAACAGAACGTAACAATGATCTTGACACTCTTGTCGTTATAAATCTTTCTATAGGTCCATGTATGTATGATTCGTGGACCAATTAAGGTTTTTATTTGTATAATATGAAGATTGATCGAACTCTCTCAGAATTCTTAACTATTGGTGTTTGTAATCATACCTGTAGCAGACAAGGATTCATCATACAGAAAAGGGCAAGTGAAGATTTTATTTGTGAGGAAATGCAAGTGATCATTGATGATCACGGCTTGCAACCTGCAAGATTCTGATTGAAACCGATTCTTTTAGAAATTCAGATCCGCACAAGACAAATGCCTCAGATTCCTATTTGTCTTGCAACTGTTTTTGTATCATCTGCCAGAGCTCGAGAACGGACACCAAGTTTTGCAGTTTCTTTATACAACAAATGATTGATTTCAGCGTTGCCTGACTGATGCTAGTTATACAAGTAAGTTAAGTGAATTGTATCTTCAGAGACAAATATGCCAGGACCCAAAATGACGGCCTATTTTTAAAGGTAGCAATGTGTATGAAAATAATGGAAGAATTGCCAATCAACAGTTTTCTTAAATGGCGTAACCTTGATGAGCTGATTTCAATTGTTCAGCCTTAAACTTTGACCGTCCATTTATGAGCAAGCTTACAAGAACCAGCAAGCACTTAAGTCACCTGTAAGGTAGCGAATAATGAATGATACTTTTACAGGTAGCCTTAACCTTGACAAAAGTTTCAATTGCTTGTCATTGTTTTTCTGTTCCTACCCCTTCAAAGTTTAATCGAGTCGAAAGTCTTAACTTCTAGAGACTAACAAGTTTATAGCTTTTGACATTACAATCCCCATTTGTTCTTAATTAAGCAGCCTTTCATCATAACTCGTATCTTTTCTATGATGGAAGATGGGAAGATCTTGGATTTGGTTTACTGTCGCTTTCACTTGACGCCATTGCACACAATTTTTAAAATTTGTATTTTACTTGATTTGTAGGACAAGTTAGGCGTGGATTTGACGTTTTTGAAACCTACCTCATCAGAATTAGAATTCATTACCCTGCTTTCTCCTCTAACATGATTAATCATTTGCCACTGTTCTATTTACATTTGACTTTGGTGTGCTTTTTTGAGCTATTTCGAATTAAGACATATTTCCAAGATTTGATAAAATGAGCTTTTCTTTGCATCATCATGTGTCTAAATTTTTTTTCATATTGAAATGTTACAATTCTTAATTTTCTAAATCGGATTCCAGCATTTTAAATTCATGCCTAAAATAAACTGATCAATTTATCAATCAATCTTAGACAAATAAACTTTTTGTTTTATAATTTCTTTTAACAAGCTTTAAAGGAAGAAAAGATAGTTATTACACCATATACGCCATAAGTTATACATTTTAGAACTTTATGGAAACCTACTTAATTAAGCAAAACTATTTAAACTCTTTATCAACTCCATACCCTTTTTGTTATTCATCATCTTCCAGTTCTTGATATTTAGTTGTATTTTGATAAAATAAGCAAGATATTAGGATTTGACTATTGATGCTTCACTGGGGTGGCAACTGTGACTTCTCACCTCTCGTCCATATTAGAATTATACCCTACCAAAGCCAACACTTTGGTCCAAGGCTCAATATGAAAAGTGGAATCTGTAAATCACAAAGAGATTATGGTCTTAAAAGATATCAAACTCTCCCTTTCTATTAAGTTTACTATTAAAAAAATATTCGTATGTATATTACAAAAGCTTTATGGTTAAGATAAATTAGGGTAAAAAAAATTGAAAAAGATAACACTTAAATTTTTTAGAACTCACTATGCATCTAAAAATTCGACCAAGTGAGTAACATTTGGAGATAAAGGTAGAGAGTAACAATATACAAAAATCTCGGTATCAAGCTCGTGATTGGTTAATGCTGACACCATTGTTTTGAATATTTTTTATGAAAAAAATCATACAACTTTTTTTCGTGTACTCTTGAAATTTTCATAGCATTGTATATTGACATTTGCATAAACAGGTAACAAATTTTATCCAATTGTCGATACATCAACAAAAGCATAAAAACTGAAGATGAAATTGACGTTTTAAATGCTTCTTGCATCTCAAATTTGAATATCGACTTTCTAAAGGTGATTTTGATAATCTGATTACAAATGAAAGGACATATTATCAAAAAAAATAGGCAATAATTTGGTGTCAGTTAGTAAAACTAAAATTAGAATAAGAAAAGTAAGGTATTGGCATCAAATCCCAGAAGTGGACAATTAGAACACACTGAACAAACAAAATAACAGGGGAGAAATCTGAAGCCACCAACTCTACCTTGGATCACACCCTTGTTTCCTCCTAACATTTTGACCTTTCCTGCTTGCTTTTGAATGGAGGAGGGCCCATCTATATCATTTTTTTTTGTCACATGTATCATGCCCCTTTTACCACAATTTGCTTCTTAAATTTTAGATGGGAGAGGCTTAGCAATTAAGGATGTCCCAAGCACAACTAGACAAGCAATGGCTTTTAGTCGCCAATTCAACTCCTTAAGAAACTACGCAAGTCATACTGGTATGTTTCACATACATTCAGACAGAACGTGGGAATTTGGGTGAGAATTGGCAAATACTCAAAAACAAGTTCGCTAACTAAAGAGAGGTTAAACTAATGCATAAGTTAATGTTCCTAATGAATTAGGGTTTGAGCTAGATTCAAAGTTTTCCCAGTCTTGAGCCTAAAAATCCTCATAACGAACTGGGCAGAGAATGAATGAGCAAAAATAATGTAAAAAGCTTCTCATCACTGTAAAGTTTTCAACACCATGAATCTTAAACGGACTGCTACATTATGTCAATTAGGAAAATGTCTTCAAATATGTGCATGAAATACCAATTTGAAAATTTCTAGTGAATTAATATTATTCCACCAAATATGCACACTGAGTTAATAAGATAATTAGACGAAACATGTAGCTTTTACTTAACAGTTTATTAGAAGTAGTATTGGACATATATTGGAGCATGGTGTCAGGAAAATAAAGGTATAATAGAGAAAACAGGTATACAAAAGTTATCGAATGGTTGTATTATGATATAAGCACTACCTTGAAAGCAAAATTTGGCACGACCATGATACAATTGATAATGTTGTCTACTACTCAAGGTTAACACAATTAGTCCTCGAACTTGTGAACTCAGGTTAAAAACTTAGAATATGCAGAAATATTGTTGCACAAAGAAAGACTTATCAGATTTTAACAAAAGTATCTATCTATGAAAAGGATAGCTAGAAAAACCAATAAACATAACTAAATCAAATTTTAAAGAAAATTTTGGGGGTAAGGCTAAAAATCATGGGGACAAATCTGGAAACATTCGAACCTATTAAGAAGAAATAGAAACAGGCAAAGACTCAGTTAAAAATAACTCTCTAATAGAAAATAAATAATTTTGGCTTAAAAGGATAAAAAGTACCGTAACTCGAATTAATGACTTGCATCTGCATTATGCTCAGCCTGAATCAGACCAAGTCAGTGGTTCACGCGTGCAAAGTTGCCCCAAGTCTAGCCTCTTAACAATTGTCACGAACCTCAAAATTCCCCACTAGATGGAGATGCTAAGTTAGAATTCCCTAGATGATTCCACACTATTCTTCCATGTTCAAGACAAGACTAGAGATGGGTGGAAGACTCTAGAACCATGTAGATAATTGTAGATTATACTTGAGCATGTAGATAACTATAGAGAATTCTAGATGTTAATTGTGAGCCCTTGGATCAAATGAATCCTAACCATCCATTAAGGAGGTGGAAGACTATAAACACCCAAAGGACTTCATTTGTAAGATGCATAGAAGTTCTTAGCAATTGCCTTGTAAAGCTTTCTTGAGCAATATAAGCATTGTCCAAGTTTCCTCATTCTTGTTTTTGTTTTATCCTTCATCTTTGCTAATTTGCGCTAACTTTGTTTCTAGTATTCGAGGGAGAGGTTGACTTAGTTGCGAGACATACAATTATGTTTCGAGCGGTTCGTTAGTAAAAAGACCAAGTCTGTGACAGTTGGTATCAAAGCCAAGGTTGTGCTCATCGTTGCCTAGTAAAGATGTCAGGAATAAGTGGGACTACAAATGTTGGAGAGGAGAAGAAGACCGGTAGGGAGAGATCAAGGTTGATGGATGTCTTAGTGGACATCAATGGAAGGCTAGAAAAGGTAAAACTTGCAATAGCCAAAAGGAAAGAGAAGTTTGAGGAGGTAGACCAACATAACGAGGAACTTGAGAAGGGGAACGAAGAGCTCCAAAGGGAAATGCAAGGTGCCTTAAACATTACCTTTTCTAAATGTCTAGACCAAGTGAAAACCTCGGAGGAGACCCTTCAATCCGAGATTCTTTGCCTCAAAGAAGAGTTTACGAGGTTGTCTTTGAGTTGTGAGATGAGCTAGTCCTTTGCAAGAGCGTGATTGCTCAAGGGGGAAGCAATATCACGCCCATAGTGGTCACTACTCCTTTAAAGGTGGACGTTCCAATGCCAAAGGTGTATGGTAGGTCGAGGAATGTAAAGGAGATTGATAACATCTTTTAGAGCTTAGAGCAATACTTTAAGGCACTTGGTGTCATAGAAGATGCCAAGAAGATTGAAAATGCCACTCTTTACCTTGAGGATACTACAATGGTGTGGTGGAGGAGAAGGCATGGTGATATCAAGAGGGTACTTGCACCATAGACACTTGGGATGAGTTCAAGAAGAAACTCACGAGGCAATTTTACCCCGTGAATGTCGAGTTAGAAACGAGAGCCAAACTATGACATCTCATACAAAAGGGGAGCATTCAAGACTATATGAAGGAGTTTTCTGAAGTTCTCTTCGAGATCCTCGACTATCTAGGTAAAGAAGCACTCTTTGCTTTTATGGATGGATTACGAAATTGTGTTAAATTAGAGATCCAAAGGCGTGGTGTGCAAGACCTCGCCACAGCCATTTTCATTGTTGAGTCTCTTATTGAATTCAAGAAGCCTGAGAAACCCAAGTTTCACAAAGAAAAAAGTGGCAATGGAAAGGGTGGGGGAGACAACCATCAAAGAAGAGAGGGCTCCCATAAGTATGACAAGCACAAGGAGGGCAGCCATAAAGAGGAAAAAGGGAGGAAAGCAACAATCAAATGCTTCTTTTGAGAGGAACCGTACAAGGGAAGGTAGTGGCCAAAGAAGACCAAGCTCTTCGCCTTGATTGAAAAAAGGGAGGAGCAACGACAACTTGAAAAGACCAAGATTGGGTGTAAAACTTAAAAAAGGGATGATTGTTCGTAGAAGTTAAGTTAGGTGATAAAGTTGTAAAAGCTTTAATTGACACCGGAGTGACTCATAACTTCCTCAAAGTAAAGGAAGCCAACTAATTGGGCCTCAAGTATAGCAAGTAACAAGGATGGATTAAGGCAATAAATTCTGAGTTGAAATTGACCTTTGGAGTTGCTCATGGCATCAAGGTGTGCCTAGGTGAGTGGTCTGGCCTTGTTGATTTTTCAGTTGTTCTTCTGAATGATTATCCAATGGCATGGAGTTTATGGATGGTGTCAAGGTCGTGCCAATTCCCTTCGTCAACACTATGTGCATCTTAGAGGAGGGTAATACGTGCATGGTGCCCTTGTCACGAGAGGCAAGCCTACAAGCCAAGCAACTTTTGGCTATATAACTTGCCAAGAGTGTGAAAAAGGCACAACCTGCATTTTTGGTGGCACTTAAGGAAGACAAGCAAGCTTTATCAAGTGGACTACCTAAGGAGATTACCTATGTCGTTAAGGAGTATAAGGAAGTGATGCCTGTAGAGTTACCAAAGAATCTCCCACCAAAGTGAGAGGTAGATCATAAAATTGAATTAGTACAAGAGGCAAGTCCATTCGCGGTAGTACCCTACCGAATGGTGCCTCTCGAGCTTGAATAATTAAGGAGGCAACTTAAGGAGTTGCTAGGTACGGGATATATCTAACAGTCGAAGGCTCCATATGGTGCACCTATGCTTTTCCAAAAGAAGTACGATGGGTTACTCTGATTATGCGCCGACTATAGGGCGCTCAATAAGATCACCGTGAAGAAGAAGTATCCTATTCCCCTCATTGTCAACTTTTTTCATCAACTTTGGGAAGCAAGATGGTTTACCAAGCTTCATTTGAGATCAGGATACTATCAAGTGAGGATTGCAGAGGGAGATGTACTAAAAACTACCTATATTATAAGGTACGGTTCCTTTAAGTTTCTAATAATGCCTTTTGGACTTACTAGTGCTCCTGCCACGTACTACACCCTCATGAATCAAGGATTACAACCCTTCTTGGATAAATCTATTATGGTATATTTGGACGATATTGTGATATATAGCAAAACATTGGAAGAGCACCTTATACATTTACGACAATTTTTCCAAGTCTTAAGGGAAAACAAGCTATACGTGAATAGGAAAAATGTTATTTTACACAATTTGAAGTCATGTTCTTGGGGCACATTGTAGAGGGGGTAAGCTTAGGATGGATAAGTCTAAAGTGCAAGTCATCCATGATTGGGAGCCACCAAGGAAAGTATCTGAGTTGCGTTCCTTTCTTGACCTTGTCAATTACTACTAAAAGTTTATCAAAGGTTATTCCTCCCTTGCATCTCCACTCACTGATCTATTGAAGAAGAATAGAGTTTGGGCTTGTGATGTTAAGTGTCAAGGAGCATTCGAAGCGTTGAAGCAAACGACGATGGAAGAACCAGTGATGGCCCTTCCCAATCACACCAAGGCATATGAGGTATATACTGATGCTTCTGATTTTACACTTGGTGGTGTTTTGATGTCGGATAGTCATCTGATTACTTACAAGAGTCGTAAGTTAAATGATACCAAGCGTCACTCACTACACAGTCTAAGAGATGGAGATGATCACAATGGTGCATTGCCTGAGAACTTAGAGACATTACTTGTTTAGGTCCCAGTTCATTGTGAAGATCGATAATGTTACCAAAAGTTACTTTCTCAACCATAAAAAGTTGACGCCGAAGCAAGCTAAGTGGTAAGCTTTCTTGGCGAAGTTTTATTTTGTGATGGAGTACAAGCCGGGCAAGGCCAACGTAATGGCCAATAATTTTTTGTAGAAAGGTATTGCTAGCTACCATCACAAGTCCGAGTTTTCCTTTGGTGGATTGTGTTAAGGAGGGATTAAAGCATGACTTGAAAGCAAAGAGTTTGATGGAGTTGGCAAGTTGGGGGAAGACACGTCAATTTTGGCTTAAGGATGGGGTGCTCACTACTAAAGGTAATCGTGTGTAATTGTCAAACTAGCAAAGGTTGAGGAAGGAAATCATTTAAGGAGTGCCATGACTACAAATGAGTGGGACATCTTAGTGTACATCACACATTGGCACTTATAAAGCATGCCTACTATTAGCCCCAAATGCACGACGACATTGAGTTATATATGAAGACTTGTCTTGTGTGCCAACAAGATAAGGTGGATCAATATAAGCAAGTTGGTTTGCTAGAGTCATTGCCTATTCCGGAGAAGCCTTGGGAGAGTATCTCTATACATATCTATCAAAGTCCGAGGGATTTAGCAACATTATAATGGTGGTAGATTAATATAGCAAGTATGGAGTGTCCATCCCAGTGTCTACAACATTTACAAACGAGAATGCAACATGTCTATTCTTTCGTCATGTAGTGAAGTATTAGGGCATATCGAAGATGATTGTGAGCGATCTAGACACTTGCTTCACTAGAAGATTCTGGATGGAGTTATTCAACCTATTGGGATTCGAGTTTAATTTCTCTGCAAGTTTTCATCCTCAACCTGATAGCCAATTCGAGAGAATGGATGTATCATTGGAGTTATTTCTTAGGCATTATGTGAGTGCCAACTAGCATGATTGGGCCAAGTTGCTTAATGTTGCCCAATTCTCTTACATTTTGCTAAAGAGCGAGTCAACGGGAGCTAGACTGCTCAAGATTGCCATAGGACAACAACCTATGACTCCTCACACTTTGGCAATTGGGTATAAAGGTTTGGGTACTGCCACATTTAAGTTTGCTAAGGGTTGGCATGAGAAGACGGATATGGCACGAGCATACTGTAGGAAAATCCCGAGAGGTACATCACATGTACCAGGTGCGGAAAAAAAAAATTTTTGTCACCGGGACCTTCCCGAAAGCCAGGATCCAGGTGTCGGTATGAAAACTCAAACCTAAATAGCCAA
>JANVCQ010000232.1:33222706-33234717 GCA_025531925.1 Erythroxylum plowmanianum
TGAGATTATGGAATTGATGAATTCCAAATTGAAAAAGTGTATTGCTTTGCATGAGATTGAGTAAAATGGAAAAGAAAAAAAAAATTAGACCGATTCGTATAGGTTCAGTCTTAAGGTATCCAACACGATAAGTTTCTTGTTCACGCTTCGGATGTCGGATCCGCTTCCTTTTGTTTCCGCTTTTAAGTTCGATTCGAATTTCCTATTAAATTCGTATTCGATTCGACTCCTTTGATTATCACAAGCGATTCTGCTTTTGTTTTGTGTTTCGCTTTGTATTCGTTCATGTTCGCTCCCGTTTTCCAGTTGGGGCGCCGATCGCGAGATTGAGTCCCAACAAATAGAAATATCTATCTATGGCAAGAATGGCTAGAAAAACCAATATACATAACCAAATCAAATGTTAGAGAAGAATATAAGGGTGAGGCCAAAAATCATGGAGAAAAATATAGAAATGTTCGAAATAGGTGAGAAGAAATAAAAACGTTTAATTAACCAATCAAAGAATAACTCTCCAATAGAAAAATAAACAAATTTGGCTCAAAAAGGGTAGAAAATAGCCTAACCCGAATCAATGACTGATCCAGACCCACACCCGACCATAATTGGATCAGATGGTAGGTGGCACGTGGGCACGAAGTTGACCCAAGTCTAGCCTCTTATCAAAGTACTAGGGGACAATCTAGTTGAGCCTTAAAAAACACTCCTCTTAATATAAAGACTAAAAAATAGTTTATACTCACTGATGTGGTATAAGAATATAACATATAGGGTGAAAAATGTTTTTGCCAAACAAGTAGAGGAGGGGACTTAGATGATCAGTTATTTAACGCATGAACTTCTATTTTACTCTTACATTTAAAGATTTTCTCCTCTTCTCTTCTCGTCACCTCTTATACCGATTCCACCCACATAGTTACTTCTAATGTCAAGGGACAAGCATTTCATTTAAGTTTAACTTTTGACTACAATTTTAAAATATATATACACTTCTTTACATGCATATTTCATATGTATGAAAGCTACATGTAATTCAGAATTGAGAAGTCAAAAATGCCCCTCAATTCAAAATAATCCTAAATATAATTATTAATTAAAAAAATGCAAGTTTAGTCATGATGATGTGCTATGAAATGTAAATAGTGAGGATTAGATATAAATATTAGTCACAAAAATACAAATATCAATAATAAAAATATTTTTAATTATTTTGATATTTAAATAATAAGATAGAAGGTTATTTTTAATTTTTATTCAATGTTATTTTTTAAATGGGTCATTTGTGTCAACAAAATTTGACAATTGACATTTTTTCTTGAAGACAACTTCAATTACTTTATGAAAATTAACATAATATAATAGTCAAAACTCCAAATGAAAAGTCTAATTCTTAAAAAATCAAACAAATATTACATTATATGTTATAATAATAAATAACAAGTTACAATCAAAACTTAAAAAATTAGAAATTCTTTTGATTTCAAACACGGATAATTTTAAATGTAATATATATGTGTATAATCTATAAAGTAACTCTAAATGAAAACAATTTTGAATACATAATGAAGAAAAAATCGTAATAATTTAATTCTTATTTTAAAACACTAAATTAAAAAATTAATTAAATATAACTTTATATATATATATATATATATATATATATATATATATATGTAGCCAAAATTTAGCAAGCAACAACATGTTAAAAAATAACTATGAATAGATAATAAACAGAAATATAATGTAATAAATTTCACATTAAAAACCTGACTTACAAAATTAAAGAAACACAACATTATATATTATAATAATTGAAATTTAACATAAAAATTTAATGTGGCATTATTTTTTAAAGTTAAATAATTAAGAATTTTGTGCATTTCAATGAGTAATTATCATTGTATTCAATCTTTCTATTGATCATACTTTTATTATAATTATATGTTAATTTTAAATAAAAATAAAAATAAAATTGAATTAACATTGTAAGTAAGATTGGTAGAAAGATAAGTTTCTAATTACAACAAGCATAATCCATCTCTCCTTCTTGACTTCCATAAATCTTGTCTACTCCTTTTGCTTTATTTGGTAACTCACTTTGGTTTTACCCTTTCCTGTCTAAATACTCTTAGCTGGTTTTTATAGTTATGAGAAAACTATTCTCAACTAACCTCCTTCTTCATCCCCGTCTTTTGTCCCGCTTATTGTATCTACCCTTCCATCTCTCCTTTGTATTCAGATATTGCTTTTACCTTACTCACTTCTTCAAATAAGCCTCTCACTCCCTCTCCAACCTCGAAGATGATGTCAGCTTCTCCTACTACAAGGAACCATAAAAAGGTGGAATTGTCACAGAAAACTACTTGGTGTAAGGTGTTGAGTGACCATGAGGGTATTGGACAACTAAGGTATGTTAAACATACCGGTCAAGGAAGTCAATGATCCAATCCAACCATCAACTTCATGACATAAAGGATTTCACATGTTAGTGATGACTATATTTTAAACCTCCTGTGCTTCAAGCAACCTAAATAACAATTAAAAAACTGAGTCTATATGTTTTTTATAATAAATCATATTCTCATTTGAAATTATCTTAGATAACACTTATCCTTTTATCTTTATTTTTCAATTCTAATTACATCTTGCTATACTTATCATAACATTTTAGTTTAGATAATATCTGATCATTTTTGTTTAGATTGAATAAATTATAAATTGATTCAACTTATCAACATTTGTGTATAAATACATGTACATTGTAAAGAGCAATTCACTTAGAAATCAATACACTTCATTTCATTCTCTATTTTTCAACTAGTTCTTTCATTCTCTCTATAATATTAGAGCTCACCTAAACCAAGTCCATTTTTTTTCATTTCTCTCTACCACTATACACAAACACAAAATCAATCTTAGTTTACCTCTACCATAATACACAACCACAATGCAAGCTGGTGATAAATCCCTCCCAATTACCAACATTACAAACTTCATCACTACCACTCTTGATAACCATAACTATCTTATTTGGCATAACTAAGTTAAAGCAATCCTATTTACTTATGATTTACTCAAATATACTGACGGAACGATCACGCCACCATGCATCATTTGAGGCCACCTTGTCCCTTTTATCCGAATACTTACAATGGAAAAAAAGGGATCAATTGGTCTATTGCTATCTCACTGCCATAATTACCTCCACAGTCACACCCCTTACTCTTAGGTGTGACACTGCTCAGAATCTTTGGCTAGCACTAGAAATCCACTTTCTTCAACAAACTATAACTCAGAAATCACTCCTTCGTCATCAACTTCATACCACCAGAAAAGGAGATTCTACCATTATTGATTACCTGAAGACAATCGTGACAACAACTAAAGAACTGGTAGCAGTAGTTGACCCAGTCTCGACCAAGATATGGTCATCTTCACCATTAATGGCCTCCATTCTGAGTATGAATCCTTCGCCATCACCATAGAGACTTATGAACCACCTCCTTCTTTTATTGAGCTACACATCAAACTATTACTCCACGAATAGCATCTGCTGACCCTCCATCACACTCCATTGTACGTGGCCTTCACTGCTCATCTTAGACGTCAAAATTTCTCTTATGGAAGTGGCAGTAGATATCTCCTTCACCCATATGGTATGTATCTATAGCAAGAAGACAAAACTCAAGCCCTTTTTAATTCACCTTAGGCTGGGTCATACCACATCCCATCAGGCTTTGACCCAACCCAGCTTCCTTTAACTTACTAATAGTCATTAACCTAGCCCACTCACCACCAGCCTAGCCCTTATGGTCCAAATCACTTACAACACTCAAAAACTTATTCTAATTCCACCTTTCATCCAAAACAAAATTCTTAACCTCCAAAATGTCAAATTTGCAAAAAATTTGGTAAAATAGTTACAACTTGCCTTTTAGCTACATGCAATCCTAAAATAATTTTCCAAACACTTCCCTGATACCTTACAAATTCAACTAACTTTCTCTATCCAGCAAAATACTCCAAATTCTTCACTTAGCAAAATTATCAAATGGCTTCCAAGTACTAGTGTTTCTTCACATATGACACCCAACCACAATATTGTCGACTCCATTCAACCTTATCATGGTATTGATCAAGTTGTTGCTAGTAACGGTATTACTCTTCCCATTTCTTCCAAAGGTTACCTGTCTTTCCATACCAATCTTCGACCATTACACTTAAATAATATTCTTGTTGTGCCTAAACTTACTACAAATTTACTTTCTACTGCTGAATTTGTTAAAGAAAATTCATTCTTATTGAATTTAATCCCTCTGGTTATGTTATGAAAGACCTTTCCACCAAGATTCCACTTCTTACAGGAAACATCCATGATAATTTCTATCCTCTCGAGGTTCCTATCTATTTCACAAATCCCATAGATTTTGTTGCTTAATATGTCTCTTCCTATCTTTGGCAACAACATCTTGGTCATACATGTACTCAATTTTTTTTCAAAATTATTTACATCAAATTCGATGCCTTGTACTCATCTTCATTGTAATTCCTATCCTCAAAGCAAAAGTTGTCCTCTTTCCTTTCTTACATCCATTAGAGTATGTACTGCTCCTCTTTAATTAATTCATTGCAACAATTAGAGACCATCATCCTTGTTATCCCTTTTTGATTCACGATGTTTTATAATTTTATTGATGATTTTAGTTGTTACATCTGGATCTTTCCACTGGCTCACAAATCTCAAACAATGCAAAATTTTCAAATTTTCAAAACCACTGTTGGAACTTTTTTTCTACAAAAATTGAAATGTTTTAATGTAATGGAGCTTTTGAACTCGCCAACAGATCATTTGCTACCTTTGTCACCACTTACCACATTTCCATTTGTATCTCTTATCCTTATAGTCCACAACAAAATAATGTTGCTGAACGTAAAATTTGTCACTTAATTGAAACAAGAATCACTTTTCTTGTTCACAGCTCTCTTCCAAAGCGATTTGAATATGAAGCCTTTTCAACTACTGTTTATTTCATTAACCTTTTACCATCATCTACCTTACATTTCAAATCTTCCCACAAACTGTTGTTCAATTCGTCTCCTAATCTTAATCATCTTTGAATATTTGGTTGTAATGCTATCCTTTCCTTGCTCACGCTTGACCTGATAAGCTCACACTAAAATCTATTCCATGTGTATTCCTCAGTTACACCCCCAATTATAAAGGATATAAATGTTTTGACCCCTTTACCAATAAAATTTATATTTTTTGATATGTTTGATTTCTTAAACATAAGTTTTCTAAATTCCCACCATCCTTCTCTTCCTCCTCTTCCACTTCATTATCCTTACCATTACAACTTCAACTCCCATCTACCACTCCTACATTGCCTATCTTTTTCCCTTCTCTAGTCCTGACTACTTCTGCCTTGCCAGTGTTTTCTGTACCCTCTTCCCTACCTATTACCCCTATTCCTCCACCATAATCTTCCTCTTCTCATCCAATGGTCACTCGCACTCAGGATCACACTAAATCTTTAAAATCCTTCCCTGACCATATTACTTACCACACCACTATTCCTCCATCTCTTGATCCTGACCCTACATCTTTCTCTTAAGCAAGCAAATTTCATAACTGGTGGCAAGCCATACTTGATGAGTTCAAAGCTCTCCATCATAACAATACTTGATCCCTTATTCCTCCTTCCTAAATATTGTTGGCTGTAAGTGAGTATTTTGTACAAAGCTTCATCCTAATGGCTCCCTATATTGTTATAAAACCCGCTTGGTTGCTTAAGGCTATCATCAATCACCCAGTCTTGATTACACTAATATATTTAGTCTTGTTATCAAACCAACCGCAATTCGTCTTGTTCTTCCACTTGCCTTAGCCAAAAAAATGGTCAATTTGTCAACTTGATATTGACAATGCTTTTCTTTATGACACCTTACAAGAAACTATTTTTATGCAACAACCACCTAGTTTTGTTGATCCTCATCATCCTCATTATTTGTGTAACCTACACAAAGCTCTGTATGTTCTTAAGCAAGCTCCTAGAGCTTGGTTTCACCGCTTAAGTCATAAACTTGTTAACCTTGGTTTCACTTCATCCAAGGTCGATACATCTCTTTTTATTCACTATACATTAACTCACACCACCTTTCTCCTTATTTATGTAGATGATATCTTAGTCAATGCTTCTTCACAATGATTTATTCAGACCATCATTAATGCTCTTCACTCTGCTTTTACTATAAAAGATTTAGGACCTCTACACTGCTTCCTTGGAATTGAAGCCACTTTCATGCCCATTGGTATTCTTCTTACACAATCTAAATACACTCGTGACCTTCATCACCGCACACACCTCGACTTCTCCAAACTAGCCTCCACACCTATAACCCCCTCTCTTCCACCCAAAAACACGATCTTCTTCTTTCCAATCACACTGAATCCTATGATACTATTAGAGCACTACAATATCTTTGTCTGATATCTAATTTGTTGTTAACAAAGTTTCTCAAGTCTTACATTGTCTTACTAATGTTCACTGGACTACAGTAAAACGCAATTTTCGATCTGATTTAATCATGAATTTTTTCGTAATTTCTCATTTAAATCTTTTTAATTGAATAATTTAAAAATAAAAATTTTCTAAACCTGTCAATCATAGCTATTAGCTTATCCAATTTTTACTAATATTTAAAAATTGAAAAAAATTAAAAGATTTTTTAAGTGAAAAGAATCTTACTATACTTTTTTTATTTATATAAAAACACAAATATTTTTAGTTAAAATCAAATTTTGAATTATAATTAAAGTTTAATTATAATCATAATTTCAATAAAAGTAAATATCTCATCATTGTTCTTTGAAGTTTCTTAAATTTATAATTAAGTCTAACTTAATTTAAATTACTATTTATAAAGTACATCATATATTGTCGATAATCAGAATTAATAAATTAAATTTTATTTTAAACTTTTAATTAAATAATTTATAATTATGTATCAAAATTAATGTGTGATGATATGTCAAAACTAATTAAAAATTTAATAAGGTCAAAATAATTTAACTTACTTATCCATATATAATTATAATATATAATTTAATTCTTTTGTCACTTAAAGTTATAATTGAACATAAAGTATAGAAGAAGCATCCACGTCTTATTAGCTAGCAATCTTACGCTACATACGTACACTAGCTGTGGATCGTTCGAATCGTAAGGGTTTAACGTGGGACACGCAAAGAAAAATACAATAAGCAAGGATTGCTAACGTTGACTAAGTCCTGAAATATTAAAATCCAAGGGTCGTCTTCACAGGCACTACGATCGCAGACGCTTTACCAACTTTGTTTTAGATAAGTTCCTGCATGAATTAGGTTCACTTTTATTGAAGTCAGGACAAAAGTAGCTTTTAATTAATGCAATTCTCCCCAAGTTTAATTGCTTCTCTTAGAATATTACCCCTTTAAATGCCACTGCGTTTCTTTTTCTTGGAGATAGTTGACATTTCTACGGGCAATAAAGCCTAGAACACGTGGTTTTGTCTTTCTTTCTTCATTATTGGTTTCGTTTCATTGATACTGTGGCTGTTAGAGGGGAACACCACAGGCACAGGGACAGTGTGAAGGAAGTCTGTAGTTATTATCAATTCCAGAGATGTCAAAAAAGAAAGATGGTATATTAAAAACAAATATCCGAAAAGTGCGGATAACATGTTCCTTGTGTACCATTACCATGCCTATCTCAACTTGACCATTTTGTATCCTGCCCAGAAACGAAACATATTGTACGTGAACACTTTTCTAAAACATGAATGGGACCCAACTGCACTAATTTCACATGCACAGATAAGGACTCTCTCTCTCGCTTTCTCCCCACTTCACCCCTACAAACAATGGTTACAAATAAATGTTCCTGCACTAGCTAAATTTTGTCACAAGTATAAGAGCAGTGTTTCTACGAAATTAATAGGTTTAAAAGAGGGCAATAGTTAAAGAATGAAAAATGAATAGTTGATTGTTGATTATTATTATAAGAGTAAAAATTTGACATTTCATTTTTTAGTAATCCTTTGTATCCTTCATTTAGTAAAGAAATGAAACTCATTCTTTAGCAGTGACTCTTTTTTATAAAATATTTTTAATATTAATTAATTATAATTTAATTAATTAAAATGTAATTAATTACATTAAAATGATTATAATTAATTAGTTACAATATAATTAAGTAAAATATAATTTATTCATTAATTAAAACATTGTAATTAAGTAATTACAATATAATTAATTAAAATATAATAAAATTTTATTTCTCATTATTTTTTATAAACCAATCACTATCAAAATGATAATGGTAATTATTTTTTTCTCTTAACCAACCATTATAATTATAATAATAATATCTATTCTCATTCTTTAATATATTCATGTCGATTCTTAGCCAGCCTTCCCTTAATCTCCATGATACATCTTTTGATACTAGGGCCGAAACACACGCGGGGGTTATGATAATATGGACCTGACTGACTTCCGAAAACGGTTTCGTTATCCACTCCAAAAAGCCACTCGGAATGATCCGATAAATGTGGGAGCTGATAAGCTTGTGATTCAAAAAATGCCTTTCCACCGTAGTATTTATCGCATAATTAATTCCAAAGGATAAAAATTGCCTTTACTTAATGAGGACTGGAGTTAAATTACGCTTCTTTTGGGCAGAGTTTAAATATTGATTGACCAAAAGTATCTATAATAGTTGAACTTCTCAAAGTGAGATAACACATCAATATATGTGAAAAATAGATGGCCACAGCGGGGCATCTGTAACTAAACGCAGCTTAACCAATCAGAATGCATTGCTAATTTGTCCCCACTTTTCTTCACATGAGAGGAGATATGAGATAAAAAGGGTCCAAGAAACGTTAATAGGGACCTTTCACTACAACCATATTACACTTGATCTCATAATACTCGAGCACTGGAGAACATATTGATACAAAGAGTAAGCAATTCTCAGCCGTACAACCTCAAATAACCTTTCTTGCGTTGCTTTAAGCAATTGTAAAAGACAATTCTAGAATCTGAATCAACAAATGAGTGCATACAGACCAAGTCTAGTTTCATATATACACCAAGTGTAGTTGTACCATACAAGCCCGAAATCCCCGCTCTGAGAAATGCAATGCTGCCCCCAAACATATCTCCAGACATGCAATGCTGATTTGGGCTGTTAGATCAATGTGTCACCAACATATTCGAACCAGATTTGATTCATAATTCTCCTCCAATACAAATCTTGGACCTGTCAACTGGGACTCCAAACTTATATGCAACAAGCCCCTTACGAAAGAGAAGTAGAGGAAGAGACGTTGATGGGTGCTAAACAACCATTGACATTATTGGAAACGCGTAAGCTTGTTAACGGCTGTGTCAAGAGCATCTACATTCGCCCTAAGGATTTTTCTACATTAGCATTAAGAAACCAAAAGAATAGAGAGACTGAAGCAAGCCAAATTAATTGGTTAATTAGCAAAGAAAGAACGTACATAACAAATTTGCAATCTTAATATCCTAAAGGTAAGAGTTTTTTAGTTCCAAGTGAAATCAACAGAACATGGTTACACTCGATCAAGCAGTCAAATCCAATAGAATGAGAAAGTAAGAAAGTTTACAAGTCCTGTGCTGAAAGCCTGAAACCAGTAGAGAACGAACAGATTTAAAGGATACAGTTTTCTGGCTAAGGCTTCACTGCCCTTCATCTCCTCATTTAATCTGCAAATACGGAAGTACAAAAAAATAGTTAGGGTTCTAACTACCCAAAAGGGCAGAAAAGTTGCACTGTTGAAGACCATGGAGATTAGATAATTAGTATTAAAATATAATTATGTATCCAACATAGGAATATTTTATTTTCAAATAATAAAACAATTTAGTTATTATTTAAGAATAATGTATTTTCCTATTGTGAATATTGTGCTGCTCTACTAATATAAATAGGTTAAACCTTAGAAATTCTTGTGGGTTTTGTGTCTGTGGATATAAACTTTAGAGCCAACCCACATTATACCATTGTGTAAAGATTTTTCCCTCTCTACTCTTTCTTTCAATTTCGCACTTAATTTTTGCAGGCTTATTACTAGCCGGCATGAAAAAAAAAGTCGTTTATATTCAAATATCAAGAAAATGGTATCTAACATATTTAAGCTACAAAGGTCACTAAAATCTTATTTGCAAACACCTAATGTATGCCATAATAGAAAATAATAGCACACTTAAAGCTGAATAAAAGAGTCCAGAGTTCTAACTTCTAATACAACAATTCTTCCCAACCGGATGACAACAGGTTCTCCCCAGTTTTTCCACAGATCACTTACATACCCTAACCATAAGAGACATCTTTTCTCATATTTAGTCATTTCAATATCATGAAACAGAAATTTTATAAAATATATGCCATATTTTGAAATTTTTAAAATAACCAACCTGAGGCATGAGTTTATGTATCTGTTTCCCTTTGTCGCTGCATCAAGCACTGTCAAAGAACAAAGGAAAGAGAAGGTAAGAAACAATACAATAAATGCAACATAATCATGAAAGTAAACGAATAAAACTTGAAAGTAAAATAAGGAGAAAAATTACATATATTCACTTACCAGATTCTTGAAGACGACCAGCAGCATCTCCAAAACAATTCATATGATCAACCGAGTTGCCAGTAACCTAACGATTGCACAAATTTCGCATATGTTCTCACGCTAAGATGAGATTATAAATGAAAAACAAAATTGAATGTGAGAAAACAAACCTCAGAGAGGGCCAATCGAAGGGAGGCAAAGAGAGAGGTAAAGCTCTCTGCAATAGCAGTTGAGTCCCTCTCAACAACCTCCAGAGCCTTGAAGATCTCATTACGGTTCAGGACAGGATTCAACTCAGTATTCTTATCTTCTTCAAACTCAGGATACAATGATGTTGAACATCCAGTTGGTTGATTTTTGGAATATATCTTATCCAAAAGATTTTGACTTTGATTAACACCACTATCAATACCAGATTCATCTCTGTCATCATTTGGCATATTGTTCACTGCTTGGTAGACACTCGCCTCATGACTGCTAGGCTGTCTTGGCGCATTAGTCTCCTCCAATGCCATTATCTGAATGGCATTTAACAAGATCCTTATCACTAATAGTATATAACCATAACAATAATATGCCATACGATGGAGTGTGAAAAAATGTAACGAAAAATGTTGTATAATTGTGATAGTAATTACACTATGCGTGAATTACATTTTGTTAAGACCTTTAACACTAACAACCATCACAAGTTCCATCTTATTTAGTCCACCTTCGACATCCTCTACTAAATTGATTCCCAATTTCATTCAATAACATTGCATCATAATCCAAAAATTCCAATGTGTTTCACAAGTTTGGTAAAACAAACTTCTCATGTTATGAACTAAGTCAAGACAAATTAGACCTTTGAAAAGTTGGCTTAACAAAATGAAAACGAAAAACGAAAATTATTAATATAAAAATATAAAAATGAAAAATAATTCATGTGCTGTTGCACATTTCTAGTCCTCCTTGTTATGATGCCTACTTTTGATACTAATCACCTGTGTTTTAACATGACCTTTCAACTCTCCATGTGTATGAAGTTTCCCTATATTGTCCTGGCAACTAAATTCATCTCAACGTATCTGATTAGCTACTAAGTGCAATGCAAAGAGCTTGAGTTATGGAGCTCAACCCTGCTTTAACGATGATCATACTCGACTAAACAACTTAAATCTAATCCAAGAGCATGTTAATGAACATGATCACATATGGACGAATGGAGCATAATAAAAAATTTCATACATGACTCAAAAGAGTCTGAAAATGATATAGCCAGAAATGGCAAGTACAATTGGAATGATATCAATTCGTTATATTGAAACAGAGCTTAGCTTCATCCCAAGGACCATTGATCTCAAACTTGTATTCCTGAATTCTTATGAGCC
>JANVCQ010000232.1:33242779-33265473 GCA_025531925.1 Erythroxylum plowmanianum
AACTTCTTTAATTTATCTTTAATTCTCTAATTAAACAATTTATATTCATATATCAAGATTAACATTTAGCAACACATTATGAACACCTAAATTTTTAAGAATGTCAAAGTAGCTTTAACTAATCTTTTTGTGCATGATATTTTCGTATAATTCAATCATTTCATCATATAATATTGTGATTAGACATAATGCATAGAAGGCAAAAGATTTCTCGAATCAATACTAATAAAAAAAAACAGAACATTCTCTCTAATTACTTAGGATTATGAATCTTATCTTGATCACTCAATTACCTCCATTTAATTCATGTTACATCGAATGAATACCATCGAATGAATACCGACAGAACTACCCATTATTAAAATAGATTATAAGTAATATCAAAACATAACAATCCATATACAAGATAACTTTGGAGACCTCAAGTTAAAGCTTATATAATTATCAAATGAGGATTTCGATAGACATATAAATAATGTTCCAAATAGATTTCTCATATAGGTTTTGTTCAGTGAACTTATTCTCTAACAAACACTCACATATTTGTTTAAGTATCTCTATACTTTAGTCTATAAGATCGACTACTTCCTTCATAAGAAAAAAAATATAATGTGTGCTAGTCTTTGTATATTTTATTAACGTCCACTCTTAATAGAACAATGACTAGGAACAATTTAGGGATAATAATAAATATAATATGAATTTCATTATTATAATCTCATTATAATTTTATTTGCAATATATAATTATCTCATAGACTTTATTAAATACATTTAAACATATACGAGATAAAGAATGCCTTTAAATTATTTTTTCATTAAACTACAACCAATTTATTGGCTGTGAGTCATAAACCAACACTTAGTAATTTTCAACATACTCAAAACCTCTATATGGATAAAGAGATACCAAAGTATATAATTAAACTTTGTAATCAAAAGTTTTTAAAATATCACCCTAAAAAATAAACAACTCTTTATTCCATAACAAATTAAAATTGCATCTAAAATATGAAGGATGTGTTTAGCATCTTAATATTAAGATTCACAATTAAAATTAAGATTGTTAGTTTTAATTCCCAATTATCCAAAGTTGGCATAAAATCATCGTACAACCCAATTTTTCACTAAATTATAAAATATGTAATTTTATTCTATAAATAAAATAAAATCTAGAAGTTTTTTAACAAATCCAGTCATATTGACTATTTATTGAAATAAATTTATGATAATTCCTTTTTATTGACCTCAATTGTATCAATTTTTGATAATGTAGAAATTTGGGTTAATTTACAAACCAAATAAAATAGCTTAAAAAGAATAATTACCATAAATTTTGGACCAACTCAAACAAATGCTTAATCATATGTTAATGACCTTGATATTTCGATCAATCAGTCAAACTAAACAAGTTGCATTATTTAAAATATCATTATTTAGAACCAAAAGTATATTGATATGGGTTCTCTTTAAATCATGTCATGTCAACAGAATTTGAAGACCCAAGGCATTAAGTTTAATTTTTGGTTTAGATTGGTAGAGGTTTTTTTTTTGGAAAGTAAAAAACTACATTACTCTTTTCAAAGGAACAAAAAACTACAATACTCTTCCCAAAGGAAATCCAGAAGATTGTCCTTAGGAGAAGGCCATAATATAACACCTAAGATTCAATTAAGCAATGAAGATGGAAGCAAAACTAATATAAGCCTAAGGCTAGGAGCTAATAATAGCATAAGATAAATATTAAACATTGAAATCTTCTAGGCAAGTTATCATAGTTAAGTTGAGCTTAATAGAAGAATTCTTGCTTACGCTGTTAGAGAATATAATAAGAAATAAAGATTAGCCTCTAGCCCAGATTCCAAGAATTCACTATATTTAAGCTGAGCTTTTCCCTCTTAGTTATAACCATTGGAGATTCCATGATCCATGCCAAAGTTCTTTGATAGAGAGATTGGATATTGTTTTTGGTGTCCATAAACATCCTATGGTTCCCTTCAATTTGAATTGCATCAACTATATAATTGAAAACAAACATGAATCTAATAATGTCATGTTTCTGTAGGCCTTCAGGTTGCTTATCTAGCCTATAATTCCAATCCAAGAAGTTTGAGGACATTGAAGATGAAATAAGCCAAGTAGCCTCAACCAAGAGTAATTGTGAAAGGGCATACAAAGTGAGGATGATATATTGTTTCTTCTACATTATTACAAAAGGCACAAAACTTATCTGGAATGTAAAATTTTCACCTAACTCTTATTTCTAGTCTTTTACGAAACAAGATTTAGGATGCTAGGGGCTTACCAAATAATATTGTACCTATGTACCTTTTTTTAGCTTACGTAGGTAATTCTAAATAAGATTTATTAGTGAATGTTTCAAATTTATGCCATGTCCATATCCATGTGTGTGACCTACTTTGGTTGGGTTCAAGCATTGGTATCCTACTTATGATAGCCTTATAGCCTAGGATTATATAAGGCGACTAGTTCCAATTAATTCCATTAACGATATCAGCAACTATATACACATATGAGAAAGATGACATAAGAGAACTATAGTTACATAAGAGGAAAAAAGGACTAAGCTCGTGTCAGTTATCAAACTAGAGCCAAGTGTTCCTTCTATTCCCTATAACACATTTGAATTCTTTAATCACCAGGTTTGTAAGATTTAAGATTAACTTAAGGTTTTGTGAGGTATTTGTTTTTTACTTGATAGACCAGAAGCTTAATTCTTTTAGAAAGTGAATGTGAATCCATATCACCTATAGATCTTCCATTTAACTAGGATTTTCCAGGTACGATTAGTTTAGAGGACTTTGTTAAACATTATATCACTTAATTTTGGTACTTGGACCATTATTTTCTTTCCATACTAAAGGAAATTCGTCATCATTCTCTCAATAGTCTAAATTTTGTCAATAGGTAGTGATAAGTATGAGCTTTAATATGTATGAAGATGATTAAAATTTGAGTTAATTAATTATAAACTCCCAGCTAAAGATAGAGACTTATTGCACTAATTTCCTAATCTCTTTTATAAGGCTATAATAAAAGGCCAATAATCCTTGAAGCAAGTCTTTTGGTGGTTATAGGAATACCTAAGTATGTAAAAGGAGGAGTCTAACACTTGAAACCTATTGAGGAGCTAATAAGCTCAACCATGTTTTCACACCCTTTAGAGATAAGAAAGCCACTCTTTATTAAGTTAATGCAGAGGATAAAGAGACCATCAAACTCATTTTAAGAACTAGTCAAGAGTTAAATGGATATATAACTTTATAGAGTAGAATTAGGTTGTCTGTAAAAGATAATCTTATGATCTTAAGCTTGTCACATTTACAGTGAAATTGAATAGATCTTCTACCATTTCATTATGTTATATAATTCTCATAAGGTTTTCAATGCAAAAAGTGTAGAGATATGGTGATTAAAGGTCCTCTTACCTCACACCCTTGCCTGCTTTAAAGATCTTGATAGGTTCAACATTATAAGGATACTATAGGAAATTGCTGAAAAATATTATGAGATCCATCAAATGAATTTAGTAGGGAATCCCTAGGCTTATTAAGAAATTAAAAGAAAAAGTCAACTAAAAAATTAAAAGATTTGTTAAAATTAATTTTGAGAGCACAACACTTGATTCCTATGCTACTATGGCAATTTTTAAGGAGTTCTTGGGCAATTAGAATGTCACCACCAATTGATCTCCCATTAATAAAAACTTATTGACAAGGGTTGATGATGTCTTTGAGAATAGATTTCAAGTAAGGGGCTATGAGATTGTAAACAACATTACAACAAGAAATAGGCCTATAATCAACTAAGAAATTTAAAAACAAGAAAATTTTTGATTTTATTTAGTTCAGTAAAAATAGTACCATTGGAAAAGAATTCGCAAGTGGTGCTTATAAGAGTGTTACTTATTAAATCCAACATTTTTGGAAGAAGAATGCATTGACGCCATCAAAATTTTGATCTTTATTAGGCCCCAGGGTTGAAAAAAAGTATTTTTGATGTATAAGCGTAAGAAAGGTTTACTGAATGCATTCGCAACCTCTTTATTAATACCTTATAAACCATATCTTTTGATATAAGGAGCAAGATGAAGGACCTTTATTACCAGCAAACCTTTGAAATGATTCAGAGATAAGCTTTTTAATTCCTTATAATCGGTTACTAGTTAACTCCTAGGAGCCTGTAAAGAGTAAATAGAATTACTGTTCCTTCTAATCAGGACTGCATAAAATTACGCATTTCTATCTCCCTCTTTCAACCATATAATTCTCACCTTTTGTTTGTTAAGAGAATGATATGCCTTAAGGGCTTCTAAATAATGAGATAGAGTAGTTCTTTCAACCTGTTGAAAGGAATCTTCCCCAAGTTTTAGATTGAGAAGTTTCTTAGCCTTATTTAAGGCTTGTGAGCTTCTTGTTAGCCAATTTAGCATTATTGATGAAGCTCATATTGCATACTTTAAGTTCTTCTTTAATAACTCTTAATCGAATCACACATTTATAAGTCCCAAACCTAACAACATGTTCTAAGTCCTCTTACCATAGCATCTTTTAACACAAGAATATTGGTAACATAATTGAAGAATCTAAGTGAGTTTTTGAATGACCAAGTCCTATTCAATATAACCCCAATGGGTAGTGACAAGAACAAAAAGGATTACCAAAGTGTGTATAACTACTAAGAAGTTCCCAATCAAAAGCCAAAGAGTGGTATCCCCCACTTAAAGTGACATCAAATTATGTCATATCTCCATTCTCTTTATGTTTTTAAGTTTATTGCATATATAATAATTATATATATTCATGCCAAATTCCTTAGAAGCAAGGTTTGGCAATGCATTGACCCAAATTTTACTCTCATCTATTAATAGTTACTTATGTGTAATAACACAAACTCTATCAAAAGCAATTAGGGAACCTTGGTTAATTATCGTGGAAAAGCACTTCCAAAACTCTTGTGCTTTCTTCCTCAATTAACCGTCATGTACTTCATCCATCTTTCAAGTGAAGCATATGATACTTTTCTTAGTCTTCCAATGGGCGACTTCATCAGAGCAACTATAGGACCTTTTCAACTTTTACGTAACTGTTTAATTTATTGGTCTCCTACTATGATTTAGCTTTGCATGTTTAAGATTGTGTATCTATTAGTTTTATACCAAATTCAATGCTCTGCCAATATTCCCACCACAATTAGGAAGTTCATGGGAGAGAAAAACCAATCATCTCATCTTCATAATTAAGGAATTCATCACTTCTTGATCAAATCAAACTCTACCTTTGAAAATTCTCCAATTTCTCTCTTTTCATATCTACTAGAAGCTAATAACAAAGAAGATAATGTAAACAACCTAATCTCCTTTTGGTTTAGTCTTCAAATTTTTTAGATTCTTTGGTATATCAATTAGCGAATCCTCATCCCATCTCCAGTTACATTTCTTTTTAATTCTTTTTCACATGGACACTGCTAAAGGGCATTGGAAAATAAGTGATCTCTAATTTTATAGCCATCCTTACATAGGACATTTATTGTCCATATTTAAAAATCACAATCTGTCAATCTTAGGCATTTTGTTCAATATAGCCACCCATAATAGACAAGAGGTGTTGGGTCTTAATATCTTATGTCTAACTATAAGGTACCTATCTACTGAGTTAAACTATTCCTACGCTATCCACTCCTTACATGCTTTGTTAGAAAAGGAATTAAAGGGTTGGTTTACTAAAAGTAGATGTCCAAGTATAATTAGGAACAAAGTGCATCAATTAATTTGAAATTTCCTTCCACCTATTGCTGAAAATGACTACACAAACTTTAGTTTTTGGTAGGAGATTGCTCTATCATTGTACTACCATAGAAAGTCTAATTAATGGACCATAATTAATATATATATTGACAAATTGGTGAAACCTTTCATCACTGAGAGATTATATACATACATACATCTTAACATTATACCACTCATCCACTCCACCTAAGAATTTCTGATATATGGAAGGCATAGACTAGGGGTAAGAATGCTAAAGAATCACAAACTAACTTCAGCACCCGTTCTACTACCATCGGAAATACCGCAAGAATTAATGCCATCGTTTTTGGGACTTTGTCGTTGAGGAACTAGCAACAGGAGTTTTCCTAGAAGCTGGCACACCTTTCCCGGAAAAAAAAAAAAGAGGGGTTACAGATTTATCTATTCACAGGAACAAGAATTTACTGTAGCAATAGCAACTGTTAGCAAATTTAAGTGGAATGTATAAATGATGCAGGGCTGACAATAACCGTGAGAAATTGTATTTGTCAAAAAAAAACCGTGAGAAATTGAAGTTTGATCAACATACTTGAGGAAACGTTTGGAGTAGAGTTTCTTGACAATGATAAACGCGATAGTCTAGATTGCGCCAATCCTTGTTGTGAGGGCCTTGGAAGCTTCGATGCTAAACTTCGTCTACTAAATTACGAGACATTATCATCCATTAGATCTGCTTTAAAACTGTGGTTTTAAATAAGCAAATCAACGGGGTGGCTTAATGAGAAATAGGGCCAAATTATAAGGGAAACAACTGGGACAAAAAGCACAATTTAATCACCTTTGCAGCAATGCACAAATCAATCCTCATTTTTGAAACTTAAATCAAAAAGAATTTCCGTTACCACGGTAGAAAATCTTTTAAACTGAGAAAATAAATTCCAAAGTAATCAGGGGATTGAGCAATACTTACTTCTTCTCAACCTTAGCTCGTTTTGCAGCTACAGTTGAGCTCAAAGATTCGCGTCGTGAAACTTTGACTGAATTCAATGATTCAGCACGTTTTGCAGCTTCTGCTGGTTTTGAAGATTCTGGAAAAAGAGTAAATTCCACGGCACTGCCCATTGAGCCATCAGTTTCCGTACCCATTGAAAGACCACTATCAGATATGTCACTTAATCTGTCATCAGAATCCACATCTCCAAAGCCCATAAGGTCAATATCATCTTTAGAACTCTGACCTGCACCCGTTCCAGAATGTTTTGATTGAGTTGAATGGTCCTCTTGTTGCCTCAATTCAACCATCGACTCTGATTGGGATAGCCGTTCCTTTGGGTTCCAGGAGTCGTCCATAGTCTGAGTTGAGCCAAATTCAGAACGTCCTTCACCGAGTTCTGAATTGTTATCCATTTCAGAAACAACCTTCTCAAAATTTCCAGAGCCCTTCACTGTTGGTAGCGTAGGGTTTTGTCTTGGAGTCCCAACTGAACGCCGGCCTGGAGAGAGGGATTCATACCTAAGTGAACTTCCATACTTCACACCATTGACGGAAACCTTAAGCTGTTGTAATCGCTCAATCTCTTCATCTTTCTTAGCAATTGTATCCTTGAGGAAAGAAACCTGTAGGATAGTATTCAAATAAGAATGTAGTAAAACAAGTCTCATCTGTATTTTCAAGTCAAACATCAAACTGCATTCACTGTCTACTAATTTTTATTCCCAGAAAAGTCCACCGAATTTAGTCCCCAAAACTGACTGATAGGAAGGCCACAACAAATCGGGAAACAAGTTACTTCTATTAGAAGACTAATGGAAGCTCCAACTATGTCCAGAAAATTTACAATTTTAAACCCAGGTAACAGAATAGGCAACAGCAAAGGAATATTGTCCACCATAGCCCCGCCTTCATCATGCATATTCTACTGGTTAAGGTGAAAAAAATCAGAAATGAAACCCCTCAAGCCAGAATATTTCAATAATCAATAAATAAGGTTATGCATAATCTTATGTTAGTCCACAAAAACTGGTTGCAGAATAAACAATTGAGGCTTATGTACAGTGAAATGGCTTGACATACGGACTTTATGGGCTTCCCTATCCCAGGAGAAGTTCCAACAGAAGTGGCCAAAGTGATAAATACTGCTACTGTCCTAAAACTAGAAGAAATGAGCAGGGAAAAAACTTGAAAACCTGCTCCATGAGTTCTCTAATATATCGTCCTTCTTTGTGGTTCCTTGCAGCACCCAACTCAACACCAGAAACCCTCTGAGCAAACTTCAACGCACTAATAGTCTCGGAGTAGGAATAAACATCGGGATTGAGCTGTACAAGCATGAGTGTCTTTGCTTGACCACCTGAAACATAAAGGACAAATGGAATAAAACTCAAGAGCATCTAACATCGAGACAGAGTATGGATAATGCTATTAATATAAATACTACCTAAGGAAGATTGAAGTACTTGAGTTAATTTGCTATTTCTGTATGGCACATGAGAACTCTTTTGTGCTAAAGCAAATATTACATCTCCCAGGGCAGATAGAGATTTGTTTATATGTTGTGCCTCCCTAAGCCTGTCACCAATTACTTCAGATCGATCCACCCTTTCACTGCCGGCAAGATCCACCAAATGCAGACTACCACGTAAAACAGCCCCACTCGCCAAGTCCGTTCCACGAACATGAACAGTAAGAATACTGCGAGGTACAATTTAATAAAAAGATTGAATACTGATCAAGTTGAAACCAAGCATTCAACATAATCATTATCAGATGGAGTACCTGTGGGATCTGCTACTCCTTTCATTTAGGGCTGTAGCACCTATAGAGCGGTTCATGAGCCCAATGTTCATCAGTTCTAATACATCTTCAGTTGACATCACAGAGTGCATGCTCGCGTCAGGAACAGCTAACCCATTTGAATGGGTTGTATTCCAAATCCCAAGTGTATGCAAGTCAAGGATAACAAAAATGAAAAGGATAAGAATTATCTTTTCACTAGTAGGTTACGACACTTTCAAAATGTACATTCAAGAATCAGTTCCTGAATATCAGAAGCACATAAAAGAACTAGAACATACTTGAGACAGGCCAAGTAATTGGAGAAAACAATAAACAAGAGTGAAAGGATATCTTTTCTGAATACCATCACTTGTTAGCAAATCACGAACTTGTTCGTTATATATCTCAACCATTTGAACACCAACTTCATATGTTATGGAGCTTTTTCTGTTCAGAGAGATTTGAAAAAGATCGTGTAATGCTCGATAGTTGACCCCCCAATCTTCTTTGGATGATATATTAGGTCCACTCTAAAGGAAAGAATATACGCTGAAATTATATAAAAATAGAAATATAGGAAACATCACCTATTACAATATTGAGGCACAAGTAACGTCACACAATTAAATGGAAGTAGCAATTATGTTTGTACCATTGTATATGTCTTTCCTGAGCCCGTTTGGCCGTATGCAAAGATGCACACATTGTATCCATCTAGGACAGACCTAATTAATGGTTGGGTGTCAAGAAACACCTCCTCTGCCAACAAATGACATCCATAAGATACAACAGTATATTGAAAATTTACGACTGCAAAAAAAGAAAAAAGGAACGAACTATACAAAAATTTGAAGAAATAAATAAGAATCAACCATCTAGCACTAATATTTAACCTTGACTAGCTGTTGGGCCAAAGACCTTGTTAAATTTGAAGAGCCTATGAGTGTCCTTTCCTTGTTTTGAGGGGTTTGAAACAACCAATTCACCATTCTCGCCAATATATTCTATTGTTGTTTGCTTCTTGCATTGCCCGGGAAGAAAAGGTCTTATACGGCAGTACACTCTAATATTTCCTGTACTTAAAGAAACATAATTAAGCAACTAACAAAGGAAACTAATGACAGTCATCCAAGAATACCTTTCAAGTCCTGAACCTCATTGTACAATATCCGATTTTCTGCCAGGACTGAATTGTAATTTTTTGCAGCATCTGCTAATCCTTTAAGTTCCATTCCTACTCAAGATAAGTAGTATATGCTGATCATAAGAAGTCCAATATACAGAAGCTTAATTTCATGCGAAAGCAACAAATTGAAAAGCTAAACATTGCCCTACTCAAGGAATGAAGTTCCTCTGAGTAATTCCTTTTTGCTATCAAGACTTCATGCTTTATCAACTCAGAAGCTGCCCTGAGCTCCTGGAGATAGCAACATTAAGAATTAACACGATAAGTGTAAGCATCAACAGGTATCCAGATTAAAATAAAGCAAAAAAGAGGACTAACCTCTAAAACTTTAGACTGATAATCTATTAAGTTTCTATAAGTTCCCTCCTTTTTCTTCCATCTCTGAGAATTAGATTCTAAACATGACTGAAGTTCTTTCCCCTTGTCCGTTGAATCTATTAGAAAGGACTCAAGCATCTTCAACCTCCTCTCCAACTCAGCTTTAGTTTCACTAGCCTGCACTTCCAGTAGCAAATACTGCTCTTCGTAAGCCCTTTTGGCCATTTCTAGCTCCTCTTTAAGTTTTGAATTCTCGATATCCCGGTTACTTTTCTCTTCCTTCAATCGAAGTAAATCAAGCTCTTCAAGTTTTTCCTTCTCCTCAAGTTTTGTTTTATCAATCTTCAAAGAATGTAAATGAAGGAAAATTTGAGACAAGAATTATCTGATGAAGGCATAAGAGTCAATCATTAATGCATCATAACAAATAGCCTTTGCTTAAAAGCATCTTGCACTAACAACATTGGTCATCTTTGTTAGAAAGTTGTCATGAGCTGTCACCTTAAAATTAAGGAATCAGGTTGATATGAGTCCTCAATATATAGGAAACGACCATTATAATTTACCATACAAATAGAACTTTCACATATATATGTACACCAGTGTAGACATTGTTATTAAGTGCAATAAAATTACTTTTCATTCTTTATATACTCACAACATAGTATCAAAGCCAAATAAAAATGAGTTTCTTTCTCTCTTTTTTTTCCTTGAGTTTTTTCATTGTCAATGGTGAGGTTCTTTGATCCTCCTCGATGGTGTCTATCACCCACAAATTATTAGCAATAGGTAGTTAGAACACTAGCAAAGACCCTATGGTAGACAATAATCTAGTAGAAATTATGTGGATTGGAGTAAAAGGGTTCAGGTATATCTTCAAAGAATTGATAAACACGACCACTTCACTAGTTACCCCATAAATGATGTAGAAAAAAGTTTGGTTTAATGCAGATGTAAAAACATTCTTGCTAATTCGTAACTTCATTGATGCTGGGGCAATTTATCTTGTCAATTATTGCGAATTTATTAAAGAGATTATTGATTAATTGGATTTCTTATACTCTAGTAAGGACAATATATCTTGAATCTATGAGTGCGAGAAATTGTATTGTCCTAGTAACCATGATCCGCCACTTACTGAATGTTTTATAGAATTTAAACGTGTATGAAGAACTCAATACCTTTGTACCTTTCAATACTAACATAAAAGCTCAACATTCTTAATGTGAACAGATGACTATTATGAGTTTTCTTGCAAGATTTCCGTCTAAATTTGATGTTGTCCAACTCAAATTCTTACTAGTTCTAAAATGACTTCTCTACATAACAACTTTATTAGGATGTTAAGTGAAGGATCTAGGAATCCTCATCCTCATATTACTAGTGCCCTTATAAGTTGAGGTATGAAAAATGAGATTGGTCAAGGGAATCATCATAAAAAAGATACTTGGAATAGCTCTCATATAAGTAAGAGTGGTGGAAGTGGTCAAGTAAGAGTGGTGGAAGTGGTCATGGTCAAACTAATAGATCATACGTTAATATTGAAATGTACTTGGTGGAAACATCATGGAAAACATCCACAACAAGTTAAAGTTGCTAATTTGCAACTTAAGAGAATGATCATATGTCTACAACTTCAACTACTGATAAATCTATATTAATATGTGTCGAATAGTTTGCTTGCTTCATTAAGTACCAAGCTTGTCAATAGTCTTCTCCTTTCATAACACCTGTCAATCAAGCAAGTAAAACAATAACATGTCCTAGGTCCTCTTCTCAAAATTGGGTCATTGATTCAAGTTCTATAAATCATATGACAGGTAAGTCAGGTATCCTTTCCTCTTTTCGCTCCTATAAAAATATGCCTTGTTAGAGGGCAATTCTACTACTTCCACTGCAAGTTTTGGGCCAACCAATTCTACACTAACTCTATTAGTTTTGTTTGTTTCATGGCTACAATTTTTCTTCAAATTTAATTTATGCCAATGAAATTACTCATACTCTCAAGTGTAGTATATTATTCTCTCTTAACCATTGAATTTTTCAAGATCTTATGACAAAGAAGATTATTGGTAGAGGACATAAGTCTAGTGTCTTATACCTATTTGAGAATATTACTCCTCAATGTATCATATGTTCCAATGTCTTGACACCTTTTGACCTTCACTATCGATTGGGACATCCCTTTTTAATTACTTTGCGAAAGTTATTTACTCAGTTTCAAAAGATACCTCGTTTAGATTGCAAGCCATGCCAATTTGAAAAATAATATCGTGTCTCTTATATACTTCATAAACACTAAAAGAGTCACATCTCCCTTTGAATTAGTACATCAGGATATTTAAGTCCACGTTCAATTACCTCCAAATCAAGTTTTTTGATATTTTGTTAATTTTGTGAATGATTATTCTCGTACTACATGGCTATACTGTTAGGATCTACGGGGGAGAGAAAGAGAGTGATTTGTTCCAGAAGGAGGAACAGTGGGCTAGGAGGGAAATTAGTTATCTGCTGAGGTGGCAAAGTAGTTAGAATAACAGAATGTACCTGGGGAGGGGATTTATGTAAGGGGGAGAGAGAAGAGAGGGGTTAGGGAGAAAAATTGAGTGAAGATAGTGACAGAAGGATATTCATACCTTCTGAGGAGCAAATCTGCTCTGGTTAGGGAGAAATACTATACTACTATACTGTCGTGATAAACGCATTATAGATATATTGAAATAATATCGAGAAACTCTAGTATTCTAAGACTAGAGTTCTATCAATATATATATATATATATAAACACACATAAAAGGATTTGCATCCACACGCTGAGCTCCTCTACACTTCTAATGGAATCCATTCAAAATGCAGGCAAATACCACATCAACTTAAAGATATTTATTAGTTTGACATGGGAATGGTATTGATCACCCCCTACCAAAGATGACCAAACTAACTCTTTGAAAAAGCCCTAAAACTTGATCTTTGTCAAATCAATTTCAGAACCATAAAACCACCGAGGTGATCCAGCATTTGAATGCTATAGAAAGAACACTACACAAAGCTGGAACTGAAGTAGGGCAGAGTAAATTGAACCAGAAGCTTTCTTACTTTAAAATTTTCTATCAGATATACCCTTCTCCCTTCATGTTGAATACAAGATTACAAGCTGCTCTATCAAAACTATCAGTTTTCCCTTCAAGTTATCTCTTCCATTACAACTATGTTTAACTCCACATAGAGGAGATCCTCTATAAGGAGCTCCTGCTTGTCTTCTTCACCTTCAAGCTTTCTTTGGCCCCAGTCCTTCTGTGCCTTCGATAATTGGAACAAAATGAAAATAATTTGTTTGGATCCAGAGTTCTAATAGACCACAGACTGTGAATCTGAATTTTCAATGATAAATAATTCTTTCTCTGGCTTTCATAGCAAGTATTAACTGACAGTTAATATACTTTTACGCCCCATAATGACCAATAGCAATCCCTTGGTTGCCAAACAGTGGACTTTAGGCATTCTATAGACAGACCAGTAAATGTAAGCTAGACCCGTTTCTCAAGTTGATTACAAAAAAGCAGAATATGGATTAAAAAAATATACCTAAAAGTATCAGAAAACAAACTGTTTTTATCGAATTCTACCTAATTTTGAAACTTATGGTACATTTTCTTAAATGAAAGAGGAGCAGCACCTAGAAATCCTGATCAGAACTAAAGAAATAAGGGGAGAATTTCAGGAATCAAAAGAAAATCTTCTAGCTCAGAAAATCAAAATAAAACCGTGCTCTATTCATTGATCTGATTATGATCAGTTAATATCTATTTACCTACTATTCATATGAATCGAGCAAGAAAATTTTCTAAAATGAGAAAAATCACAACTCCATTTGTAGCTCATTAGCTCATTTAGATCAGATACATCAAGTTGTGTAGACATTGGAAATTGTTAATATAATATTATATTCGGAGACATTTCTCTCTAAGCCTGCATCTTATTACTCATACCACTCAAAGAGGGGGAATAACGCAGGGCTTTCTAAATATATGAACTACACAGCGAACGATATTAGAAAGTGAAACATATTAGTTTTGGGGCTTACTTTCAATTACAGGATTCGAGAAAAGAGGGAAATTTTCTTCAAGACCAATAGTATATATCTTCTGAGTTTTACAATAATCAAGGATAAGTTCCTTCCACAGCTGTACCTGCTTCTCTCGAGTGTCCCTTACAGGCTGCAAACTTGTGAGTAAAACCCAGAAAGGAAGAAATGAGCAGAGAGAATCGCAGCAACAAAGAGCAATCAGAAACAGGAAACAAGTGAAACAAGCAATAATATAGCATTTCAGGATCTATGAAAAGACTGAACTTTCACAACCATCAACCATAAATATAAAAGAACGACTCCTTCTAGCAACAGAAAAGGGGAAACTAAACTATTTCGAAACAAAATCAATAGCAAAAGTGGGCGAGGAGAATACGTGAAGTATGGCGGGTAATTGAAGAACTGGGGTAGCTTAAAATCACCCAGTTTCTGCATATCTCAGACGACTGCTTCAACAAATGAGACCTGCAATTGGACAGAAAAAGAAGGAACTTTCAAGACGACATCTTTGATATAGCAACCCAACAAAAAAAAAGATATCCTACACTGCAATAGCTTATAAAGGTTGACTTTGAAATCTTTGCATGCAAATCAAACTATAAGTGCCGGTTCGTTGCTTCACTTGTGAAACTTCGATTATTCACCGTGTTTCTGGAAGTGTTGTTTGTGCGGTAGATCGGCGTAGAGATGGAATTGCATTTGAAATCAAATTTGCTACTGAATTTGGTATTGAAATAGATTTTGGCATCGGTCGGGCATCATTTCAGTAATTTTTAAAATTTATAAAATAGTAATTAAAATTTTTTAATTTATAAAATAATTAATTGGTCTATTATTAAATTATACTGTATATTTTATAAGTTATACAATTTTATCATATAATAAATAATAACTAAATCAAAACATTCAATAGAAAGAACAATTAATATTCTTAACTCTCAAACTATTACAATTTACAACAAAAGTTCGTGATGAGGAAACAATCCAGTAGAAGTTAAACGTGAAACAAAAACATTTACAATTATATTTTATATATAGAATTTGGCATATACATCAAATATAAGTCAAATTAAAAGAAAAGAAAAAACAAAAACCTAGAACAAAATTTAATCGTCTACGGGAGGATACCCGCTATAACTACACTGACCTCAGTTATCATTTGGTACAAAATATTCATCATTGAGAGGAGCTTCATCATCATTATCATTCAAATTTAATACACCAAATGACATGTCATTGCTTTCCCATCTAAAACTATCTTTAAAGTCATTGATATCTACTAAATTCGATTCTTCAGAAACTCAATCTGCCAAAAGATTAATATTATCAATGGAAATTGGATTAGTTGAACTACTTATATTATTAAAACTTCTAGTAAACAATAAATTTTAATTATTAGAAAATTATAAGAAATTATATCGAAATTAATAATGATAATAACATATCTTTCCTTAAGCTATAAATTGTAACGAACAAAAACTAAGTCATTCAATCTCTTATACTTCAATCTATTTCTTTTTTTAGAATGGATAAATTCAAATGTGTTTCAGTTTCGTTCATTACATGTTGCACTCACACATTGACTTAAAATCCGAATTGCAAACCTTTTCAATTCTGGAACACTATTTTCGAATTGATCTCACCAAGAAACTGTAAGTCGTAAGATAATAAAAGTAGCGTTATGAACAAAATAAAGTAATAATTAATTTCAACAAATAAGAAAAAGGAAACTATTAATACATAGAGAAAGTTTTTCCTCTTTGTCGATAACAATTGGCATTCCAAAATCCCATAAGACAACTTATAAAACTCTATTTGTGAGCTTAAAGGATTTTCCATCACATCAATGATAATAATTGTTGTAATAATTAAAAGCATTCATCTATTAACTTCAGCTTGATTAGTAAGATCCAATCTAAAATTGACACTAGGATTCAAAAACGCCTCAACTGCAAACAATGGAGAAAAAAATTATTTTTTCCCTTCTCCCATTAATGATTGAAAGATATAGTGTGTACAAAGAAGATCATGTTTCATATTGACCTTGATTGCTTCGATCGCTCTCTCCATAGTATAGAAAATAACCCATTGTTGACTTTTCTTCACTATCAACCAAGTGAAGCACCCTCACCAAAACCAAAGGCTCACAAACTCAGATAACAAATTGGCATCGAGACCAAAATTCTCTATCTTCCAGTAGAATTTTACAAACCTCGACTCCAACATTAGACCTAGCATGCTGATATGCAATCCACTTATCACTTGTAAATATTTATCTTAACTCTTTCTTCATCGTAACAAAAGATTGAAGTGATAAGAAATTTGTTGTAAATCTTGTCACAACATGACGACACAAATTCCTACCATTGGTAAATTCCTTTCTCATTAAATTCAATACCCATGCATGATTATAGATAAATTTGGTCACCTTTTTAGCTTTCTGCATAGTCTCATCAATAATAAGAAAATACCTAGGATCCCTTATATTTTCCAGCATTAGGTCAATGCAATGTGTAATACAAGAAGTCCAAAAAAAAAGAACTATACTTATTCTGCAACCTTTTCCTGCCGCTTTATAAGTGGAATCATTGTCAATAATAAAATGAACAATGTTTTCTGTCTCTACTTCATTCACAACTTCATCAAATATCGCAAACAAAGTCTCAGTATTTTTGATAAGGTCATATGCATTAATAGATTTAAAGAACATAGATCCATTTGTAGAATAAACTAAAATAATAATAATAGACTCTTGTCTCCTATTTGTCCAACCATTACACATGATTGAACATTCATAAGTAGCCCAATTTACTTTTCTTTTTGCCAAATAACTTCTAATTTTAAAAACAGAACAATTCAAAAGTTTACCTCTTAAGTCATCAATCGAAAGACCTTTGTATCCCGGACCATAAGAGGCTATTTTATCCATCATAGGTTAATAATAATAAGATTGAGAAGCATTGAATGATGAACTTGTATCATATCACCATTTAGCTACTGCATATCAACATTATGAGTCGCATCTCTTGATTGCATTGCACTACGAATTAAAGATTGGGCTCCAGGAATTGTTCGTGGTGTAAAAAAACTTACCTGCCTTCTTCTTTTCCTCACATCAGGTTCAGGTACTTTTTCTTAGGCCTGGGATGGAACACTACCAGTAGCAGTACCATACCTTCAATATTTCCACAATCACCACGAAAACTAGAAAACGAACTTCCACTACTAATTTCAAAATTCAACATTTCCCTTCTATCTCTCTCATGTTGATATTCTTTAAGCAATATTTTCATTTGCCACTTCACATTATGACTTACTTTTTTACAGGTTCCACATCTCCTTTAACTCCAACTAAATATTTCTTTAATCGGATGATTCCTCTACCTTTCAAATGCTTGTTACAAAATAAGCAAATAGTATGGATCCTTATTATACAAGCAATAAATGCACCATGAGCCTAAGTTGGATCATTGTATCTTCCTGAAGTAGGTTGATCAAGAGTACATGAACTTCCTTCCATTTATTTGTAAAAATAAATGAATGCGTATATTAAAATAAATAACACATAATTTCATTACATAATATGCATGTCCATCTTATATAATATAACTCATTTTGTATGATTACATTATACACAATTCAATTTCATCAAACTCAATTCACTATAGATCAAAAACTAACAATTTAATTATTCAACATATATAATTACACAAAACATACATAAACAATTTCTAATTCGAACAATTTCAAATAATTTCGATTCAAAGTTTTAAATATGAGGATCAAGTTGAAGGGTATGATTTACATAATCGTCATATAATGAATGACATATCTTATACATTTGTTCATACACATCTATCAATAACATGATGATCAAGTTGAAGGATATATTCATAACATGAGGATTAAGTTGAAGGATATAACTTCTTTGGAAATATTTTTTTTTATTTAAAGCTTTGAATATTCTTTTCATTTCTAACAAACCATAATATTATATACACCATTCTATATTTGATTCTTAAATATATCAATTGCTTTTACAATTTTTAATTGACATTAATAAGTTTAAGTATAAGTGGTTGGGGCGTACAACATGTTCACAATTTGAAAAAAAAAATCCTTTTGGATACATTTACATTACTACTTTCACATATTATCTATTATAAATATTTATGATAGCCCACACATATATATTACCAAATAATTCAACATATTTTATACTTAATTAATTATCTACCCAAAGCCAATACCTAAATACTATCATTAACTACAATCGAATTATTATTAATTTACATTAGCATAATTTTATACTCAATTAATTATTTACCTAAAGCCAATACACAAATACTAAAAATGAAATAACATTTCACAAATTTTAAGAATGTGTCAATTAATTATTTAAGTCTTTGCAAGTTTGCAACTTTAATATTCTCGGTTTAAAATTTTGATTTAAGTTGTTTCAACTTACAAACTTTCAATTGAATCAATTTACATCATCACATATTCACATCAGGCCGTGCATTTCATTCATTAAAAAACTTATCATAAATTTCTCTTAATCAATTAAACCAATCCACAAAACCAAACTAGAAATCAATCAAACAAAACCGTGAATCATTTAACTCCAGTATCCAATCTAACCCACGCAAATCACAAAACCAAGTTCCAACTGATTCACAAATCTAAGTTCCATCCGAATCATAAAATTTAATTCCAAATTTTAACATCCAAGCTCCAACTAATTCACAATAAAAAATGCAATTAAGTAGGAAAAATCGAACACTCAAACAACACACCCAAAAACTAATTCACTGCTTCGAGTTTTTGGTTTGGGTGAGGGGTCGTGACTCGGGTTTAGATCTGGGGCAAGCAGCGACATTCTCTCCTCCTTCAGACGTTCAGTGGTGGCGACGACATGGTGCAGTGGTCCTCGTGGAGGAGGGTTGAAGATAGTGGCGTGTTTAGGACTTCATGTGGAGGAGCCGAGGATCTCTAATGCTGACATGGATCAGGGAGAAAGATGATAGTTATCAGGGAAGGAGCAGCACTGCCGGAGAGGGAGCAACATTGCCGAAGATGGAGAGGAGAACGAGAGAGAGAGAATGGCAGTGAGTGAAAGTGAGAGTCAATGAGAGAGAGTGAAAAAAGTGAAAAGAATAAGAGTTCTTTGGGTGTGGGTGAAGCACCCAGTGAGGGGGTTTTAGGGTTAAAATTTAAAAATTTTGTAAATTAGTCCTTACCCTATTTCAAATTTACGATACCCTATTTCATTTTGAATATAGGCTAGTACAGAACGAAAACTAGCAATACTGACGAGCATCTCCTGCCGATACCAAAATAATCAATACCATTCCATTTTTCAGTTGGTGCAGTACATACTAACTGGTGCTAACCGGTACGGAACGATATTCATACTACTATTTGAAAGCCTCCAAATTGAAGTTTAAAAAGGAGAAAATAGGTTTATATATTAACGAGATGCCAAACTCTTCAAAATTAAATTTAATTCATTTAAAGTTTGTAATAGTTGAATCTAAAAGAACTAAAAATTAGTTCTTTAATTTTAATTGATAAAATAAAATAGAGTTTATAATTAATTAAGTAATAAAATAAATTTAACATAGATCAAAATGAATCAAATAAGTATTAAAGTGAAAATTTTAGCGATATTAAGCTCTAATTCAAGAAAAATATCTCATCAGAATATGATTTTACATCACTGGTTTTAAAAAATAACTTTTATTGAAACCTATTAGGATTGTCATGATAAGTGCCAATTTTTCTCAAAATAATTGATTCAAACTCAACATTTAAACTAAAATCCATCAGTTGGGCATAATATTATTCCAAATCAATTAAATGACAGTAATAAACTCAATTGAATAACATATTTGCTATTTGTATCAATCATTCATGATAATTACAAATCACTGAATTCATAGATAACAATAGAATAATCAATATCAAATTAATTTTTTAGATGAACGAATATTGATTACTTATGAAAGAAAAAGAATAGAAAAGAATAAATATTTGAATTAAAATAAAATTATAGGTTTAGAATAAAACTTCACAAGATTACAATTAGAGTTTTGAACCTTTTTGAATCAGAATATTCAAATTTAGTCACATTTGGCTTTATTTCCGCTAAACAAATAGATGAAAGAATGAAAGATGAAAGATGAAAGATGAAAGATGAAGAGAAAACACAAAGAAAAACGAAATAGAATTATTAAGAAGGTATATATCTTTTTTTCCTCTCCATTCCTACCCAAAAAACTAACTTCTTTTATTATTCCAAAGATTATCTTCTAGACAAATCCAAATTCCTACATAATAGGACTGCGAATAAGTCTCCTAAATAAACTTAAACTCTTAAAATGATCCACTAAAGTAATTTGTCATATTTTTTCAAATTTTATGGCTTTAAAAATAGTGCTCCAATTTGATTAAATCTCACTTTTCATCTCTTGAAACAAAATAAATATTAATTTCATTGGTTAAGCAAAATTAATCCAAAACAAAAAAGATAAGTCCAATTAACATATTCAAATCACATTTATCAAATTCCCTCATACTGGATGCTTGTCTCAAGCATACATCAATTCAATACATCAATCATCCTCATAATAACCTCTCATTTTTTGTCATTTTATCCAAAACTATCCCAAAAGTTAGTACATATTAAATGTTTAAGATTTCTACCTTTAGCAGTAATGGTTTCTTTGATTATGTTTGTGCTTGGAAATCTCTATGTTCATCAGCTCTCACACATTGTTCTTCCTAGGAAAGTAATGAAGGAGATTGATGACATCTCAAAGCTTTCTTATGGTCAGTGAAAACAGACAACTCCAAGAAAGCTAAAGTCAAATTGAGTGAAGTAATGATTCTTAAGAAGTTAGGAGGATTAAGGACAATTTCCATTCCACTTGTGCAAAAAGTACTCCTATGCAAAAGAATCTGGAGGCTATATGAAGATAAATGTGCCATTTGGATAAAATGGATATGTGAGACTTATCTTAGCAATGATAACTTTTGGCATTTATCTATCACCAAGGAATACTCTTGGTTTTTGTTACAAATGTTGAAATTAAGAGATGTTGTGTCCCTTTGGATCAAGCATGGGCCGGGTAATGGGTAGCACATTTGGGTGTGGTTTAACAACTAGTCAGAGCATAATCCTCTTATTCAAAGGAGCGAATTGTCCCATCTCTCGAACTCTCAATACAAAAGTATACTCACTAATGAATCATGGACAATGGAGTAACAACTTTAGAGGATTCGACTTGTTGATGAAATATTTCCCTCAAATTACCAATTGAAAAAGGGAGGATAGTCATCTATACACCTAATCCTAATGGTGTATTCACTAACAGATCTTGTTATAAAGCATTGCAAGCAGAAGGTGAGACTGAACCTTGGTTTAATCTGCTATGGAAGAATTACATGAATAAAAAAGCCTCAATATTTACCTATTTAGCTATCAAGAATAGGATCTATACCAAGAATAGATGGTTTGGCTCATATGACCCTATATGTGTTATGCAAAGAAGTTGAAGAAGATTGGGAACACTTATTCTTTCAATGCATATACTCTAAAGCAGTGTGGAGTAGAATTTTACACTTACTTATAATTTCTCTTCTTATGATTAGCTAACATCTTTGAATTGGATCACTCGAATTCTTAAGCTAAAGGTGCAAGATGGAGTTATGTAGGATGAAGTTTGTGCAAGATGGAGTTATGTAGGATGAACTTATGTACAAAAATGCTTTTACAACAGCAATCTACTCCTTATAGAAAGAAAGGAACAAAATGATCTACAAGGTGAGGAAGTAAACAAATATCAAATAATCAAAGATACCATCAATTGGATTAGATCCATTATGATTGCCAAAACTGCTTAGTATACTCTATCGATTGGCATTAGGAATAGTTGGAATTTGTAATCTTGATTTGTAATTTAGTCAATTAGATCTATAATTTCTACTATTTTATTAACTCATTGTAATGTTGAGATAACTTTGTTATTGTTAATATAAATTTATTCAATTTAAAAAAAATCTCATTAAGAGTCTTTCTAAGACATGGGGTCTGAGGAAGTCCAGAAATTTGCAACCTTATCCTTAATTGATAAAGAACTTGTTTATGATAGACCAATGAAAAAAAGACAAAAGACAAACGATAAAAAGAAATAAAAAAAAGAAAAAATTGAGAAATATTTGTAGGGAAAAATCAAAACTAAAATAAAAAGATAAAAATATATAATATATAATATATAATAAAAATAAAATAATGAAGATAATATTTAAGTAATACAATTCATAATAAAAATAAAAATAAAGGATGATAATAATAACAATAATATAATTAAATAGTTACAAATAAAAATATAAAATAATATAATAAAGATAAAACAAGATAAAGAATAAAATATAAGATAAAATAAATAATAAAGAATAAGAATAATAAAAGATAAATACACAATAATAATAATAATAATAATAATAATAATAATAATAATAATAATAATAATAATAATAATAATAATAATAATAAT
>JANVCQ010000232.1:33276394-33289825 GCA_025531925.1 Erythroxylum plowmanianum
CATATCATAAATCAAGGAATGACATTTTTGGAGAATGTTAATCTTGACTGATTCAAGCGGAGTGACAACAATTATCTACAACCTATTTCAAAAGGACTCAGAACAACAAAAATCACTATTAATTATCTGCAATCTATTTCAAAAGGATCAAGAACAACAAAATCGAGAAGCAAACAATGGAAAATAATATCTGACCAAATCCAAGCTCCATCAATTGTCATGGTTAAAGAAGCGCACATTATCGGCGATCAAATCCAAGCACGCATTAGTACAAAGGCATGCATTAAATGCTCTGTTTAAGCCAAAACGTTATTCGTGAAGCATTAAATGCTGGCATTAGGATTATTTTAGTAGAAAAGCATAATTTCTACTCTAAAGAACCATTAAATGCTCTATTCCAGAAGCGTTAACCAAAATGTTATTCCAGAAGTGTTAAATGCTCTTGCTTTTGAAAACCTTTGACTTCGATATTCTGTAAGCATTAAATGAGTTCAGAAGCATTAGATGCTTTATAAACCATTTTGCAATTGAAAAACTCACTCAGCTCCACAACTACTGAAACGAATCAGGAAGTTCCTCCTTGACAAGTCACGACCTTTTTCGTTTTCGGAGCTCAGCGTAGACAATCCAGTTGTTGTGAAATCCTAGGGACCCGAAAATTTGGCAAAAGAGTTCTCTTGTTTCTTGGAGGAGCTATTTAGGGTTTTATTTTTCTTTGTGGTCTTTATGTAGTCGTAACTGTTAGGTGCGTAGGCATGAGTCCTATTCAGGATTTTGAGTAGCATTCTAGACTTCTCGTGGAGCCGGACCTCCGTACGCTCTTTGTTCCTCTTTTAGACATTCTTTGTATTTTTTCTTTCGATTTGTTTAAACAGAAGAGGAGAAAAGGTGAAATGGGTGTGCAGTAATTTTCTTTTATTAAGAATCGAACCAAGAAGCATTAAATGCTCTTGCTTCTGAAAAGGTTTGACATTGACATTCTGTAAGCATTAAATGAGTTCAGAACCATTAAATGCTTTATGAAAGCATCGACAATTTTTAGTGGGAATGGGAGGGATAGGGATTGAGTTTTAAGTAGATAAGTAGATTTAAAAGTTCTGAATTACTACTACAAAACTGACATAACTCATAATTCCCTTAATTTGGAGTTTTTTTTAATTTAAAAATTATAATTCATTTTATTAGAATTTGATTTTTGTTTCACCCGTATCTTCTAATATCATTTTCTGTTAAAAAATCTAATAAAGAATATTAAAACGAAACCATAACATTTATTATGGTTCTATCACTTAACACATGATGCCCTGTGGATTAACCAAACTGTGCGATATCGTATTGCATGTGATGTCATGTAACATATATACATGATAACGCATAAAGGGGATTTAGTTAGGCATAGCCATGTATTTGGGGGTATGGATACATTTATTAGATGATTGAATTTTTGGGAGTTGTTGAGCTTAATTTTGCTTCCAATTTGAGTATCATGTGGTGATTGGACTCCTTATCTCAATCTCTCTCGCTCTCTCTCTATGGTCTTTATGATTTTTACCTATAATGTGAGATTTTTACATCTTTTTAAGTTATTACCTTAAATTTGTCAACTTTTTGTTTGGATCCATCCTTCTTCCTCAAATTATTTTTCTTATGTTTTCACCTTTTCATAAATAAATATTTCTTACCCTTTTTTTCTTATTATCTTTTCAATTTTATACGAAGCCTACTTAGTTCTCTTATACAGTTTCATATCATCTTTGCTTTGATATATCTAGTACTAACCTAATTTACAAAATATCATGAAAGTTTACTTTATGTCTATTTGAAGGTTGACATTGCATATAAATCAATCTTTCTTTACTTTTCAAATTTTAAATTTAGGTGAAATAAATTTCTTTTTTGGGACGATTATTTTGTGTCTAATTGATAGTCAGGTGCACAAGCAGTTTTAGCTTACTTGATGTCCTTTAAGATTAATATTTCATGTACTTTACTCTTTCTATTTATTTTTCTCTCCCCTTCTTTTCCTTTCTCTTTTGTTATGTGTGAAAATATGAAAGGAAGATATTATGTTGTAAATTACAAAATTATATATTTATTAAAGCCATCATATAAATTATAATTATAATTTATATAACTTGCTATTTTTAACACTACCTTCGTTTTTGTCATTTTGGGTTATCTGCTTATTGGGCACTTTGTTTTTATCATAATTTTGACTGCTTTGACTAGATATTCTAAGTTTTTAACAATGAAGAGATATTTAAAAAGTTGTTATACCATAGATTTTTTAGACTGTAGTATCTTGTATTAGAGTGAGTCTGATCTCACTAGCATTTCCTGTATTTATAATATATATGGACAGAAAATTTATCACATATGTCCAGAGTTAATAAAAAGTTTTGACTTTATAAAGCTACGTGAGAACCCAGGACAACACTCCTCAATCTTTTTCATTACTTGCATTTTAATAATCTAATAGTTTATCATGCAACTTCTAACAAGTATATTGATTAACTAAATTTGTTTTTCAATACTCGAAATTAGGCTTATGATAAATTGTATTATAATGTTAATTTTTGCTAGTTGTTGAGAAATGATTGTTAATTCTAACCTTAAAATTAAGTTTCAGTACTTTAATAGTAGATATTTCAAGTTCAAACCATACATGATATAGGAAGGTGGAGAGACATATTGTTTTAACCTGAGATGGATGAGATAACCTTAGTTCATTTAAAGCTCAATGCTAACAGATTAGGTGTGAGAAGCATGAGATTTTACCTATACACGATATAGGAAGGTGGAGAGACATATTGTTTTAACCTAAGATGGATGAGATAACCTTAGTTGATTTAAAGCTCAATGTTAAGAGATTATGTGTGAGAAACATGGGATTTTACCTATAAATTCTTATATAAAAAAATTTAAGATGGTAAGACACAATTACAAAATGATAATGATGTAAGGATGTTGATATAAACAATTAAACAATATTAAAGGTAATGTAGGTGTATTTAGATAGGGAGAAGAATCCCAAAATATACACACTAAATGACCCTACAGTAGATATTCTTATTGAGTTCATTAAGGATGATGATGGCTCAATGAAGACATTGAAGATGCCACTGTAGTAGCCGTTGAAATAGCTATTGAGGCAACCTTCAAAGCAACCCTAAAGCATTAAATGATTTAGATGATCTAATATATAATGATCAAAAATCAACATATTTTAGTAAGTTAAGGTATTTAAGTGACGAAAACAAGGATGATATATTTGAATGTGATATGAATAAAGAATTATCTGATATAAGTCAGTAGTGTATGGGCACTTATAATAAAGAATTACCTAATAAAAGTGAGTAGTGTATGGGTGCTTATAATGTTGATTTAGGGGATAACGAGATTGAAGTCAATGACAAAAATGTTGGTAACCTAAAAGGAAGTTCAAATGATGAGAGAAAGAATCCAAAATATCCCTACTTTAATGCTTCAATTTTAGACGATGGAAAAATTTTTGAAGTAAGAAATGGTTTTGTATTATGTATCAAAAATCAAAGGTCAAGAATTATCACATAGTGCAAAAAGAAATATAGGTGGATAATACATGCAAACGTGACAAAAAACAGACATGCATTTTAGATCAAGACATTCTAAAACACTAATTTTGTGGTAAAACTTTTGACACCGAGAAATTAGTTACCAGCAAATTACTAACAAATATATGGCACATTTTAAAGATACTCCTAGTTGGAATATTTTAGGGTTAAAAACGTTTATTTTACAAGATCACCAATAAGAGATCTCATACATTATAGCTTATAAACCTAAGAGACATGCCTTGAATTTGCTACTAGAGATGAAAGGGTACAACATATTTGGTTGTAATAGATAAGGGTAACTCACTTTATATCATATCTCTTGAAGATATATTTAATCCATTCTATATTTGTCTCGAGCAAGTGAAATCTAGATTTGTCAACACTTATAAACCAATTATATGCATGGATTGGTGTTATTTGAAAAATAAGATACAATGGGTAACTGTTGACAACCAGTGGAAGGGATACAAATAATAACATATATCCTTTAACTTAGACTATTATTGGAGTTAAAACAAATAGAGATAAAATAATTTATAGGTTATCTATTTAATGAAATTGGTGGTTGTTGCTATTGGCTATTCATGAGTGACAAATAAAAGGTAAAATGATAAAAATACTAAAAGTTATGTTCTTATAAAATATCACCTAATTTGATGTTGAATTCCTCTTAGTAGTTGTTTAAACATAAGTACACATATTTCAATCACTGTTACTATTTTAGGTTTTTATGGGCTAATTTACAAAGCAAATATAAGTTATATGTTATTATCTAAGATCATATGTGATAGCATTTTATTGTAAATAGGATCATATATAGAGTATAGCTTTTGATGTATTGAACAGGATATGAAGTGAAAATCAATAACTTAAAGCATAAACAAGGAAGTACATGCTTAGCTGTAAAAAAATTCAGAAAAGAGATGATTTAAACATACTTTTAAAAAAAGATGTAAGAGTGATTTATATTTAGAAAAAAAACATTAAAGAGTATTTTAATGCATATTTGAGAAATGTAAGGGATAAAAAAGATTGACTTGCTTGGAGGTGATGAGAATAGTAATTATGAAGATTCTATAAAAAGGAGCAGCGGATAGTTGCATACAATAATAATATATATCCTAATATTATGTTAAAGTTATAGAAAAAAGGAAGGTACTAATTTTTTTGGCTCATTTTGTAGGCGATTGAAAATTTGGCTTTAAACACTATATAAATGACATTATGAAGTGATCCTCATAACAAATGATACTAATTATTTAAATAATTTTACTATTAGATGGAAATTTTGAAATTGAACATTGTATAAATGACCATCATATATTGAACCTTAGTATAAATGACTGTACTTGTGGAAAATGGGACTTGATTGGGATCCCTTATAATCATGTGACTTCAATAATCATTTTAGAGAGAAGAAGATCCAGAAGTAGATATATATATTTACTTATTTGTAAAAGTAGGAGGTATATATAAGGTATTATTAGAAAAGTATAAATCCAGAATTAGGTAACCATTTTTTCCAATACTTAGGGAAGAACATAAACACACTATCAATCCTCCCACCTATAAAAAAAAAGTTAAAAGGCCATAAAGAAGAAAGTAAGGGAAGTTGGTGAAGGAAAGAAAGTCACTTGGTCAATAGGAACTAAACAACATATTCACCAATAAGAAATGCAAAAATATTGGACACAATTCCAAAACAATCAAGCTAAAGCTAACGGGGATTTGCTATGTCAACCTGATAATCAAGGAGGCTAAGGGATATGTTTAGCTGGACTAATCAACAAAATTAACCTAGCTAAAAAGTTATGATGGATTTGCAGTCACAAAGAAAAACTATGGGTCAATGGGGTACATAATGTTTATATAAAAGATAGCAACATTTGGGGTTTGAAAGTAAACCAAAACATATCTTGGAATTTAAGACAAACAATGGAAGGAAGAAAGTGGATAAAGGAATTGACACCCTAAGGGACCACTGCATAAGCTAGAGGAGATACAACACCTCAAATCAGTGATTAACCTGAATACTAAAGTATACAAATTCACTAAAAAAAACAATGAGAGTGGGCAAATTCATACAAAAAAACCCAACGAAAGTGGCCTTTTCATAATAATAGAAGAACGGAGGTTGTTATGAATAACATGCCAACTTGTCAAGAAGAAAAGAATGATGAAATACTGTGGAACGTGGGGAGTTCCAAGACTTTCAGCTCAAAGTCATGTGGAAACTTCCCACAAAAGGATGATACTAAGAACGTAAGCTAGACCAACTTAGTATGGGATCTTAATCTTTTTCCTACCCATACTTTTATTCTTTGGATAGCTATTATTGGGAAACTAGCAACCAAAGATGAAATGAAATTCCCTATTGAATCCTGTGATTGTGAACTATGCAACAATCAGCTAGAATCAATAGACCATAAACTACTGAACTATAGCTACATATAGGAAATATGGGAAAGATTGATAGCAGTACTCGGTATCAGTCTACAAGTTTAGAGATGGATGGACTTGATTGAAATGCTAGCAACAATAAGATTGACAAAGAAAGCTAATTATAAAGTGATAAAGGTTATTTTAGTTGCTTTGGTGTTCTATATATGGCAAGAAAGGAATAGAAGAGTATTTAGAAAGAAAACCAGAGATATGGAACAGTTATACCAGAAGATTATTTTACATAGTAGACATACACTGATAGTAAGAGGTTTAACAAAGAACCTATCCCCCAGTATGAGAAGAAGATGGCTACTAGACTAAATCAAAATGCTAGCTTATAACAAGATAGGAGGAATGGTTAGAAGCCACCTGTAAAATCTGTAACAAGGATGAATCTCTAGTATGCTTTTGTATTTGTAAATATTGTAACCTGTAAAGGTTGTTGATACCCCAATTAATGTACTTTACAAAAAAAATACAAAAAATGTAAGATGTCATTTCCCAGGTCACATGACATAAGCTACTCTTAGTCTTCAATGGTGGTAAGCTTCTTTATATAATGTAGAAGAGTACTATAATGTATTATAACATTTTCAATCTTTTATTCAGGTTCAAACCCATACATCTTTTTAAGAAAGTGTAGTTGTCAATGCATCATAAAACAAACTAAGGTGCCAATTCAATAAACTAGAATAAAAATGAAAGAAACTAATAATCAAGTTGGAAGATTTGAGATTTCAACAAGGTTAAGAATATAAGAATAAGTTAGACCATCCAAAAGGATAAGAAGTAAAGCCAAAGTCAGAACCTTTGGACTTGGAAGTAAACCACCCCCTTAGTTATATTGACGTGTATAGTATGTAGTCCTAAGTACCTATGACCTGTCCCATGTATAGTATTAATGATCTTTTGTATTGACTATGCTTTTACATAACTCAATATACAATATTATTGATCTTTGATGATGCTTTTGGGCAACTATGTCTAATACGAATGATCCCTTGTATTGATGATCTTTTAAATAACCCCAAGTGCAGTATCTTTATATTGATGACTTTTTGGACAAATTACAAGTAATGAGGTTTCTTGCTCTCCATTTAAATCCTTAAAGACATGTTAAACATAAATAGCATAATAATACAATTTCATTTTAGGGTTGATTTTAGGGCTTGGGGTATAATTCTCTTATTCCAAGCCTATTCCTCAAGTCATTTTAAAGCTAACATTTGGATTATGGTCCCTCTAGATTGAAACTTAAATTAATATTTCCTAATGTCATTTTATAAAAACATTATCTAAATTACATAATCTCAAATAAAATATACATATATACAAAACATAATGCACATTTGATTTCATATAAAAATTAGGCTTGAGCCTTAAATAAATCTTCTCCAAACACTCTACTTAACACGATTAACAAAAAACTTAATATCGGACTATTTTTGCAATAAGTTGAAAGTTATGACATTTTAATGTCATTTTTAAAAATTTAAGGCAAATATTACAATATTGAGTAAAGTTTATAATTTTTTACAATTAACTCTTTAAAATTTTAAAATTAAATTTAGCTTTCACAATACATATATTCAGAGAGTAGTTATGATACCCTTATTATAAATACATATTTTTAGATAAATAGGACAACCTTGTTATACTTACATATTTTAATTTCAAAATATATGTTCATTTATGATAAACAATAACTACTTTGACCATAATTCTATGCATGTTTAAATAAATTAAGAACTTAGAATATTATGATATAAGTTAATTTACTTTCACATCTATTACATATGTATGTATATATTTTTATAAGTTAATTTACTTTCACATCTATTACATATGTATGTATATATTTTTCTTACATAACGATTTATTTAAATATTTAAAAATACTAAATATATAAATTTAGTGTTATAAATATGTAATGTGCATATGTTTTATATAATTAAAATTTATTAATAATTGTTAATATTTATGAATTAAAATTTAATTTTTAAGATAAACATTTATTTTCTGATTTAACATATACAAAATTCAAAATAGTCAAACTACATTACAAGAAGTATAGCTTTAATATTGTTGATATTTGATATTCAAATATTTTTAATTAATAACGTTTTGATTATAACTGTATTTGATGTTTTATTTAAAATTTAAAATTAAATATTTATCATTTTAAAATTATTATCGATCAATTTAATATATATTTATAAAATTTAAAATTATTATCAGCCAAGACTGTTTCGTGAAGGATTTACGTTGAATTTAACTTTCAAAAGTCACTTACAAAGGTCAAAAAGCTTATTTAAAAAAAAAAAGAAAGGTCAAAGAGCTGCACGAAACATTCACAAATCACGTCAATCCCCTTCCAATAAGCTAGACGCTGCCGCGCCAGAAGAACTCTGGAGACGGCGCTCGTTAGGAAAAGTAATTTTCATTTTGAGAACTTGACCCTAACTTCCCCTCAAAGTAATTTCATGGGAAAGTAAAACGCCAGACACTGCACAAACTTGTTTCTGTTCGGAAACAGCTGAATTCATTGAGGTCCTTGTCATTCCTTGGCTCTGGGTTATTGTGTTCTTTGTTGTATGTGCTGTTTGGGTGCGGGGAAGGTAGGGAAGTAAGACATTTTCAGTATTTTGGCTATTGTATTCAAAGCTTATTTAACTCATAACTTAGATTAACTAAATGCACCTGTTGGCTTTCTGGAATTGAAAGCCAGTGATTTATTTTCTTTTAATCTCTATCTCTGTCCACGATATTGCATTTTATGGAGAAAAAGAAAGAAAGGCATTGCATTAGTTTTTGGTTATTTGTCATAGCGATCTTTGGATATAAATCCTCATAGATTGTAGGAATTGTTTACATGAAAGAATGAAAGTTTGTGATGGTGTAGAGGAGCCTGTGTCTTTGTAATGCTCTATTATCCTCCTTCACTTGGGGGAAATCACTAGTTTGTATTCAGCCAAATTAGTCATTCCATTAATATTGTCAGGTGTATGGTGTCTTTATTACCCGATAATTTCTTTTAAATTTTTTTTTCAGTAGGCTTTCTTTTTCCACCCTTTTTGATATCACATGTTGTTCTAAAGTGTTTGGTGCATACAGGAATGTTGCAACACCAAGAACCTTGATGTGTGTAAGTCATGGTGAAGAGATGAGTCAACGATTCTCTAATTCTATAGTCGTGAAATAGTGCTGCAAGAATATTTATTGGTAAACAAGTTACCTTGTTGCATAATCTTGCATTTTCTTTTCACTTTTTGGAATGATCGAGTTGCAATTTGAGTCTGTTGTCATCTCCGTCGTGAAAATAAGGAAGAAATTTCTTTTTGTTTAACATCCAGCATGACATTTCCTGTTTTTATACGCTTCTCAAACGGAAAACTATGAATTTATATGTGTAGAGTGTTTGACACGATTACTTAATAATCCTAGTTGTTAGAACCAAGTTAACTTGCATTGATTTTTTTTTTTGGGTAAATCATTGATTTGCTTTTTGTGATGCCAATTTTGACTTTGCATTGCAGTTACTTCAGATTGAGAGAACAGTACTCTCTTTGTTTCTGAAACGAAGTTCTTGAGACATAAGAGAAAATGTCTGGGTGCAAAAGTCCATCCAGGAGTGGCCAAGCATCGATTACATACAAATCAGGGAGAATTGAGAGTGCAACGATTGACCTTAATGATCTCGTGAACAAAAAAAAATCCCGTGGTATATTGGTTGGTCATGGCCATAAAAGCAGTGAATCTGAAGCAAGGTGCCCTGAGATACTGACCACAAGAGAGCTCATTTCAACATTTGGGGAGATATGGGATCTTGTAGGTCCTGCTCTTTCCAAATCCAAAGAGAAATTAAATGGCAATTCTCATGTTTGTCAAGAAGGGGTTATTTTGGGTTATCGGTGGGATGCAAAAGTTGGTGAGGCACCTTCTTTGGATAATTGTCATACCTCTTGTGGTAATGTGAGGAATAGAGGCCATTCTACACTTTTGATGCAGCCAAAACTCAAGTTTACTAACAAAACCCAGAAGATGGCTTTATATGAACTTTACAATGAAAACTACTTACATACATTATTCTTGCAGTTTTCAAATGGAGGAATTAACTTACCAGATGAGTCTAGTGAGGGAAAGGGGCTTCTTGGACTGTTTTTCAAATATGAATTGGAAAAGATACAAAATAGGGTGAAGGAAGCTGTTCCTGCTGAATCTAAGTTTCTTGTCAATGAGATTGACAAAGCAGTAATGACTAAAAGCTGCTCTCTAGGAATTAATAGTAGCAAAAAGGACGGCGATACTGCCTGCCAGGCTGATTTTGAAGGTTGTTTTCCCGAACCAGTGGATGGTTTTTTGTGCAGTGCAAACAAAATTGAAAGTGCTAGTGGAATGACCAGCTCTTTGCACACGGATTATTTTCTCCAGGATATTCGAGATGGTAATGTCAGTGGTAGTGTTTCAAAGGCATTATGTTCAAATCTAACGGATCTCCAAATTGATGTTTCAGCTTTAGATAAAAGTACCAATGAAAATTTTCAACAGGATATCAATGATAACGAAGTGTTAGAAAATGAAAGAAAACAGCCTCAAAAGACTTGGATGAATGAAAAATGTAAAGCAGAGATAAACTCATCACCCCGTGAAAGACCTCATCTTGCCTTTAGTAAGCAAGAGCATGCTTTTGCTGGGGCATTAGCTGGAGTATTTGTTAGCTTTTGTTTGCATCCTGTTGACACTGTGAAGACTGTCATTCAATCTTGTCCAGTAGATAAGAAGTCTCTCCCCCATGTTGCAAAATCAATTGTTTCTGAAAGAGGTAAAATTGTAAATGACAAACTAAATCTTCTTCTTGGCAGCAACCTGTAAGATTTATTGTTTTTGGCTAATGTATACAATTTGAATTGCTTATACCATTATCTACATTAACTGTGATACCTTCTTAGGTATAGTTGGGCTTTATCGTGGTATTGCTAGCAATATTGCATCTTCAGCACCTATTTCTGCCATTTACACTTTCACGTATGAAACAATCAAAGGATCCTTGCTTCCTTTTTTCCCCAAGGTAGCATTAAGGTTCATTGTTTCCATATCTCCCTTTCTTGCATTGGTAATGTTTTAATACTTAACGGGGGTAGATGTATATAAACTAAGGTTATATCTGTAACTATTTTTATATCATTTTATACTTATATGCAGTATATTTGTGGTGTTGGGATTGACAAATTTACTCTTTTTAGTAATTCACACTACTCTGCGTCTGGGACTCAGACTGGAATAAACTTTATTTTTTTTGCAGTGTCTTTGGTTGTTCTTCAGGCTAAATTTTGGATCTTTATATTGTATCTAAAGGTCTTAACTACTTCCTTTTGCAGGAACATCATTCTTTTGCCCACTGCATTGCAGGAGGTGGTGCTAGCATTGCAACTTCCTTTGTGTTTACTCCTAGTGAGCGTATAAAGCAGCAGGTGCAAGTTGGTTCACACTATAGCAACTGCTGGTATACTTTTTGGGTAGTAGCTTACATATTCATTTCACTGTTTGTGCTATTATGCTTCTGTATTTTATGTTTCCCAGGATTTACCAATTTTACTTCCACGTTTGCTTTTGTTAACTTCCTATAAATATCTGTGTAGGAATGCACTTTTTGGTATAATTAGAAAGGGTGGTCTGCCTTCATTGTATGCTGGCTGGGGAGCTGTCCTATGTCGGAATATTCCACACTCCATTATCAAGGTTAGCTGGTTGAACTTGACTCCTCTATATTAGAGTTTTTGAAAATGGTAGTCCATATCATTATTCCAGCCGTCACATAAAGTCCTATCTCCATTCTCCAACTTTAAAGCCTGAAATATGCTCGACGTAAGCTTTTTCCAGCCTAGGGATGTGGAGGAACCTACTTTAGCAACATATTTCACCCTTCCAAGTAGGGTTTTCGTACTTCCTTTCTCATACCTTGTTAATCATTTCACCTTAACAAGTTGCTGTATGCATCATGGAGTGTATGATGCTACAAATTTGTACTCTACTACCTGTTATGGTTCCATTCGGGCCTCTCATTGGACTACCCATGTACTTAATATGTGTAATTAAGAGAGAGGGATGGTTTCTTTGAGTTTTACCCATCAACACAAAAAGTTCAATTGCTTTATGACTCATTTTGGTAATCTATGACTTATGTAATTGTAGGATTTTTGAGGAAAACTTTATTTTCTTTCATTTTTATTTATGATAGAACAAATGACATATAGATTAATCCTACTTCTAGCTTCTTGTTGATAAAATGTTGATCAACTTCAACGTGTTTAGTTTAATCATGTTGCACTGGGTTATTTGCTATACTACTTGCGGCTTTGTTATCGCATTATAACTTCATAGGAGTCTCTAAAGGCAACTTTAACTCTTTTAGCATCCGTTGCAGTCATAGTAGTTCACAAACACCATTGGCCATTGCTCTATATTTAGCCTCAGCGCTACTTCTTGCTACTACACTCTGCTTTTTACTTCTTCAAGTTACCAAATTACCCCACACGTAGGAACAGTATCTCGTTGTTGATCTCCGATCAGTAGAGGACCTAGCCCAATCTACATCAGTGTAGATTTTGATCCTAAATTGATAATTTTTCTAAAACATAAACCTTTTCTTGGAGCTTTCTTCAGATATTGTAGAATATGGTAGGTAGCCTCAAGGTGTTCCTTTGTAGGTGAGTGCATAAATTGAGTCACAAAGCTGACTGCGAAGGCTATGTCTAGCCGAGTGTGAGATAAATAAGTTAACTTACCTACCAACTTCTGATATCTTGTTGTATCCACCGGGCATCCTCCTTTGCTATTTCCCAGTTTCACATTTGGATCCACTAATGTATCTACCGATTTATACCACTCATCCCTGTCTCTTTCAACAAATCTAGTACATACTTTCTTTGGCTAACAACAATCCCCCTTTTTGATCTTGCTATTTCCATTCCTATGAAATATTTGAGCGAACCTAAATCTTTGACTTCAAACTCAATAGCCAAATTCTTCTTTAAGCGATACATCTCTTCTAAGTCATTGCCTGTCAAGATAATGTCTTCGACATAGGCTATTAAGGTTGTGATTCTTCCACTTGATGAGTGCCTAAAGAACATTGTGTGATTTGTTTGAGATTGTGTATAACCTTGCCTTTTCACCGAACAAGTAAACTTCTCAAACCAAGCTTGGGGTGATTGCTTCAAACCATAAAGGGACTTAATTAATTTGCATACCTTCGGGCCAAATTTTTCTTCGAAACCTGGTGGAGCATCCATATAAACTTCTTCTTCCAAGTCTCTGTTCAAGAATGCATTCTTGACATCTAATTGTTGTAAAGGCCAATCTAGATTGGCAGCCAATGAAAGAAGCACTCTTA
>JANVCQ010000232.1:33291050-33310540 GCA_025531925.1 Erythroxylum plowmanianum
ATGGTATAAAAGTTTTTAAAAACTTCTTCAACCTCAGATTTTTCTTTCAATAAATATACCCAACTTATTCTAGTGTGGTCATTTATAAATGAGACAAACCATTTTTTCGAAGAATTGTTGGTGTTCTTGAAGGACCCCAAACATCACTATGAATTAAAGAAAATGGTTTAGTGGGTTTGTATGATCTTGGAGGATAAAAGGCTCGATGTTGTTTTGCAAACATACAAATCTCACACTGAAATGAAGATGGGTTTTTATTAATAAAAAGAGGAGGAAATAAATGTCTTTAAGTAATGAAAGTCTGGATGACTAAGTCCATAGTGCCATAGCATTATTTCATGATTAATAGAAGAAAATTCAGATTCAAAGCATAAACTACTGACTGGTAGTTTACTTGGGATTCTTCCATCTTCAAAGAAATATAGTCCTCCTTTTTCCCGAACACTGCCAATCATCCTCCTCGAGGCCGTTTCCTGAAACTCAAAATGAGTTGGATGGAAATTAGCTTGACACTTTAGATCACGAGTTATTTTACTACTAGAAAGAAGGTTACAAGACAATTTTGGAACATGAAATACATTACAAAGAGTTATAAGTAGGGAAACTTTGATTGAGCCAATCCTGGCTATTGCCAAAAAAGATCCATCAGCAATCTTAATTTTTTTGTTTCCTGCACATGGATTATATGATGGAAACAGTTGGCAGCAATTTGTCATGTGATCTGTTGCTCTGGAATCTATAATCCAAGGACTAGGAGAAAGACCAAAACTAGCGAGGGCTATGACACAAGTATTACCTTAGGCTGCAAGAGAACATGAAGGAGTAACAGAGAATTGTGGAGGTTTAAAAAGTTTGTGTAGATGCTCTAATTGTTCCTTTGTGAAAGGTTGCTCGTCCAAGTTGATTGATTGCTCTTGAGAATCATTAGTTGTGGTTTGAAGTGCCCTGCCGTTCCTTTCCTATTTTTTCTTTAAACGTGTTGACTTCCCATGAATCTTCCAGCATGTTTCTTTAGTGTGCCATGGTTTTCTACAAAGATCACACCATGGCCATTTCTTCCTTTCTCCGTCTTCATCAGTTTCTCCTGAGTTCCGAGAGACAAGAGCTGAGTTCTCAGCCTCGGTTGGTGGTGCAACATTGCTGAGCATGATTCTCCTTCAGCTTTCTTCTTGTTGTAACTCCAAAAAACCTCACGAATTGAGGGAAGTGGTTTTCAGGCAAGAATTGTCCCCTTTACCTCATCTAAGCTCCTATTTACTCCTGCAAGGAACATATAGACACGATCATTCTCTTCTCTTTTCTTATACCTTGCACAATCATTTGGATTCTCCCATTCATCTTCATAACATTGATCTAGTTCCAACCAAAGAGCCACCATCTCATTTTAATACACGATAATCTCACAATCTCCTTGCTTGGATTGACAAAGCCTTGATTTTTATTCAAGAATCTGTGAAGAATTCTCCAAGTTTGAGTACGTTTGTCGGATGGAGTCCCACACTACTTTGGTTGTTGGCAGGAACATGTTCAGCCTTGCAGTTGTTGCCTCCATCGAATTTAGAAGCCATGCTGTTACCAAGGAATTTTCTGCCCTCCATCTTTTTAAGCCAGGCTCCTTTTCTTTTGGCTACTTCTCTTCTCCAATGTTGTACCTGAGCTTTCCTCTGCCTTCGAGTACAAGTTTGACGGATTGAGAACACTCAAGGTAGTTTCTTCCGTTCAGTTTTTGAACGAAAATTTGTAAAGAAGAACTGGTGTTTATATTATCAACACTAGTACAGAGAGAGCTGTCTGGGTTGTTTTCAGAGGTAACCTCTGATCTGTTTTGGGTTCTGCTTGCACCAGTCATGGCAGTCTTGGCCATTTTTCAGATTTGAACCCTATGGCTTTGATACCATGTAGGATTTTTGAGGAAAACTTTATTTTCTCTCATTTTTATTTATGATAGGATACATTGAATTTATAGGATACTTTGTACCCTTGGAAAAGACTAATAAAAACATAAATAATCTAAATATAGTAACTAAAATATACACTACCTTATTTCTAAGGATCCTTAACCCCAATTTAGGCTTGGTAAAGCAGCCCAGGCCCTGCTTAGCCCGAAGTCAATAGGCTAACCCAAATCTGTCTAGGGTTTCTTTATCATATATATAGTTAGGATTCGGGTTGGGTGAGGCTCAGGCTCCACGACCCAGTCCAATCAGAAGGTCGACTATACATATGAAAAACAAACCTTAGCCCGACTCGCTTCCACCACCTTTCACTTATTCACTCTTCAGCTCTTCTATTCTCTGTTGTTGTGCCATTGTCGCTTTTGTGAATTTAGGGGCTGCTGGATCATCATCTTTTTTCCATCTTTGTGAATTTCTGTGTCATATGGCTACTGCAATGCGTCCCTCTTTTGGTTTCACCATCTTTCTTCTCTTCCGTGTCCCTCATCTGTGTTTTCTTTGTTGCATTGTCTGCAATGGTCCAATGGGAGGTAGTGTTAACAATGTTGTGTTGTTATTATGACCATTTATTGGTGTTTTTGGTCAAATCTTTGGTCAGAGAGGCACATCAATTGAAGACGTGAGGCGATGAGGTTAAGGTTGAGGTGTCGGGCATCTTGGTCAATGTACAAAAGTGGGAATAATTTCACTATATTATTGAATAGAAAATATACTGCTATATATGGCCTATTACAACAGAAGTTTAAATCTAGAAATATATCTAGATATATCTAATCTAATCTAATCTGATCTAATCCCTTAATTTAAGGGATTTGAACTTATTCTATATGAACTATATACAGCCTATCTATATCTCAATGTAATCTAGATACAACTGTATAGAATCTGTAGAAGAATATTAGTATATCACCAACAGTCAGGTCCGGTTAGGTGGGAGTTAGGCGAGTTTGGACTTTTGACAGACTTCAGGTAGTTCGAAACCTAATTGAGCTCATGTTTAGACTCAGGTGGGATGAGCCCGGCCTAACCTATTACCATCCCTATGTGTTATGCCCTTGCAGTAGGTTCAAATGTTGAACCCATAGGCGTAAGAAGCAACAAGGAGTGCAATTGATTTAGTTCTTATGCCTGAAATGTGTCTGATAAACATAGAGGTAGTTATGTTGTTTTAGTTATGTAAACCTATCTAGATGCTATATCTAGGAAGTAGTTACTATGTAAAAGCTATATATTCAATGGAAAAAGGAAGAGGATAACAATTCAATTCCACAAAATTTTTTTTTTTTTTTTGAGATCAAAGGGTTCCCTTTACATGAGTCCTTATTACTTATTCATCGTAAGTTAAAAGGGAAGAAAATTAAACAAGTTAAAGCGTCATTCAGATTTATTGAATTTCACAGTGAATCATCCCATAACTTGATCTCAAATTCAAAGCCATAACAACTTGGTATCAGAGCCAAAAGTATAGGAGAGACACACAAATTACACTAGCAATTGGAAGCCTTCATGGCTATTTACCATGAAGATCGAGCACAAGAAAGGCTAAACGAGAAAGATTGAATTGTGCAAGAGGCACTCTTTGTGCAATTGAATGAATTAGCTCGTGAAGTGGTAACCATTAGAATGGAAGGAAGAGAACTTGGTAATGGAAGTGTTAGTTGAGATCAAAGGAACCAACGCCCTAATGAAGGAAATATGAAGAGGGGCCATTGTGTTCCTAGATACTCTAAATTGGAGTTTCCTCAATATGATGGCACTATGGACCCATTAGAATGGCTCAATCAGTGTGAATATTTTTTCTGCCATCAAAAGATTACTGAAGAAGAGAAGATGGGTTTGGCTGCACATCAATTAGAAGACAACACTTAGTTTCGCAAATTGGATAAAGATAAGTTGGATTTGACGAGGGAGGAATTTAAATGCCAATGCAACATCATACTTGGTGCATTATCTAAACTTCATCAATTTGGAATGGTGGAGGAATATCAATGCAAATTTGCACAATTATCTACTCACACTAGTGCACTCATATTCGCACAAGCAGTGGAAATTTTCTTAGGGGGATGCAGGATTATATTGTTGTTGTGGTTGAGTTGTATCATCCGGAGGATTTGACAAATGCCATGAGTTTAGCATGTTTGTATCAGCAGAAAGGTGGTTGAGGCAAATCTGAAACTTTTAGTTCCAATATTAAACGACTTAACGTAACCAAAATTTCAAAACCTCAATTTATCAAACTCTTGACTTGAGTAGAGATGGAGGAACGACGAGCCAAGAATCTGTTATAATTGTGACAAGCATTATTCTCTAGGTTATTGGTAAAAGTGCTTATTTTGGATAGAAAGGATTGAGGGACTGGATTTTGGAGCCGAAAACAAGTGAGGATGTTATGGAAGATGAGCCTAAGATCTCTATTCATGCAATAACTAATTTCGAAAACAATGCAAATGTGTGATTATTCTAAAGGACAACCCTTGCTAGTTATGATTGATTCAGCCAGCACTCATAGTTTTATTAGTGAATCACTTGTGTCAAAATTGAGTTTGGAGATTCAGCAAAGGGAGGGGTTCCATGTTATGGTTGCTAATGGGGAACATCTTAAGAGTCCAGTTGTATGTAAACTTGTTTCCTTAAAATTAGGTGCTAAAGTTTTTCACGTGGATTATTTTATGCTTCCTTTGGGTTGTTATGGGCTTGCATTAGGTGTTAATTGTCTTAAAACTTTGGATTAATTGTCTTAAAACTTTGGGGCCCATCCATTGGAATTTTACATCTTTGTGGATGCCTTTTACTAACTTTGGTAGGTTAGTTGAATTGCAAGGCATCCAAACCACTCATTCTCCTATTTTTCACCAAACATTTGCATTATTAGATGTTGATCAAAATTTGGAAATTCAATGTATCTTAGCGGAATTTGATGAAATCTTTCAAGAACCTTCAAGGTTACTGCCTTCTCATCCTTATGAGCATCACATCATTTTGGAACACCGTATAGATCCATTACTGGTTCAACCCTACTGTTATTTGTATATGCAAAAAGATGAAATTGAAAAACAATATGAATAGATGTTGTTTAGAGGAGTGATGCGCTCGAGTTAATCAACTTTTCCTTCTCTAGTATTATTAGTTAAAAAGATAGACAATAGTTGGCACTTTTGTATTGATTATCAAGTCTTAAATGCCAAGATGATCAAGGACAAGCTCCCAATTCCAGTAATAGATGATTCGTTAGAAGAATGTAATGGTGCCCAACATTTCACCAAATTGGATTTGTGCTCTGATCACTTTCAAATCAGGACACATGCTATAGGTTTTGATAAAGCAGCTTTTTGTACACATTGTGGGCACTTTGAATTTCTGATTATATACTTTTTTATCTAATGCTCTTTTTACTTTTCAAGCCTTAATGCATGTTATGTTTTGATCATACTTTTGCAAATTGATTCTGGTCTTTTTTGATGATATACTTGTTATTAGTTGCACTTGATTGAACATGAACATCACTTGTGCCTTACTTTACTTTCCCTATTTTGTTGCAAGCTCAAACTGAAGTTTCTTATTTGGTACATGTTATTTCTGCCAAAGAGGTGTCTGCTGACAAAATAAGATTAAAGCTATATTGCAGTGGGTTGTTTTGCCATAGGGGTGTCTACTGACAAAACTAAGATTGAGGCTATGTTGCAATGTCGCAAACTTAATGCACTACAAGGCTTCTTGGGATTGATAGGTATTATTGCAAATTTTTCAAGGATTATGGTACCACAGTAGCTCTCTTAAATTCAATTCTTTGCAAGAATCCTTTCAATTGGATGGCAAAGGCATCCACAACCTTTGACAGATTGAAAATTGCTATGATGACTACATTGGTTCTAGCCTTACCTGACTTCATTCTATTTGTGATTGGTTGTCATGCTTCTAGTAGTGGCTTAGGGTTGTTCTCCACCAAAATGGGTGCAAATTGCTTATTTTAATCACATTCTTGCTGCTCGTCATCAATTTTTACTTGCTTACGAAATGGAACTTATCGGTTCGGCAAAATTATTTGCCGTTGGCTTCACCTCAATAACATTGACTAAGCAAGCTTTTGGATTTTGATTTTATTGTTGAGTATAAAGCTAGATGTGAGAATCTTGTTGCAAATGCCTTATCGCCAACATGAATAGGTTGGAATATTAGCTACTCTTTCGATGTTGCAACTTACTTTCTTTGATGAAATTTTCAATCTACTATTGCTTCCACTATTGAATTGCAACAACTCATTCATCGTATTTAGTAGGGCGAGGCTATTGGCCCTTGGACATTCAAATTGGGTTGGTGTTTTGATATGGATGAGTGTTTTATTAGGAGTCTTTTAGAATTAGAGGAGTATTTTATTTTTAGTAGAAGTCTATTATTTCCATATTATTTCTACACTAGTTTCTGTTATAGTTAATGTTAATAAAAACAGCTTGAATAGGAGTTTTTCTAGGAGTCCTAGTTTAGGTGGAACTTTTATGTTTCTTTGCCTACACAAGGCTATTATGTTATGCAATAAAGTAAGAAGAAAGTTATCAAAAAAATTAGCTAATTAGGAGTAGTCAGTAGAGTAATTTAGCCCAATCTCGGAGGACCTTGTCTTTGACAACTGCTGGCAGTTTTTCATCACCAAAAATAGGTTCTGCAAGGAAGGGAACCAACATAAATAAGGGGAAAGTGATTAACTTTCTTGAGAATCGTCCTTGGACTCGATCCCAAGCATGGGCGCATAACATGTTTATCTTTTACTTGATTCTTCTCTAATTTCCTCTATTGTTTCTACTCTTCATAATCACGATCATGAAGGATGCCAAAAGACATTGACAATATTAGTTGTTGATTTTTATCGGAAGGGGATGAAGCAAGATGTTTAGAAGTTCATTAAATCATGAGATACTTGTTAACACCATAAAATTAAACACTTTCATCCTATTGGAGTTTTGCAGCCTCTTTTGATTCCATATCAAATTTGGTATGACATTTACATGGTTTTCATTGAAGAGTTGTCCTTCTCATGATAAATCAGTTTTGTTCATTCTGGTTGATTGCATATCCAAGTATGCTCACTTTATTCCCATATCTCATCCGTATATGACTGTTATGATTGTTAATGGTTTTTTATAATATTTTAAAGTTGCATGGCCTTTTAGAATCGATCACTTGTGATAAAAATGTCACTTCCACAAGTTTCTTTTGGATTGAATCATTTGTGTTTCAGTTATTCGTATCATCCCAAAATCTATGGTCAATATGAAGCTGTCAATTGTACCGTCAAGATGTATGTACATTGTTTTACTAGTGATTGTCCAAAGAAATGGCTTGATTGGTTATCTTGGGTAGAGTTATGTTTTAATTCTAACTTCCATACATCATTAAAGGCAACCCCTTTTAAAAATTGTGTATGTTTGGGTGCGTTATCCCAATACTTGTCATTTGGGAAGTTGTCAACTTTGTGCTCAAGGATCGTGATTTGGTTCTCTAGGACTTACGTGATTGTCTCCTTCAAACACAAAATCAGATGAAAGTTGATGGATATTTAGTTTGTTATCGGTGAGATGGTCCTTTTGAAATTTCACCCTTATTGACAACTTTCTCTATGATCACGTTCTAATCGCAAATTGGCACCCAAATATTGTCGTCCATTTCTGATTTGTCTTGAATTGGTATGATAGCATTTATTCATCATGTTTTTCATGTTTCTTACTTGAAGATATTCTATAGTGCAAGTGATGCCACTGTACAAGAGTCTCTTCCTTTGGCTCATCATGGTGAAATCCTTCCCACTCCTGAAGCAATTCTAGATCTTCAATTTTTTTATGGCACTACTCAAGTTCTGGTTTATTGGGAAGGGTTATCACCAGCATATGCTTTTTGGGAAGATATCCAGCATATGCAGCTTCGTTACCCTTCCATTCCTATTTTGGACAAGCTCCCTTCTGTGGGGGGGAGTAGTGTTATACCCCAGCAGTAAGTTTATAAATGCGATACGCATGGGCATAAGAAGCAGCAAGGATTGCAATTGACTTAGTTATTATACCTGACATGTATTTGATAAACATGGAGGCAGTTATGTTTTTTCAGTTATGTAGGGTTATCTTGATGCTGTAATCTTGGAGGTAGCTATCTTTTACACGTTAATATTCAATGGAAAAAAAAGAAGGAAGAGGACAGCAGCTCAATTTTGCAAAAAAATAATATACTTTTTGAGATAGAAGGGTTCTCTCTGAAAGAGCCCTTATTCATCATAGGTTCAAAGGGAAGAAAATCTAACAAGCAAAAGTGTCAGATTTATACTTGAATTTTACAGCAAATCATTCCATAACTCGATCCAGACTCAGGGCTATAACAGTGTCTTTGAGAGAGAGAGAGAGGGAGAGAGAGATCCGTAATGCATGTTCCAAACTGTTAAATGACATACAAATTTGATTGATGGACCACGAGTTTTCATCCAGTTTTATGTTATGTGGATTGTCTTCTGTTAGTTCTACCTCCAGTTTATCTGATTGTTGGGATGAATCTATGTTTATGCAGTTTTACACGTATGAAAGTTTCAAGCAGTTGATGTCATTGCATAGTTCTCATGGGTCACCCAGTACATTACAAATGGTTTGTTCGTATCTCTGCCCTTCCCTTCTTTGTTAATTTTCTTGTATCAGATTTCCTGTGGCTCATATGCTTATCTTTTCTTGTACTCAACTATTCTACAATGCGGGGATTATTTTCTTTTGTCTCAGCTTGCTTGTGGAGGACTAGCAGGATCTACTGCTGCTTTATTCTCAACTCCTTTTGATGTGGTGAAGACAAGACTCCAAACACAGGTTTGCAATTTTCTACATCTTTCTCCATGGATGTTTGTGTGGTATTTCTACAACAAATGTACTTGTCAGAACATGTCTTAATTTTTAGCCATCCATCTGAAACTATCCATTTATGTTCTTCTCCTACTTATGAAATTTTGCAGCTGAACATTTGCTTATGCTTTGGTTCTAGGGTAGGGATTTTATTACCCAGGACAGATACCTAGTAGATTCTAGTTTTTCTTTGACAGTATGTTTCAACATTACAATTTGCAGATTGTGTATTGCCAGGATTGGGTCCATACTCCATAATGATATTAAAGTGGTGTTCAAACTTAGATTGTTTGTTACTTGTAAGGCAGTTATTTATGAATGTTCTAGATGTGCCTTTGATGGAGTAATCATTTTGCAGATTCCTGGGTCCATAAGCAAGTATGACAATGTGTTTCATGCTCTTAAAGAAATAGGCAGGAATGAAGGTCTGAAGGGCCTCTACAGGTATCGTTTTCATAATCTGCTAATTTCCTTTGGGGATTAGATAAACCAGTAATACTTGAAAGTTCACAAATCAATCTTTACGGTTACGAATGGAAATAATTTCTGTGGTGTGGCTGTCTAGATGTGAACATAATGGTAGTTTTCCTGGGATCCCATTGTATTTGCAAATTGCACTGTGCAATTGTTGCTTTTAGCATTTGAATTGCCATTTAATGAATTTCATATTGACGTGTTGATGGACATTCTCTCATTAGGGGATTACTACCGAGATTTTTAATGTACATGTCCCAAGGAGCACTATTTTTTGCATCATACGAATCTTTCAAAAGATTGTTTTGTCTGGAAGCGTCATCAGGATGATCTGAAAGAATTGCAGTGCAAATAAAATTGGGAGATAATGACAACAGTGCCTTGGCAATTATACTTTTAGCAAAGTCTATACCAACAATGGATGGACAAGATAAAAAGTCCATGCTTGAGCCACCCTTGGTATCAAATCGGGTTTAATGTGAAGGTCTTGGTGATTAGAAGATTTAAGCTGAATGTTGAAACCAACCAGAAACCTTAACAAGAAGTGGATGCAGTGCCTGAACATGAAAAGGGCAAAATTGATGCCTTCCTGTTCTCCTTTGGGGAGAATAACATTTTACATGGCATATTCTGATGCCTTGAGTGACCATCTACTCGAACGATCCCATCTAATAATTGATACTTCCCTCGGTTTGTTGTAATAAAATGTCAGAATTGTCAGTCAAAATTAGCTCAGTTCATTGTGTTTGTTATATATGTTATTCAAGTCAGCTAACTTAGCTCGCATACAGAAGTTTTGTAATGTTTGTACGGAGGGAATAGTAGATCGGACATCAGTCAAATCTAATTTTCCCTTTCGCTATTCCTCAAGGCAATTTGATCACTTGCATGCTGTTTTCTGGAGCTGAAATTTGACATGGCTTGTTCATTCATGCAAATTACCTTTGGGTTGTAGATTGCAAGGGACTTTATCGCATACATCGAAAATGCTATTTGACGAAAGAATAGTTGGGTGGGCCATTTGAGTTGCCTGTTTCTATGTCTAGGTTTCAGGAAGGTCTTTGTAGTATGGTGGTAAGTATTTCAGCCGGGTTCGACCCCAGGAAACGGCCTAGTTTTTCGATTTTCAGTCTTTTCCTAACAAAATTGAACTAACATTGGATAGTTTAACAACTACACACTAAAGCCACCAAGCATGTAGCCATTGTTCAAGACCTCCATCTCCCATAAGAAAATAAAGTATTTTCCCGCGAGGAAAAGAATAGAAAAAGACGACAATGCGGGTGTAAAATCAGGACAGCTACGTATTTCATGAGACAAACTGTAGTTAAATTGTCTAATGGAAGCCAAAAAAAAAAAAGAGAAGAAGAAAAAGTTGTTTACCAAGGAGAGCAAAATCTGAAAAGGTGGCCCCATCATTGCTTCTGAACTGTGAACACGGAACAAAATAATTTAACGTGTGCACAAGAGCAGGCAAGTGCACGCCTATGTCCCTTTGCCCAATTTTTGCAGCAAAAAGTCAAGAAGGGATGAAACAGCCATTATTCATACTTTTTGGAGGTACATAACATAATTGTTTTGTGGTCTAAACTTTACATCAAAATGTGGTATTGCACCAAAAGGTCTTTCTCATAATCATCTCCCCAGTTCCCACATATAATACAATCAAAGTATAAGCCCCTACCTGCCTATCTCTCAACAATTTTGAGTGATGCTCTTCCCTTGCTATCATGTTCATGTATAAACAGTAATGTGTTTCTTTTCTGACTCTTAGACTTCTAGTTGCAGAAGTGGACAGGCGTATCAAATTGCACACCCATATAGTTTCATCTTCTTTGGAAGTTATGTCAATCCATTGGAGGCATTAGCAGACCCCTTTTCTGGAGTACTGGATGAACTCCTTCAGCTTACTTAGCTAGCTGTTGATGACTTGAGAAGCTTTAAACAATTTAATTTACCACCATTTTTGTGAAAATGCAGGCGAATGAAGCTCTTGTTGGCATTTTAAGAGTAACTATTCGATTCTGAAAATGTCCTGCATTTCCACTTGTATCTTTCTCCAGCCAATGCGATCAAGTTTACACCCGAGCAATGGGAGAAAATGGTGGGTTAATCACATAAGGATGCTGAATTTCCTTCATTGTCTTGGAGAATTTCTTCTCCTCTGCAATTGCCTCAATTAAGAATTTCACTTCCTCCTGGATGAGCACTTTTAGTGAACTGCAATGTGTCAACTGCTTGACCGTCGGCTCTCCAGTAGCACTAGAGATTTCTGTGCCATGCAATATTGCAACACAGATGGAAAAGGCTTGCAATGTGGACAATTGAGCATGGAAATCCACTGCATATTGTCCCTCTTCAATTAATGTCATGGACAATGCTGGTGTATTATCTTTTGTTCCCTGAACACAAAACAGGATAAAGTTTGTGAGTTTGAATCTAGGCATATCACAAGCACACTAGCTTATGCATTAACATTAAAAAAAAGTTAATTTATGTGTATTAATCTCCTAATCGGTTGACACACCATTTAAATTTCCAATAAGAATTCTACTTCGAAAGTTCATATAACTTATCAGCTAACTGTCATATATCACAAAAAACATATTAAAGAAAAGAATATTTAAACTACCTGCAATCATTAGCTCTTGTTAATAAAACAATTATATAAGAACACAAGACCAATATGTGGCTGATTTTAGTAGGAATAACAGATCCACATAAAGAAGTGATTTATTAACCCCCTCTTAGTGTTCAAGCACTACATCATATTGTCAACTAGCAGATGATATGCATATTATAATTGTATACAGCAAGCACTTATATGAGAAGATCACACATTCTTCTAATAAAAATGAAACCAAACTACCTACGCCAATTGTCCATAAGGTTTTTAGGAGACAAGCTTATCTTTCCTGTTGCCAATTGACTAAGCTTCAAGCTGTAGTAACTTCTAGTTGTAATCACTTTTTAACCATTAGAAACATTTTCAAATTATCCGAAAGCTTACCTGAACAAAAAGTTCCAAAGGTCGCAGATTATCCATCAGTGGTTGACCTTCATCACATTGGATGCTAGAATTGCCAAAAACAGTAAGGGGACAAGCCATATCCCAGCCACCACAATCACAACCTCCACCTGTCCTCCATCTGTCAAGCAAAGAAGAAGGTCCCTGATGTTCCTCAGCTGGCAAACCATGGTTTCCATGTGGAATGACCACCTTTACCTTTTCAGGACATTCTCGGTCACCTAAGTCTTTCCTCATTTGTTTGGTCATAGAAAAGTCGAGGATGTTTGAATGCATATCATCGCTCCTCCTATCCCCTCTTTGGTACTTCAAGCTTTCCCTCTTTGCAAATGGGAGTTGAATAACAATGGCAGCAATTTCCAGGTCCGGACGTAAAATTGCAGATGTGCATGGGTAAGGAATTGAAGAATCAAAACATCCATCAACGAAACCATGCTTTAGTTGATGTTTTAGCTTCACTTCATCAGATTCCTTCTTTGACTCACAAGGCTTTCCAACTAATCTGGGATTTGAACCAGTTGGGCATTTGGAAATGTCAGGAGAACCTTGGTCAGAAACACTATGTCTTGCATGCTCAATCTCATAAAGCACAAACTCTGTCATCATCGATTTGTCACAAAACCTACCATCTTTTAAGTCGGAAGAAAAATAACAGGAAACTTGCATCTGACCCACTACGAAGGATTCCTTGTTGCCATCAGTTAACCCACATCCAGTGGCATTGCTCCTTTTCCTATTGCAAATTGAGTGGAAGGTGTACACCCAGCTAAAAGCATTACTTGCTTTCCAGGTCTTGGCCACAAGAACTTCTTCAGGGCAATCCAATGAGAACTCAAAAAATGGCACTCCATGTCTATCTTCCATCTTCAGACAAGCATGAAGGTGAACTGGTGAACAAGCTGCAGATGTATGTTGGGAATCTTTCTTGACATGTTCAGAATCAAAAGCTGATTCTTGACTTGTATGTGAGAAGTCGCGCAACAAAGACTTCCGGAAGGTCTGATTCCTTCTCATATACTCCATCCCAGTAGTCTCCAAGTTACTAGTTTCTGGCACATAACCCAAAGGACTTCTTAGGGACTTGGACTTTTTGAAGGGATCAAACATCTTTTTGATTGGATTCAATCTGGACTTCGACCTAGTTCTATACGGGGAATCACTTTCAGAAGGAGAACGTGAGTGGAGCATTTGAACCTTAGCAGAGAGTGACTTGTGAAATGTCTGAGCTGTATCTCTTTCAGGAAGATCATTACTGTCTTTTGTAGGACCAGTAACTGGCTCAGAGACCAGATTTAGATTTAGAATTGAATCACTTCCAATAGTTGCAGTAGATTGTTTTCCTCTCTCGTCCAAATTGGGGCAGATTTCAATGAATCCATCTGATAAGCATGGTTCTAGACAAGGCTTTTGAGCACGCACCAAATGCAATTTTGAGTTTACAGATTGCAGTGGAGATATCTTATCTGAGTTCTCTTCGTCTGAGCTACACAAAGAGTCAACAATTCTGAAAGAGAAAAAATTGTCGCTAGCACGAGAAAGTTCAATTTTTGTCCTTTCTTCTTCGTTGGCCATTTTCTTCATTTTTCTTGCCTCTCTGGAGCTTTGATATACAGAACCTCGCTTGAGCTCAATGTCAGTTTCCAGGCCAACAGGTCTAGATTGAACATTCTTGCAAGATGAACTACGATAACGACGAAAGCTAATCTCTGTGAAGCCCTCCTTTACTCGCAATACATCATTTTTACGCGTGAGTTTGCCATGTGCATTTCTCTTGTCAATGTTAGAACAAGGAAACTGTGGAAGAACAGTGTTGGGACTTAGACTCGAAGTGCATTTCTTCTCAAAGTCCGAATCCATGTCTACTACAACCCTAGCGATAGAAATAAGAGTACAAATAAGAAAAATATCATGCTCATAAAGAAGAAATATAACTGTCTAAGATTCAGCAAAATTAATACAGAACTTATTTATCTTATTCCATTGATTCAACCATCACCCTGAAAGATCATAAGATAGTTATATGCAACTAATCAAAACAAGCATTCAAGAGCACAGATGCAGCTGGCGGACAAATCACAAATCAACGGCCCATCAAGAGCATAACAAGCCAAGACAATCTCGTTCCCAAATATCATAATATGAATCAAAGATATCCCTCTGTATAAAAGGGATATCTATAAAATTCTAACCTTTGAAGCACGAGCACAGTAACTTTAACTATACAAACAGCCCCCCTCTTTTTTCCCCCCAAAAAGCGAAATATAAATCAATGATTCCAAAGTTTGAGATGGCTGAAACCTCAAAAATCTTACCAGGATCCTAGAAACCTAAAATCTCAAACTTTAAAGCGATACTATGAACTAAGCAAAATCCGCACCCCGCCCAAAAAAAAGACAAAAGCAACAGGGTAAAGCAACATACCAAAAGCGTAGAAAACAATAATTAGGCACAGCCAAAATCTTTAGCTTCACTTGCATTTCAAGCCAAACAAAAGGGCAGAAAGAAATAAAAAACAAAGTTGAACGCATTGGTAGAGAAAATGCCATACCCCACCAGATCTCACAGAAGTGAATTCAAGGAAAAATCCAACAAACGGCAAGTAGATGCAATCATATCCTCCAACTTCTTCAGCTCAATATCCAAACGGACAACAAAACTGAAAGAAACTCATCTGAAAAGAAAGTAAGTAATGACCCAAAGAGTAGTTAGACTCTCCAAGAATGAACAAAAGTACAAGGGTTCAAAGCAATAAAAGAACAAGAAACAGACCAATAAGATGGAGAGAGAAAAAGGGTAAGTGCAAGCAAAGGAAATGCGTGCCTGTAATTTATATGTAGATAGAAAGATTGTCTCTCTAAAACACAATGCACTTTCAAAGTCTCACATGGGAAGTAGTAGAAGTGAGAGACAGAGAGCTGCCAAGCTTCTGTTTATGTCATGTAATTGCAAAAGAAGGGGGGAAAAAAAAGTAATCCTTTTTGTTTTGGGTGTATAAAAAAGCAATCTTGTGTTGTGGTCTAGGCAATGATATGATTGTGTTGCTTTGGTTTCAATATTTCTTCGTCGACAACACCTTTTGGTCAGTGATCAGAGCAAGGCTAGGTAGGGCAACCATGAATTAAAAGACTATTACGCCATTGAAAGAAGTCGATCCGTGGTCCCTGGATTAGGATAATTTAGTCTTTTAAGGGGGTCGCAATCTCAGTCCATTATTTTAAGGTTCTTGGGGATTTAATTTAGCTGCTTCCGTCCACCCAAATTCAATTAGTTAATTATAAAAATCCTAAATCAAACGACATAAATGCCCTTTGAGAGGAGTAGTCCCAGTCCCAGAAGGTATCACTTCAAAATGAAAAAGCTTCCAAGTGAATGGTCCTAAAGCTAAAGGTAAAACCAAAAAGACAGCTCTCTCCATTTTCTTTCACACAAAAACCTTTGCACTTGTTTTTCTAGTCATTTACATTACAAGACACTGCAACAGTGTCGACTCGAAACAAAGAATGAGATCCTTCAGTGCTATTTTTGGTTTTGTTTGTTCCAAGCAATCAAATCATACATAACGTACTACTAGTACTCTTTACGTTTGATTGTTGTGAGAGGGGTAAAATGGGAAACAAATGGTTGGGAGACTTAACTTGACTAACTTTCAACGTCTCGGTGAAAGAATCAAATTAGGAAAACCCCCATGTGGGTTGGAATTGGCGGAAGGGACCAAAACCCAGTCAGTCGGTCACATCTTACTCGCGGAATCTCCTGCATTATCTTAATTGTAAATTATTGAGGTTGAGCTTGAAGCGAAGTTCTACCTTATGATTATATCTTCTTATATTTAAGTTACGAAAATAAGTTTTTTTAAATATAAATAAAAGGTTGCATATATTACACTCTTTCTAAATTCCCACAAATAAGAAACAAGCTATCCCAAATCTCTTATATAACAAAATGACGTTATTTTATTCATATAACTAAAATAACAACAATAATGATTTAATAGAAATTTCGTTAATATTTAAGATTTGGAAAAGTTTAAAAATACTTATTCTTGCTCTGAATTAATAGAGAAGTTATTTCTATAAATTTATATGATTTGTTCATATAATTAAACTGTATTATTTTGTATATTTATGATTAAAAATAGAATACTTGTCAATATATACGATTATTTTTACGAACGATAGAAAAAATATAATACTTGTCAATTTATACGTCTATTTTTACGAATGATAGAAAACTTTGAATTGATTAATTATTTTTAGTTTGAGCTTTAGATTTAGATTTCACGATTTTGTTAAAAATCTAATCTTCTTATATTACTTAAAATGACATTATTATGTGTATTAATAAATAAAAATTATAAAAAACTTAGTCCATTTTACCGAACTCTTTACGTCATCATTTAGAGCTTAATCTTCTCAATCTATTCTTGATTCTTCTTTTTTTTTTTTTGCTTATACTCCAATTGTTGTTACCCTTGTCTTTTGGTAATTGTTTACTAAATTGAGTTTTTGATTGACTATTTTCATCGTTTAGGCAATCATGGTTGTTATTTTCATGCTCTCTTCTTAAGGATTGCTAGATCTAGTATTGTCCTAGTTTCTCTTGGTATGTTGTGTGCTTTGAATTTTGTTTTGTTCTTACACTACAACAAAAGTCATGGTTTTGACGGCGTTACATAATATCGTCGCTAAAGCATTTTATTTGGCGATGATATTCGAGAGTCGTCGCAAAAAGTGCCTAATTTTGCAACGGATTGTGTATGTCGTCGCCAAAGGTCAAGCGTTTGGCGATGAAAATTGCAAACGTCACAAAAAACTCAAACTTTTTTAGACGAAATAGGTAATTCATCACCACTTGTAAACTTTTGGCGCCTAAACCTTAAAATCATTGCCAAAAGTTGATATTAAAGAATTTATAATTAATAATATTAATTTGATAATTTTTAATGGTAAATGTGCTTAATAATTCTAAGGTTAATTATAACTGACATTTATATATGAATTTTCATATTTTTTTCATTTGCCTTCTAATTTGTTTCAATATATAGTTAAAGCATTAAAACTCCATAAATTATCTTTTTGGATATAAAAAAGATAAACAACCTAAAATTTTAATATTAATAAGATAAAAAATAATAAATTTAAGTTGACTACTATTCTTAATAATTAATATTTATTAACAATAAAATAATAATACATAAAAATATTGAAAAATGTAAGCAATATAATATAATGATATATGCAGGTAAGTAGTAGAAGATTTTAATTAGAAGTTTAATAATTCTTATAGACATACAACAACAAAAACAATAACAACATCAACACCCAATAAGAATCCCCCTAATACATGAGGTCTAGGGAGGTCTAATAATACGCAACCTTACTCCTAACTAGTAGAGAGGTTGTTTTCAAAATTCTTATAGACATAACAATAAATAAAGTTTCACACTTATTCCATCGAAAAGGAAATGAAATAATTATGTTTATGGATTCTAATTGACACGAGAGTTGGTAAAGATAAATGAGTTCCCTATGTTTAGATTCCCAAGAAGGGTCCTTACACGTTCGAAGGCATCAATTGAAAAAGTCAAAGATCTTGTCTCAGGTGTTGGGTTATTGATACCCTCTTCCAACAACTTCTTAACTATAACTAAACTAGCAGAAGATATAGTGGACAAATCTCCAGCTTTAGTACGGATCACTAAATTAGATGAACTACTACTACGATGTGTTTTACCTAAGACACAATTAGTATATAACTTAAATGGTTAGTTAAGTCAAATCATATAACGAACCCAAATTAGAACACATGCATACCTGATTGAATAAACATCGTAATTGGAATCAACGATTGTTCCAAAACAACTGATTGTCCTAATCATATACCAACCAATAGAACGTTGCCATCGTTTTCATTTTCAACTATGTTCTTTTGAAGATTTGAGTAAGCTTCACATAAAACATAGTATATACAATCAAATGTTCATCTGATAGCTTCCTAAAAGAAAATAAGATACAAATAATTAAGGAAGAGAGGTAATTCAAATGATATTAAAAACCTTGAAGAAGAAGATCGTCCATGGAGGGCAAGGGTGATTAGTGTTTCATGATGAGATTTGTTCTACATCAATTTATTATTCACTAGGTAGAATTTTGCCATATTCCTTCCAGCGGAGCTCATTTTTGCCATTGGAAACTAGCTACCACGTCGTCATTCCTTAATGAATTAATTTTAATATTTTAATTCTGAAAAGTCAATTTAGCATAAAATTCGTTATGTTTAATTAAATTCATTTGGTAATCAAATCCCATAAATTCTATGCATGGAATGAACTGATGCAAAAGACACTTCCTGCATACCATGTCTATGTCATATGTTAGGCTATTTTGTCGATGATAAGTCAAAGTACTACAGTACACTAGTTATACATCTTTTATCTGCCTATTTAGATCTCTAAAAAGCACTAGCTTAGGAGTGATCAGAAAGATGAAACAAGTTGAAATTTGCAAGATAAATAAAACTTTTCATAGAAGATTGTTTAATATTATGAGAGTACTTATTTACCCTTATTGAAATGAAAGTTATCCATTTACCCCTTATATCATATCTCAATTTTAGAATTTATACTAGAGTACACATGACTATGTTCTTTATATAAAGAAATACAATATTTTCTATATAAGATTATATTACTATTATAATAAAAATATGAAATTTTCGATATGAACTAGTGGTTTATATTGAAAAAGAGTATTTTGCCGTAGCAAATAAATTTTAAGATTTTGAGCCCTAAAAGATTGAAACACTCAAATCAATATGTATTTCCTTTAAAATATTCTTCATATAAATTAATTAACCATTCCCAAGTGAGTTAAATTAAATATTCAAACTTATATGTTGGTTACCTATACATGTTTTGATGCCTTGCTAATTTTCTGTTTTTGATCACTTAACTTTTAATTTTTATGTCTAATCAAAACCTCATAACCCGTTGAAATAAAGTCCTTATGACATGTATACTGTTGGACCCGGGGGGTGCGAGCCCACACCGCGATCCAACTGTTGGGTGTACCGGGACTTGGATCCCCCGGCTGGGCTTGGCTCCCCACACGCAACCCAACGCTGAAAGGTACTGTCCTCTTTGGTCATGGGTGAGACCACGACTCGAAC
>JANVCQ010000232.1:33310640-33332720 GCA_025531925.1 Erythroxylum plowmanianum
TCAATGAATGCAGTGCAATCCTATCAGTCTGTCCCAATTACCAAAATACCCTTTATATCAGTAACGGGATGTTACATCTTCAATCTCAATTGACCGACCTTTGAGCTAAATCTGACTATAATAGTTGCACAAAATATTATTTTACGGAGCCTTAGTAGCTAGGTCGTCTCACTCTCAAACCTGAATAACAACGGTTCAATTTTGATGAGTTTTGCGAACTTAGCAGAGTAACCATCCTCGATGGTTCACTCATGTCATAAAACAAGATCAATTATAGCATGTAATCATACTCATACAGTTCAAATTCACTTGACAAGTATCAAATACTATTACAGATAAATCATTTCTCAGTTAAATAGTTCAATCATATAACAACATTCACACAGCTTTGCAAATCATTCAATGAATTCAAATTATTTGCGGATGCGATATGTATGAGACTCACATTCATTTTTATGTTGTTATGACTGTGTGCTCTTACAATATCCCGAATCATCGAGCTCATTCAGTTAGTCTATCCCTTATCCGTTACGAATATAGGATTCATTGGTCACAGTGAGCCATAGGCTCAAATTACATATGCGGGAGCTTAAAGCTCTTATCAGTAACAGTATCAATAGCAACACCAGTCACAATTCCTTTATGTTACATGCATTGGAATGAAATGCATGTCACAATTCAGTAATCACATTCAATCACTTTCTTTTGCAAGTATTATGACAGTTTAACACTTACAGTAACAATTCACAGTTGTAGTATTCATCGGAATAGGTTCGGCATTCAACTTTTCAGTTGAGAATTAGAAAATCATTTAGTCGGTCCCATTCACATTCAAACAACAATTCCAATATCATTTCCATGTATCAAAACACCTCGGACAAATATTGTCCAAAATCCAGTATACAAACAGCACTTATCAAATTCAATTAGTTATTCTCATTCTCATACAAGTAGCACTTCTAATAATGTTTAAATGCATTGAATGCCTTAGACAATTATTGTCTGGAATTCATTACACAATCCAATACACATTCATCAATTTCAAATTTAGTTTAGTACCAAACAAAACAAGTCAAGGTGAGAGCATCTTAGGTTACTCACAGTATCCTCCAAACAGCTATTGCCTTGAAGTCCTGGTAATGTCTGGATGTTGTCGCCTAATACGCTCCTCTATACAGACAATACATACATATATCACAATATTGCATAAATATGTATTCATTAATGCACCTTCATGTATGCTGAATATGTGCAATGCATGTTTACGACAATTTTGGGTTTTTTATCATTAATCTTGTCACAATAATCATTCGAATATCCACATTCAATTGATTAACTTAGATTTGTTTAAAGGTAAACTTTTGGGTCCATTTTGCACAATTAATTTCATCACGAAAGTGAAGAAATTTGATAACACTTCCTTCTAACAACTTATTTTCCTATGTATTAAGTCTCTATTGATACCAAGATCATTCAATTTGGTTCATTATTCTATGAGTTATGATCAAAATACCACAGACTATGTACATTTGACATTTTGGTTAATGCATGATCATGTATTCAAGTTGTACACCTCATATCTCTCAATTCCAGTACCCAAAAATTACAAAATTTATGTCAATTTAAAGCTAAGAGAATAAACTACAAAGTTGGTATAGAAACCTTAGCCTAATTAGGTCTACGTCAATACAGTTTATTCAACAACAACAGGACATGATTTATGTCCCTGGTAGTGCTACAACCTAAGCCAAAACTCAATTTCATGCCAATTTTGAAAGTCTTAGAGATAGAATTAAAACTCGATTTCTTCAAGAGTTGTAGAAATATGTCTCTAGTTTAATCTGAATTAAGAATCAACTCATTTAGAAATCTACAGATCAAGTTATAATTAAAAAATCGAAGCATGGTCATGAAAATTCTCCAGTTCATAACATTCCAGCAGACTTCCTCAATTTTGTCCAATCAATCTTTTTCAAATCAATTCAGATGGATCTAAATTTTCATGGAGAAAAGGAATAATGTCTTAGGAATCCATTAATTCAAGTTTCGAGTCATTTGGACGTCGGATGACAAAGTTATGGCTAAAAGACTCAAAGTAATTCAGTAAAAATACTCTAGCTCATATTCAGACTTCAACAACCAAAATCATACACGCAAACCATCACCTTCTTCTTCCTCTCTCTATTGTAATTTTTTTTAATGCTTAACTACAATCTGAAACAAAACTTATATCATGCTTTTCCACTCCCATTTACATTCATCCCACTCTAAACCAGCTCATAGCTTAAGATTAAATTCAAACATCTAAAAACTGATACATACACATATTTCAACATTTTCAACTTTCTCTCACTACTGAAATTTTTGTTTTCATGAACAATTTTCAACAGAATCCATAACCTCTTTTTCACATCTTTTTGAAGTTAACTTGAAAAACTTTAATCAAACCTCAGCTCATCTCAACACAAACAATGCAAAAATCCAAGATTTAAACATAAACGTCAAAACATTAACCCGTTTTGGTACTTCTTCATTCTCACTACCAAATTTATTTCTTCCCATATCACTCATGCATGAACCCGTGTACAAAACATTAAAACACTAGCAAATGTTATTCACAAAAAAACTTACTTGATGCAGAAAAATTTCAACTCAAAAATTCCAAATTTTCTATCCCTCTCAAGCAACCAAACATCAATGCACATTTATATTCATCTTCAGCTAGTTCTCCAGTAGTTGAGAATTCAGAAATCAAATACAAAAACATGCATAACAATTAGTTTCGGTGATGGATGAAAAGAACAAGGAAAGGAGTTTTCGTGTGGGTGTTCTCGGTGGAGAAATGAGAGAATGAGAGAAAGACACCACGTAGTTGGGTTAACACTTCAATGACACATGGCACGCATGCATGTATGCCATGTGTCACCTTCCCATTTGTCTTTTTTTTCAAAATACTCCAAATTTTTGAAAATTCTCTAAAATTCACCAAAAATTTTGAAATAATCATAATACTCTCCATATAACTTTTTAACACAAATAATTCACAATTCATATTTTAATCGCATTGATAATTCAATTATACTAGAAAATATCAGTGATGCATGTACAATTATTTTAATGAGCCAAAATAAATATGAATATACTATGATGCATTAGCATGAAATGCACTTCTAATTTGTCACTATAATTTCAATTCACTATTTTGAAGTCTAGCCCCGAACATTGGATGTTACATCATTGCTTATCAGAAAAAAGATGATGCAACAAACATTGCTGATCTTTTCTTTAAGGAAGTGGTTCGACTTCATGGTGTGCCAAGATCCATTGTTTCAGATAAGGATGTTAAGTTCTTAAGTCACTTTTGGAGAGTTTTGTGGGGAAAGTTAGGAACTAAACTTGTATTTTCTACTACACGTCATCTACAAATTGATGGAAAAACTAAGGTAGTTAATATAACTTTGGTAACCATGTTGCTTGAAATTGTTGGGAAGAATTTGAAAACTTGAGAAGATTGTCTGCCATTCATTGAGTTTGCATATAATCGTTCTACACATTCTTCTACAGGTTATTCTCCATTTGAAATTATGTATGGTTTTAATTCATTAAGCTTGTTAGATTTGATGCCTTTACCTTTGACCAAGATTGCTAGTCTAGATGGCAAGGAGAAGGTTGACTTGGTTAAAACAATGCATGAGAAAGCGTGTGAACAGATTAAGAAAAAGAATTGCATGTATGCATAAAAAGCAAATAAAGGAAGAAAGCAAGTTCCAATGCATGAGAAAGCGCGTGAATAGATTGAGAAAAAGAATTGCATGTATGCATAAAAAGCAAATAAAGGAAGAAAGCAAGTTCTCTTCGAACTAGATGATTGGGTCTGGGTGCATATATGAAAAGAAAGGTTTCCATAGCAAAGGAAGTCAAAACTTGAAGCAAGGGGTGATGAATCGTTCTAAGTATTAGAACGCATCAATGATAATGCATACAAGATAGACTTGTCAAGTGAGTATAATGTTAGTGCTACTTTTAATGTTTCTGACTCATCTCTTTTTGACTTCGATTCAGATTCAAGGACAAATTCTTTTGAAGAGGGAGGGGATGATGTGAGCATGACCATGGTACTTTGTAAGAAAAATGGAATCAAAGATGAGCTAGTAATGTCGGAGGGAGCAATGACAAGATGAAAAGCTAAGAAACTCAACGAAACGCTTCAATCTTACATAGGGTGAATTGTAAATGGCATGGAATATCAAGAGACAATGAGAGCCAATGACATCATAACTAATCAAGTTGGGCAGAATGTGCAAGAAGACTTTCACTTGTTTAATTAATTATTTTAAGTTAGAAGCATAACTTTGGGCAACCCATTAATTATGTTTTGGGTTTGTTTTAGTGAGAAACTTTTATTAACTTTCAACTCATCTAATCTAAATCTTTTAGGTTTAATGGATTGTATTTTAGAAATATTAGTTTGGGCTTTAGTTATTTTGGTTGGAGGCTTATGTTTAAAGGCCTTTTATATAATTAGGGTTATTTCTTTCAATTAGGGTTAGATTTGATGAATAACAAATTCTTTAAGGGAGGATTGCTTGTCTTCTTATATTGTATCAAGAATATAATTCTTATTGAGGTAAGCACTTGTGGCAATTTTATATTCTTGTTTTCAAATCAACCTTATTATATGCATTTCCTTTCATATAATTAATTAAGGGTTCATTAGGGTTTGGAATTTCTTCTTGTCCTTGTCCTATCCAAAGTGTGTGTTTAAGGAGTTTCGGGTTCTATAGCCTTGGGGTTTCGCATCAATAAGCCTTGTAGATTTCTCATAAAATTTAGGTAGTTGTCATATGATGATATTTAGATAAGATAAACTACATAATTACCAATCCAATTGATTTGTTGACAATGTAAAACTAAAACAAGATTCCATTTGAACTAGAGTTTCTACAAATGACCATTAAGAAGGATATAAAGGAATACGGATAACATATTTTGCACACAATTGCAATATATAACAACTATCACTTAAAAGTAATGTTTTAAAAATTAGATCAAAAGTTAAATTGGCAAGACAAGAAGTTTAAGATTTAAAAGGAAAAAATAAAAAAAAAACTTGTTCTTTCGTAAAAAAATCTTCCAATAATTAACCAGTATTAAATCGTCATAAAACTTGCTAAAGATTAAATAAAATTAAATAATTTGGAATATGAGTGACAATGATTATCTTTATCTATTAAAGAATTTAAAGTTTAATTAAAAATTATTAAATAAACATTAAATAATCTATTTTAATTTATAAAAATTTATTAATTTATAAAAATTAATCAATTAATTAATAAATTAATCAGTTTTTAAAAAATCATTAAAATAAATCAAATTAAAAATTAAAAATTCAGCAGTTTAAAACTTTTACAATTGAACTGATTAAATCAGTTGAATTTTTTAATGGTTTAGTTTAATCACTTGAGAAATACTTAGTGGCTACTCAAAACTTTGGCCTTTTAATCAATGGTTTAGTTTAATCACTTAAGAAATAATTAGTGGGTACTCAAAAATTTGGCCTTTTAATAATGTTGTGAGTAGGTGCTTGCGCTTGTGCTTGTGCTTGGTTTATGGTTATTCTTTAGGTGCTTGTGCCTGGTTTAGTTTAATTGTTGTGAGTAGACGCTTGTGTCTGGTTTAGTTTAATCAATTAAGAAATACATAGTGGGTATTTACTCAAAAATTTGGCCTTTTAATCAAAATTTAATTGTTGTGAGTAGACGCTTGTGCCTGGTTTGGTTTGGTTTAATCAATTAAGAAAAATGCTGATTAAAAGGCCAAATTTTTTAGTACCCACTATTTATTTCTTAAGTGATTAAATTAAACCAGGCACAACAGTTTAAACTAAACCGAGCACAATCACACGCACCTACTCACAACATTTTCTTCCCCGTTAATATTCATCCATTTCATAAATATAACTAAAAGAATCTACAGATACTAGAGATTTTACTGAAATCTACAGATCAACGCTTTAAGATTTTAAGGTTATTAGGTACAGGCATTCGGGAGAATAAACGAAGGTTCTCGGCAGTAAGGCCTCATAGTTTTGCATGACTAAAGCTCCCTTACATACCAAACACGAGCCTAGAAACTATACACAAATGTATATAAAGATCTGCAAGGTATCGATCAGTCAGCACCTGTACGTACAGCTATTTCTCAGTCTAGAGCTATACAAAACTTTTTTTCTGAATAACCTAAAGCAGCATAACTGCTTTCTTACTATTTTGTCAACTGTACATGAAAGAAAAGACGATTCCCCCGTCACTGGTTTTCAGCATGCTTCACATTTTCTGGATTCTCGTCATTCTTAGACTTGCTAAAGGATTTTTGTTTCTCTAAAACAGGAATATAAGGTTCGCTTATTTTCTTGAAGACTTCAGCTGCCTTGTCAGTTTCACGGGGACTCACCAGTACCTTCTCAACCTCTTCAAACTTGGCAGTTGCCCAAGGTGCAGCTCCAACACTTCTGGTGGCACTCGGCCCATCTATAGTGAGCATAGCTGCATCGTCCCTCGACGCATACCATGAATTCCCGCAGGCTGTGCACTCCAGCTGAAGACCAAAAGTTTCCTCACCACCTTAAATAAAACTAATATCCACAAACAAGTTTCATTTTCCTTGAATTATGTCTAAATGTTCTATGAATCTTCTCCCTGAATAAATATTCCAGTTATGCTCAGACGGATATCTCAATTCTTTTTGCAGAATAGATTTCATAACTCAATGCAAGAAACCAAACAACAAAAATAATACATGTACGAGAGAAGTTGAAAACAATGTGGTTATACCTAAAAAGTTGTGCAAGCATCAAAAATAAAGCTTTCAATGGTTACGTTCTAAGACACATTCCCTGTTTGAGCTGCCATTGAAAGTAACTCTTGAATTTGAAAGATCAATTCTAACTTGTGAATAACAACGTAGATAAACACGGACCAATTATATGATGAAGAATGCAAGAAGTCAAAAAAAGGTGACAAGAAAAGCAATCATTCTTACCTGATAGCGATCTCCATGGCCTGCTTGGATGATATCCCTTACTCCCACCTTGAACTCGTTGCATCTGGTGCAGCGAGCATCAGTCATCTGTTGCATAAGCAATTGGCTAAGAGCAGCTACAAGCAATATCAAAGTGAATAGATTCGATATCAAATAACTGATAGTCCTCCAAAAGGCAATGAACTAGGGATTAACCTGCATACGTTCTGACTCGTCAGGCTCCTTTGACGCAGTTTCCTCAGCTGTCAATCCCTCCTGAAGTTCACAAAATTAATTCTGACCCTTTTGCATTTTTAACACAGATCAAGAGGCAGGCAGATACAAAGACAAAATGTAAAATCTAGCAAATTGAAATTCATACCTTCAATTCAGCAGGTGACATATTCAGTATTTTTGAAGGTTCCAACTCTCTGTTTAAAAGACGTCGAGCTAGCACGGGATTATTCTGCCATGAAGGGAGGAATTCTTAGAAAGGGAAAGAAACCAGTAAAACTATAAAGTATCCACAGTAATGCATTGTGACAGTTTCAGTAAGACACCAATAATGAGAGCCCCATTTTCCTTTAATATCTTACACAGTTTCTTAATCATTTTTTTCTTCCTTTTCTGCCACGAGCAAACGATATATTCACTAAAAGAAAGTGACAAAATGACAATGTCCAACAAAGAATATAAAAAGGCTCACCTAAACACTGAAAGTGTAATTAAGCCGAAAAAGAGAAACCTTCAGAATATGAATCTTAAATTTTATGAGAAGCGGTATAAGCAATTACAAATTGTCACAGGGCAGCTCAAAAATATGATCAACAAACTTCATTAGAACCATTAAAAGTAACTAGAGTCATAGTGCTGCACAAAATGTAACACCCGCCAGCCAACCTTTGCAAAGTAAACATATATAGACACACTTTTTAAAAGATAAAAAAGAGATAGATCCCCACCAACAGACGAGAAAAAAATGAAAACACATTTGATCCTCAAGCCATCAACATCAACTTTTTAAGATCACATAGGTTCCAATTATAGAACTAATATTATTCAGTAAAAGTTACAGAATTATATTAACCAAACAAATCAGACAATTTAGAGAGAACAGTAATCAGAGACCCTGTATGCATATGCCAGCAGACTAACCTTAAGATTAAAAGCCAACTGACGCAACTTCTGATTATATTTCTGAAAATCAGATGAAAGAGTATCATGTGAAGCCTTTTCAAGAGCACTAACTGCAGGGACAGCAGCATCTGGCCAAGTAAAAGACTTGCCACCCTATCCAAGGGAAATGATACTAGTGAGTGACTACTGATTCCAACATCAGCTTGCCTCAATTTCCAATCACCATAGTTATTATTATAGACACAGCAGTCAGTGAATAGCAACAATTATTGACAGTCAGTGAATAGCAACAATTATTGAGTACCTTGGAATCCTTGTCTTGAGATCCATTTGCAGCACCATGGGACTTGCTTCCATCAAAACCACCTTTTACTTTTGTCTCGTCAATATCATCAGGACCATTACACATATATTGAATACATTGAAGAAGCCTCTCTAGCCATTTGTCACGATGAGAATCTCCAGTTAATGCCTCAGATTTTAACAAGATATTATGATACTCTGAAGCACTGCTAGTACAGCTTCCAGGAGTTTCAGCTCTAAAGTTATCAGTCCTTGTTGTTGCTTCTTCATCCCTTGAAATATCAAGGGGTGATATATTTCTTTTCCGAAGAGTTCTCTTCAACTTGGACTGTTCTTCCTGATAAGGAACATCTTCAGTTTCAATATCGGGAAGATCTCCTAAACGTGCAAGAGTTTTCTGAACAAGCAGATCAATTTCATGCTGCTTATCAGTTTCATAGTCCTTATCTGTCAACTTCCAAAGCTTCAGCTCCACAGTATCGTACACTTTCTGAACTATAAAACCAGGATGCTGTTTACGGTTCGGAAGCTGCTTGTGAATCGGGACAAAATGCACCAAGCACTTGTGCATTACAGATTCTGCAGGAACCTCGTCACGATGGAAACTATAAAACAACTCTCTAGTATCACGAGATTGCCAGCTTCCACCACCTTTCTTTGCTGCCTCTTCAGGCCGATAAAACCACTGACCCGTCACCATCATACTTCCAGCGTTAGTTTGCGATATATCCTATGGGGATGACAACCAACAGTGGTTCAAGTAAGAGATGAATGACGGATATGTAGCTAACATATACAGCAAGTTCTGCAGCTAAGGCCCATTTTAAGCATGAATCACATGAGAAAAAGAAAGAAGAAGTAACTCATAAACAAGAGTAATTCCCAGAACTTAAAGCTAATTAAAATTTACTAATCAATTCAAAGAGCAAAACATGAAATAATTAGCTAGTCTTAAACTACTTTGTCTTAAACCACTTTCTGGTCATTAGTCTTGGACCAATGAATTATTCCACCATCAGTGGAGCAGGAGCTCCATTGGCCACATCAAATGTTGAACCTTGGACTTCAAAGCTCGTAATCAAACTACCTCATCCTTACATTTGTATTCCACAGACGGAACCGAGAACATACAATAAGCCAAAACAAAAAGAAAAAGAAAAAAATTACCTTAATAATTGCAACATATGGCTTCTGCGTCTTATCCTCAGGAACCAAGAGTACGGGATCCTCCTAGATAGAACCCCCAGTGAAGCAAAATTAAATACCAGAACATCAAACACTTCAAAAAAACTCATATTTGACGACATTAACGCGACAACTCTATAACCCTAACAATAAGCCAACTAAAATTTCAAAACTGACTCACAAGATCGTAACGGTTGCCGTCGAACTCGAACGCCACGTAATGCCTCCGCCGTCCTCTTCCCTTCCCGGAAAACCTCACGGGTTCACCGACCGGCTTTGCATCCTCCTGTGGAGGTTCTTCTTCTTCTTCTTCGTTCTCTGCCTCCACTTCTGGCTCTTCCCTCTTCTTCTTCTCGTCTCTCGCTCTCTTTTTTGCTTTGATTCCTCTCTCTTTCTCCTCTTCTTCTTCTTCCTCATCATCTTCTTGAAGCTTCATTCTCTTTCTCCTCCTCTCGATCCCTTCCGATTTCGTTGAGGATCGTGTCTTTGGCGGAGGCGGTGGCACGTCGTCCTCGTCCTCGTCGCTGGTCGACACCTGCGCGAACCTTCTGTTTCCCATTTCTGGAATATTCCGGGTTTTGTTTGGCTTGCTTCCGGTTTGGGTTCAGTAAAACGAGAGAAACTTACAGTAAGTGTTCGCCCAAATCGGTGGCGCTCGGCTTCGTGGCAAAGGGAATAGACAATTACAAATGCACTCGGGAGTCATGAGAAATTACAAATTTGTCCCCTCCAAGTCCAATCAAACGGTTTGAGTATAAACTAATTCTCATCGTTGTGCTCTTTTTGCCACTTATAACTGAAATACATAAATCTTGGACGCACATCACATCTTTTATAATAAAAAATCAAAAAAATCTATCTGAAGAGTTGATAACTTTAAGCTAAACAAGTGCTAAATGAAATGATCATTAGTGTCTTTAAACCTAGTCTCTATCACTAAAAAAATTCAAACGCAATACCTCCAACTTCTAATTATTATAAACAGCTCAATCTTGTAATTTTCACATGCTTAGGCATTGCAAGATATGGAGTTAAAGGTTGGCCAAAGTACAACTTTGTGGTTAGAGAAACTACTAAACTCTAGGGAAATACACATTGTTATGTAAAATACAAGTGGTACTCATATATCACATTGTTGTATGTCAATTTCCATGTGCTCTTCTCTCCGTCTTACACTACATTTATAGAGGGATGAGATTTTTTTACCACTCCAGCTAAAACTTGTCAACAAATGTGTTATCTTATCAATAACTGCAAACTGTTGTTTTTGTAGTGATGTCTCCAACATGACATTTTTACACGCAAAAATCCAAGTAGGAAGTTTTTCCAGGGTTTGTTTTTGTGATAATAATCACGTTTACTCTACCAATCTCTACTTAAAATACAACAAACACAAAAGATAGATAAAGAACAGAAGGTGTGTATGTGAGGAGGAGTGTCTAAATTCGAAGAAGGAAAGAGAGACATATATGAAATGTTCGAACAAAAACAAAAGCAAAGGATGAGCTTAAGTGAACATATGAGACACACATGACAAGACCAAGTCCAATACATCTGATCAAAACATAGTCGTTTTTCTATACGGCAGAAGCTAATGAAATGCAGCTACAACAACACAATACGCAGAGTAGAAGATGTATTAAATGAACATGTGAAGAGCACATGTTCTTACATGTCAAAAAGACTTCACTGAGATCAACTGCTTCAGACCCTATAAAAGGAACAAATCACAAGCATCAGAAGATATACAGACTTCATTATTCTCATTACATTGTAATCAAACATTTGAGAGTGTAAGAATTAGAGAGAAAGGCTTTAGAGTTGCTAGGGTACTTATCTGAGGTACTAAGAAGAGTGTTAGACTCTTTGCGAGTGTTGTGAAAATGCTCATACTCTTGTAATATTACTCAATTCTTCATACTAGTTGAAACCACAAGTGTGGGACCCTTCGATGTAGATTGTATTAAAGTTATCAAACCAAGTAAAAATCAGTGTTCTTACTTTTCTGTAATCTTTAATTTTTGCAAGATTAACAAATTCTTTATCAGACTTTATTGTGAAAGACAGTAATACAACACAAAGAACTTAACAGAAGTGGTATCAGAGCTATCCAAAACCTCCTGGGCATTTCTTGACTACTCAAAGCATCAAGGATCATCAAGAACTTTCTGTAAGTAAAAATCATCTTTTATTTGATTAGACTACAGTAAAGATGGTAGAAAAAGAAATGGATGTCTTCACTAGTAAGGAAGACTTCACAATCTGGAAACTCCATATGCAAGCCCTTCTTAAGTCTTATGACTGTTATGAGGCCATCGAAGATCAGTATAATGTTGAAACTGATCTGATAAAAAGACTCAAGATACAAGACTTGCACATTGCAAGTTAATGCTTCACTTATCACCAATTGTGATAAGAAAAGCACATAATTGTAACACTGCATAGAAGTTGTGGCAGAAACTTGATGAAATCTATGCAAAGAGATGTCTTCCTAATAAGATCTCTTATTCAGAATCTTGCTAACTACAAGATGAACACATTTGTCTCCCTAGATGATAACCTAGACTGTTTCTTTAAGTTAGTACAAGACTTAGAAGCTACAAATGAAAAGATCTCTGAGGTGCATTAAGCTGTAGTGATGCTAAAGGCTTTACCTTCTGAATTCAATGCATTCAAGAAGGTGATTAAGCAGGCTAGTAGAGGATCCCTACTATCAAGAGGGATTAGACTCACAAATGGAAGAAATAGTGGATGTTAATCCATTCAAGAAAGAGGCAGAAGTGATGTTTGTAGAAAGCAATCATGACAAGAAGTCACATAAGAAGAATAGCACGAAAGGGAATTGGCAGAAGGGAAGTGGAAAGGATAAGCACACCAAGGAAGGTGAGAAAAGAAGAAAAAGGGAAAAAGAAAGAAGTGTTTCTACTATGATAAGGAGGGACATTTTACAAAGGATCGCAGAAAGAAGAAAAGGGATAAAGCTGCATAAAGTACAGATGCAGGAAATGTGGAGAAGCCAGAAGATTCAAGTGATGATGAGATTCTGGTTGTCACTGAAGAAAGTGAAGACCTAAATAGATAATAGATATTTGACTCAGGTTGTACCATACATGTGACACCACATAGACACTAGTTCACAACATTTGAAACATTCACTACCAAAGTAAAAATGGCAGATTCTGGGCAGCAAAGGATAGAATGGATTGGGAATGTCTCCATCAACATATTTGACGGGAAGAAAAGAATCATTACTAATGTCATATTTGTGACCAGAGTAAGAAGGAATTTGATTTCTGAAAGCATGTTTGATAAACAAGGTTTTCAGATCAGATCAAAAGATGGACTCATAGAAATCCTAAAGGATGTTAGAGTCATTATTAGAGGAGTAGAAAGAGGCAGACTCTACTATGTTATTTGCTCTACTAAAGTCAATCAGGTTGCTGAGAAGGAGAATAATGACTCAACTAAGAAATGGCATTCAAGGTTAGGCCATGCAGGGAACAAAAGTATGTTCCACCTCTCTAAACAAGGATTGATTCCTGAACAAAACATAAAGAAGCTGGAGTACTGTGAATCATGTGTGCTAGGAAAACATCACAGATCCAGTTTTCAAAAAGGAGCATAGAGGGCTACAAAGATCATAGAATATGTTCATAGTGATCTCTGGGGGCCAGCTTAAGTATCTACTGCTAGATGGAACCTATACTTTATGTCCGTCATTGATGACAAATCTAGATAATGCTGTGTATATCCAATGAAGAGAAAAGATGAAGCACTAGAAAACTTTATAATATATCATACACTTATGAAAAATCATATTGGAAAGAAGTTAAGATGCCTAAGGACTGACAATGGATTGGAGTACTACAATAAGGAGTTTGAAGACCATTGCAGCAAGAAAGGTATCCTAAGGCACAAAATAATGAGAGCTACACCTCAGCAGAATGATGTAGCTGAGAGACTCAATAGGACTCTCCTAGAAAAAATTAGGTGCATGCTACTCTCTTCGAGATGCTCATATTCACTATGGGGAGAAACTATTAGGACTGTAGCCTAACTTGTTAATAGACTCCCTACCTCTGCTAATATTTATAACACTCCACAAGAAGTATGGAATGGTAAGAAGCCTAACCTAACTCACCTAAGGACTTTCGGATGTGCTACTTATGCACATCAGAAGGAAGGAAAGCTAGAACCTAGAGCAATCAAAGGTGTATTCCTAAGATATCCAAAAGGAGTAAAAGGTTATAAGATCTTACTACTGCAAAAGAGAGGCTTCAAAACTATTATAAGCAGAGATGTAATCTTCAAGGAAAATGATTTCCCTCTGTTGAATAGGAACTGCACAAATTCAGGCCTCCAAAAGGAAGTTCAGGAGCAATTAGGATCACTAACCAACTCAATTTCATTTTATGTGCCACTAGAAACTGAAGAAGATGGCAAAACACTACCTCTTGATGTGAAGCCTATACAAGGAACTGCACATCATGAACAAAGGACAGAAGAAACTGAAGGTGAGGGTGAATGAGTAACCCCACACCAACTAAAGATGATCCACAAGGAAATCTACAAGACTACCAACTCACAAGAGATAGGCAACCAAGACAAAGAATTCCCAATAGGAGGATATAGACTCAAACTTGGTTGAATTTGCATGTCTTATGGCTGAAACTATAGAGTATAAGGCTCCTGAAATCTATGAAGAAGCCATGAGAAGTAAGGATGCAAAACAGTGGTAGATAGCTTGTGACAAGGACTAATGAAGAACATGACTTGGACTTTAGTGTCTAAACCTCCTAAAGCTAAATTAATTAAGAACAAATGGTTATTCAAGCTGAAAGGAGTGACAAAAGTAGAACATAGGATTTGCAAGGCTAGGCTTGTAGCTAAAGGATTTAGACAGAAGGAAGGAATTGACTACAAGGAGATATTCTCTCCAGTAGTCAAGTTCAAAACCATTAGACTTATTCTAGCTCTTGCTACTCTATATGACTGGGAAATCCATCAAATAGATGTTAAAACAGCTTTCCTATATGGAAAGATGGAGGAAACAATATACTTGAAGCAACCAGTCATATTTGAGGACAAGAATAAGCTAGACCATGTCTGTCTACTTGAGAAATCCCTATATAGGCTAAAACAAGCACCTAGGTAATGGAACAAGAAGTTCCATAAGGTTGCTGCTAGTATGAACTTTGTTAGAAGCTCATATGATTACTGCCTATACTTTAAGAATCTAGGATTAACTAAAGCAGTGCTCATGTTGGTCTTTGTGGATGACCTAATAATAATAAGAAAAGACTTGAACATAATTCAAGAAATAGAGTCTGAATTATGCAATTATTTCGAAACGAAAGACTTGGGAGAAGCACAGAAGCTCCTAGGAATGCAAGTAATCAAAAAGAGGAGGAAAGGAAAACTATGGCTTGCTCAAAGAAACTATATCAGAAAGGTTTTAGCCCAGTTCAACATGGAACAAGTTAAACCTAGTTCTGTTCCCCTAAGATCTCACCTACAGATGGTGTCTAGCAAGAGTCCTAAGACTGAGGATGAACAGAAATCAATGGCTCATTATCTCTATGATGTTGGTGTTAGAAGCCTAATGTACATTGTGCTATGTACAAAGCCTGACCTAGCTTATGCCATCAATATACTAAGTAAATTCATGGCCAATCCAAGTTTAGAACATTGGCAAGGACTGACAGGGTTTCTCAAATATCTAGCTGGAATCATTAACTACGAATTGTGTTTTTCAAAAATTGAACTAACTAAATGCAATTACTTGTCATTATGTAGTTATATGGATGTAGATTATGTAGCACATAAGGACATAAGAAAGTCAATTTCTACATATTTTTTCACATTATCAGCAAACACCATTAGCTGGAAAGCACAACAGCAATCAATAGTGAGTTTATCAACCACAGAGGTAGAATATTATGCAATTACTGAAGGTGTAAAGGAACTAACATGACTATCAGGCATATTGAAAGAAATCAACATTGATATCACAAAGTTAGTAATAAATATGGATAGTCAGAGTGCATTGTATCTTACTAGAGACCCTGTGTTGCACAAGAGATCCAAGTACATAGATGTCAGACTCCACTTTGTCAGAGACAGAATCGCAAAAGGGTCCTTCAACATAGAGAAAATTATAGGAGAACAAAACCCATCAGATTTCGGGACAAAGGTAGTAATACAAAAGAAGTTCACTTTCTGTAGGGATTACTTATAGATAAGTGAAGCCCCATGAAATCGAAGCCTATTTCATCAGATCTCACAAGTTTGGTAAAATTAGGGTTTTTTGGATTCCTAAATCACTCTCAGATCTATGAACTGAGTGAAGATTGGAGGAGTAGGAGGGGATAAATGTGATGATAATCATGTTTACTCCACCAATCTCCACTCAGGTACAACAAACACAGAAGATAGATAAAGAACAAAAGGTGCGTCTGTGAGAAGGAGTGTCTGAAGTATTTTTAAGAAGGAAAGAGAGACATATCTGACATGTTCGAACAAAAGACAGAAGCAAAGGATGAGCTTAAGTGAACACATGAGACACACGTGACAAGACCAAGTCATATACATCTGATCAAAACACAATCGTTTTTCTATACAACAGAAGTTAATGAAATGCAACTACAACAACACAATACGCAGAGCAGAAGATGTATTAAATGAACACGGGAAGAGCACATGTTATTACATGTCAAAGAGACTCCACCAAGAACAACTGCTTCAAACCCTATAAAAGGAACAGATCATAAGCATCAGTATATAGATTTCATTATTCTCATTACATTGTAATCAAACATCTGAGACTGTAAGAATTAGAGAGAAAGGCATAAGAGTTGCTAGGGTACTAAGGAGAGTGTTAGACTCTTTATAAGTGTTGTGAAAACACTCATACTCTTGTAACCTTACTCAATTCTTCATACTAGTTGAAACCACAAGTGTGAGATCCTTGGATGTAGATAGCATTAATGCTATTGAACCAAGTAAAAATCAGTGTCCTTACTTTTTTGCATCTTTAATTTCTATAAGATTAACAAATTCTTTATCAGTCTTTATTGTGAAAGACAGTAGTATAACATAAAGAACTTAACAGTTTTCTTCTAAAGATGAGGAGTGAATGTAGATAGACTACACAACTTCAACAATGAAAGAATGTCTTAAGTAACAGAAATTGTCTAGTTTAGATTTCCCTTAAGTTTAGGGAGTTACAGTGAACTTTTGATGCTATGGGAAGTGATGGGCACGGTAACATCCATTTGCCATTCTCGTATACGGTCCAATTATAGATGTATATGTAATACATAGTATAGACCTTATTACGTACCTCAGATCTACATGAAAGGATAAAAAATGAAGGTAATATGAAATACCTGATTTCGGTTCCATCTCTGATTTCGATGTAGATTTCGAGCTCCAAACGATCACGAACTTCCTGGGAACTTTAGTGGAAAATGCTCTCCGGGACACGGGATAGGTCTTTCTACAGTTTTCCCAATACATAAGCTCTCTTAATTGGTCAAAGATTTCTTATGCTTACGATTGATATGAGCAACTATAGGCGACCTTAACTTTTATATAACTTCCATATCGGACTTCCCTATCACAAGGCCAATATGGATCCAATCCACACTAATTGGGATCCATTTTCTACTTGAACTTTGACCCATTAATTTAGATCATTTATTGGTCTACTTTATTATCTTTATTTAGATCAAATTACGCAACTGAACCGATAATTTATTTAAAAACCAAAAAATGTAATTAATAGTTGTCCAATTTTATAAGAAAGGACAAAATTGTCCAACAATCTCCCCTTTGGACAAGCATTAATTGCAGTTTGACTCTAGTTTAAAAACTCAGTTAAGTCATGCTATTGTATTAGTCGACTAAGTTTTAAAAACAAAATATTTGATCTAAAGATAATGAAAGTCCATCATTCTGTCCTGTAAGCCTTTCGATACCAAAAAGTATCAGATGCATATGTCATGTGTGACCCAGATCCAATACAATCACATATACCTAATACCTCACTAACATGAATGGGAGAATGGAGTGTGTTAAACTATGATGATATCTTTATGATCTAAATTATATCATCTTCGTTTGTAGGTCTCGATTTCTCCAACTTTATGCTATACCACATATGCTAAACTACATTAGAGAAACCCTATTTTCTCTTACCGAATGTTAAACAACATTAGAAAAAACTTGTTTCCTCTAACCAAATGTTAAATAGTATTGGAGAAAACCTTTATGTTCTCCATCTAAATGCTAAACTTATTAGAGAACACCTTTATGGGATTAAAAACTTATATCCCCTATGTCATGTAAAACTTCATAAATATCTATAATAAAACTGTATGTGTCTAAATGACATATGCATAAGGTCAGTCTATATATATATGCCCAATGACCTTTAAATGAATAAGATCGACACAAACCTTAAGACGTTTATATGTATTATGACAATGTATAACAACATGTATTACTGAGGATAAACGATGATCATCTTTATTGATAAACCATCATATTGTCGTAATGCATCAAAATGCACAAATGTACATGGAGAAAACATAACGATCCCCTAACTAATAATGTCTAAAGACGTCAAAACACCAATACTATATACTTGTGTCACAAATATAAGTGGGTAAAGTCCTTTAGTTAAAGGATCGACTTACAGTTTCTCAGTCTTTAAATGCTCCAAACCTTAATGTCACCTTTTTGTATCAACACCTTTATGACCAAATAATTGATCTTTAAATGCTAAGACTCTGTAATATTCTTTGTTGTTATTAAACAACACAACTAGAAGATTACCACAGTTCAACTGAATGGGTCTAGCCATTGAATCAACCACAAACAACTCAGAAATTAAGTTTATGAACTAAACCGTCTATGAAGCAGCCACATAGCATGCACTCTGTATGTATAGTCGAGGAAGTTACTTGTGTCTACTTGACACACTTCCACAACATTATACCATCTGCAAACTTAAAATTGTAACCTTAAGTGGACTTTCGATCATCTGAACACATAGCTAAAATCTTAATTTGAATTCTTTATGAGGTTTAGCTTGTTGACTTTTCTATATATTAACATATAATCCGTAATTCACTTTAGTATGTCAACACTCACTAGACTGCATTCCAATGGTCTACAACTGGATTAACCAGATATTGAACAAATAGTCAAACAGTGAATACAATGTCCTACTTAGTACATAGCTGAGCATACATCAGGCTATCCACCATACTAGAATATTAAACATGCCTCATAATCTCTCTCTTTACTTTATTTTTTGGATACTATATCAAAGATTAGCTCTCACTATGAGAGGCAGGTGCTACGACAGGTTTACTGTTTACCGTACTAAACCTTTGTAACACATACTTAATGTATGCAATCTATGAGACGTCTGATGAGTGTTGAAATCTGTCCTAGTGAATCTGAATACCTAGGATAGAAGATGTTATACCAAGGTCCTTCATGTCAAAGTTCTTGACCAAAAGTTGCTTAACCTCATACAACATGGTCAACTAATTTGACGTGAGCAATATATCATCCAAATGCAGTAATAGGAAGATAACTTTGCTCCCCTTGACCTCATAATACAAGCATCTTTTTAACTTCATTTTCCATGAAGCCAAAAGAGGCCACAACCTCATCAAATGTAAGATATCACTTTCGGAAGGTTTAATGTAAACCATATATTGATCTGCATAACTCAAAAATCATGTCAGTTTTATCTGGATCCTGAAATCCTTCATATTGTATCATACAAACCACTTCATAAAGGTCTTTATTTAGGAAAGAAGTTTTGACAACCATCTGATGTAACTCTATATCATAATGAGCTTCAATTGCCTTGATCACTCAAAATGTATCCTACGAGGATACGAGAGAAAAGGTAACATAAAGTCAACCTTTCTCTCTGAGTGAACAATTAGGCAACTGAGTGAGCCCATAAACTGTTAAACTTTATCCTAAAATCCTTTAGGTCTTAAACTTCATTTACAATTGACGATTTTGTAGTCCTAAACCTTACTTTGCTTCATAGTTTGCATCTCGTCATTCATTGCATCCCACCACATATTCACATTCGGTCTAGAAACAGCTTTTGTAAAAGTAACTGGATTTGTAACATGTCTAATAGCATAGTCCTATACACCTAATAAACTATGTAATCAGATGAGATAACAGGTCATCTCACTCTAGTGGATTCACTTAATTGTATTAGATCTCGTACCCCCAGAAACCTCTGTGCCTATAGGTATGGGTTTCTATTCCTATACAGGCAAGGTACAAAGACCTAGATCCATCGAATCTAACTATATGAGTAACAATTACGTGATAACTGTAGTATCCGCCTTGCTATCATCCGAAGGGTCAAAGGGCCCACCATCATAATAGACATCGTATTTCAGAAACTTAGTTGTCTGTGATTCCAATATTCTGGTCCCTTCTTCTTTATAAAAAACTGTAACCTTAAAGTGGTTAAGATATCCTACTAAATGGCAATGAGGGGAACGAGTATGCAATTTATCTTCATAAGGATTATACTACCTCTGTAGGGTAGCCCCATACACGAATTTGTGCAAAGTTGAGTTTCCAAACTTTAAATAATTAGGTAGATTAGTCCTGTTTTGCATTGATCTTTTTCAAGTCCTTTAGGGTGCAGTTATGGCTTTTAGCAACACACCATGTTGTTAAGAACTACTCAGCATAATGAATTAAGTCACTATTTTAACTGATTCCAAATATGCGATAAACGAACCTTTTATAGTCTTGAAACATCATTTTTTCGTGATATTCTCCTCTACAGTTAAATCTGACTATCTTGATGAATTTTCCCAATTGGTACTCAACCTTTAGTCTTTAAGCAAGAACACATAACTGTAATGAGAATAATCATCAACAAATGTCAGAATACATTTAGAATTGCACAATGCAACTATATGAGGTCTACTGATATCTCTATGTATCAGACTTAATAAGTCAGAAACATGAGTTGACCTTAATATCCTTATCAGTCAACTTACCCCTGCAAACAGTCAGCACATGGCCCCACATCATCATAATCTAGAATTGAGAAATGTTTTCTTAATCAATCTCTCAACCCTAGCTCTAAAAATGTGGCTAAACTTTTATGCCACACCATGTATGACTTCTCGTTTATCAGGGTCCTTCATTTCATAACTTGTTTAGCAAGATACGAAGAAGTATTTATCTAATTTGGGTTTAAACACATTATCTACAACTATATGATAAGAAAGTTGTATCATTATGTTTTGCATTAAACAACTGTACAACGTAATTATTAAATGCAAAACATCAACCTTCTTTGTCCAAAATTGATCAAAAGATCACATATAAAATGTGTTGTGTAAAGCCCAAATGAACTTTACAATTAAGTTCAGTACATACATCCCCTATAGGTGTCACTTCCACTTTTTCATTGTTGTAAGTCATCAATTCCTACTTTTCTTTATTTAGCTTTATCCTGGATATGAATCACTGCATTTTGGAAACACCTTGACCAGATGTGTTGGATTGCCTATGGCCCTGGTATTCACAATACGCAGCGGAATGGACCATATTATATAACAAAAAGTATAACCAAAAATTATAACTTGTACAAAATTATCTCTTAACGCGGATTGGTATTTGTTTCTTTTTCAGATTTGTAGATGCTGCAGTGCGTGAACGTCCTCTATCGATATCCACACGAGGATGAACGATCCGGGCACCGGCTAATGTGTGTTAGCACGTTCTAAAACCCTTTTGAACGCCGCACAATTTTTCTCTCAGAAGAAGAACGAAGGTGGCTAGGGTTTTCATCTCTCCCTAATGAGATATATTTTTCTCTATTTATAGAGAAACCCTAATTCCTATTCCTATTAGGAATAAGAACATCGTAATCCTAAACCCATTAGAATTATTGAAGTCCAATAAGTTTCGGCCCATATTATATCTCATATAATAAAAGCCCGACAACTTATTTCAATATAGCCCAATAAATATATTCACATATATTTAATCAATGCCTAATAAATTAGGCCCAAGAGAATAAGCCTAGATCACATTACTCTCTGTGTGCGACCCTGCAGACTTATTTGATGTTGGCAATAGGCTTGATCACACTTCAAGGCCTATAAGTCATAAGCGGCCTCTAGCAAGACATTATGACTACTCAAAAATGAGGATCTGTAATCTGATTTAACCTGTAACCATGGTTACAAACTCAGTCCCTTTGTAACATGATATCAAGATTACTCATAAGGCATGGTACATGTCAACCTTTTATTAATCATAGTTTCTTGATCCCCAAGTTGGCTGATTATAACAAATGACATTGATGACTCCTCATCAATTCATTTGAGCACGGCCATGCATTTCTTCAGTCATACTTGTCAA
>JANVCQ010000232.1:33332820-33369182 GCA_025531925.1 Erythroxylum plowmanianum
CACTAATGACATGAAACCATGTAGTGTTCTCTCTGTGGGTCGGTCCAATATATGTTCTCTAACATATATCTATGTTTATGATTTGATAACTCATATCCATGATCAGAAAAATGTGATCATTAATCAGAACATATACTAGCCTTAATTCATTATTGTTTCACCAATAACGATCAACCAGGGACATTTTAAAATAGTATTATAAAGCTTATGGTTTTACTATCAAGTCACACACTTGATGACATAAGCCTAATATTATTCATGGAACGTAAATCACATTACATAAACGATATACATGCATATATAAAAGAATACCTCATAATATATTATTAAGAAGTCATAACGTTAGTACAAAAGTCACATATGTTCATTGGCCTAGGGCACACTACTAATAAGATGCTCCATTAAATAGCCACCATATACTTAATGTGACTATCAAAAATTAGGTTTATAAATTGACAAGCCAAAGAGTAACCTGATGGTTTCAATCTTTCCATTTAAACCTCATACTACTGGTTTCTTTATGTTCTTAGAACCTTTATCAGCACTAATTTGACCAACTTTAGTATGTGGACAATATTTGAATTTTCTACATTTGAACTTAGCAGGCTTTATCTTTGTCTTCCCTTAAGTTGCTTCAAGGGCTATAGGAGTAGCAAATTTGAGCATCTCCTCCTCAGCAACACAATTAGCTACCAAAGCATTGAAGTCCTAATATCTTCAACTACTGTGAAGATGAATTATTCTTGATATGTACTCTATTACTCCCCTTTTCTCTCATATACCGTATGGAGAATAATTCTTTCATTAAGGCATTTGTCTTGACACTAGATGATACTGTGTACCTCTAGGAGACATTATCAAGAAACTCCTTTGCTATGTCTATGTCCAGAAGTCCACTTTACATATGGCTAAGAATGGATCTCTTAATAGTCATCATATATAACTTGCTAGACTAATCCTAAACTTTATAGGCTACTTTATGAGTTTTCAAGCTCATGGATGTAGGTGGAGATAGCTTATCCATCCGTATGATCATATCAACCATAGCTATCTCCATAGCATTCAATACATCCTCTGTCCACTTCTTCAAATTGAAACCAGATAGGGTTTCAATGGTGACACTGATTTTGTTGATTGAAATGGTGACTTCAAGATGATAATCTTTAAATCAGCACTAATGTATGACAACAACGATACTCAAGCCATTAAACAGTATCTTTACTGAAAATCTAATTACACATATTATGAAACACCTTTGGGTTGAATGCATAATATATGCAACCAGACCTCCACATATAAAAGCGATCAGAGTACAAACTATCAACCCTTAAGACACTACTACCTTTAGGCGAATAGATCACTTGAGCAATAGCTTTCCTCCATCTAATGCCTTTATGCACTTCTTAAAATGTTATGTAAGGCCAACATCTTTAGGTAGAATAACCAAACATAAAATCAGAGACACATCACAATATGCAAGTAGAACAATTTAAAATACTGACTTGAAAGGCCACTTTGGTGACTACATGCTCATCAGCACTCAAAAAGTTCACAAATACAAGGGATACATCTCTATATTATCCTCACATTTTTTTGGGCATATAGTATGCGACAATGTAACATCAATAAATGCAAAAATTCGAATGCACAATCTCATTGTCACACACTCGTATCGAAGACATTCTCTGAAAACTTCAGTTGAGACTTTCACAAAAGAAAAATCTTAGTGGATTGACTATCGTGCGCTACTGGATACTGAACCGACCTTCCGAGACACAAAAACCTCATGCATCTCCCTCATCGCAAGTTCATTGCATGAAAATTCACTCAAGAATAGCTTCAGAATGTCTCATATTCCTTTTCCGATCGATTATCATGCTATCCTAATTAATAAACATGAGACCCGAGACATAAAAACCTCATGCATCTCCCTCATATGATGTCCAAAGCATGAAAATTCACTCGAAATCATATTTAAAATACCTTAATTCCTTTTTCTAGAGTTAAACTTTAATTTATTACTAATGTAATAAATCTAGAAAAATGGAAAAACTTTTATAAATTTCTCGGATCTGAAAATTGACCCAAAACACCTCGGGGCATTCTTACGGGAAATATGAAATTTGTGTTTTTTTTGTGAAAAGTACTGTAGATCCGTACGGCTAATGACATGTTTTGTGGCAACACGTCAGTGTGCTTGCGTGTACGCAACGTCGACACACCCATATGCGTCTGGCGCGTGTGGGTCATATGCTGCCCATATGCAGATGCGCATGCACTATATGACGCTTGCACTACACGCTTCGATACTTGTCCTACATTGCCTGCTGCTGCATGGACAATCCGAATGGGCACATGCTTTCCATGCTTATGGGAACGCAGGTCGCAAGTTCCATGTGTGGTGCACGCTCGACACACATCCGTTGATCCGTGGAGTGACATGTTGTGTCACGACTAGTGCGTGCAACGCATGCGTCAACCTTATGTGGCTCCTCGTGCTACTGTAGCACAGTTGGCCCGCACCCGACGTCTCGTCGTCTCCCGACGCTGGAGGCAATTTTTAGCATCTCAGGATCCCTTTTGCCCTCCGTTTGGCTCGTTTTTCGTAGCTAGCCTTATGTATTCCACTTTTACGTAATTATATACGTAAAAAAACTGAAAATGATTCAAAAACAGAGAAAAACCATATGAAATGAAAAATTGAAAAATCTTTGTTTTCGACAATCCAGTCACGTAACCGCTCTAATACCAAATATAATACGTAGTATAGACCTTATTATGTACCGCGGATCTACGTGAAAGGATAAAAACGAAGGTAATATGGAATACCTGATTTTGGTTCCATCTCTAATTCCAATGCCAATTCCGAGTTTCAAACGATCATGAACCTCTCGGGACCTTTAGTAGAAAGTGTTCTCCAGGATATAGGTTACGTCTTTCTACAGTTTTCTCAATACGTAAACTCTCTTAACATATTAGAGATTCCTTATATTTACGATTGATATGAGTAACTGCAGGATACCGTAATCTTTATATATCTTCTATATCGAGCTTCCCCATCATAAGGCCGATATGAGTTCGGTCCACACCAATTGAGATCCATTTTTCACTCGGATTTTGACTCATTAATCTAGATCATTTATTGGGCCACTTCATCATCTTTATCTAAATCAAATTATGTAACTTAATTGATAATTTTTTCAAAAATAAAAAATACAATTAATAGTTGTCTAACTTTATGGGAAAGGACAAAATTATCCAACAGTATATACCTTGTAGAAAAGTTACGTGTCCATCAATATGGATGATAAAGACCAACCAAGTCCACGAAATCAATGAATTAACTTTGAGGGAATTACAATTTAGTGAAACTCGATTTTAAAGATGGTTCGAGTTAATTTCGATTAAAATAGTATTAATTATATTAAGATAATACTATTTTAATTAATATATTAAATTGTTTAAATTGGATCAGATCGAATACAAATTATGCAACTTAGTTCTGATCAAATTTTGGTAGGTTGAACACAAAATTTTAATCATTAATACTATAAAAATTTAATTATAATTTGTAAAAAATAAAAACCTTTTTATTTGACATGGGTAACCCTAAATTTCAACATAGTATTAAGAAATTAAATATGACATGTATTGCCTTCCCCTGGTTGGAAGAGGAGGTCTATAAAACATAAAGGCTAGATAATAATGGATCTACCATAATGAATTGTCAACTTCTTGTTCAGAAACTCAAAGATTGTGTGAGTTGCTTCTAACATTAGAAACAATGTGTGGGAGAAGAAGAAATGATTAGAGATTAGGGAACTCTAAAATCGTTTGAAGAATATTTAGGTATGACTGAAACTAATCAAACTCAAATTGTCTAAAGAAGAACACAATTAGGGATTGGGGCTTGAGGAAGAAGGAAGAACGGTGGATTAGATTGAAGCTTCAAAATGATGCGTGTTAGGTCAAAATGAGCAACATTGGAGAAGGGAAGAGCTCTAGATGCAACGTGGGTCCCACTTCCATTAAACTTAGACACCAAACCACTCTGATTAAATGAAAGTGAGATCTAGTTCTATTTAAACTCAAGCATCAAAACACACCATTTAAATGGTATTGAGACCCACTTCTGTTTAAACTTAGACTCCCAAAATGTGTCGTTTAGACGTTTCGGTCCTGTTTGGTGAATAGCTTATCAGCTAAAAATTGACCGATTGACCATTTTAACTTATTTGACTATGTTAAGCAGCTATTTTTTATATTTAGTGATTCAGCTGAATGGGTTAGCTGATTAACCCAATCAGTTGATTTTTCAACAAGCTTAAGAGGGATAGCGTTTTGCATTTAGCTGATTGAAAATGACGATATACCCATGAGATGGAAGTCTAGAGGTTACACAAAGAAAGGAGTTTACATGGGAAGGGAAACAGTTGTACGCGAGAGATATGAGAATAGTAACTTTTGCATCAAATCCTCCAACTTTATTTGTCAAATCAAGCTATAGCATGTTAATGGTGTTGGCAGAATGTTTTGTTAGGCTTTTATTTTGTTAAATTAATTCCAATTAAATGAAGTTTTTAAATTTATTAGAAATTTAAAATTACTTCCAATTAAATGAAGTTAAGTAATTTTAAATTTCTAATAAATTTAAAAAAAATGTTTTTAATTATTTAAAAATTCAAGTTAATTTTATTAGGAATGCTTTAGAAGTTAATTTAAAATTTTTAAATTTAATCATACCCTTATTTTTTTAAATCATGTCCTTATATGTACACATAAACAGCTAATACTAAACAAGTAATTTTGTCAAACATCAAATGACAAATAGCTAATGTAATCAGCTAGTCAAATCACCTAATATAATCAGCTATCAGCTAACAGCTAATGTAATTAACTAACAGTCAAATCAGGCTTTCTATTTTTTAAAAAATCAATGTCATTAATGTGAGTCCCATTTTAATAAAATTAAAAAAATCACGTAAGAAAAGAAAAATGACATGTGACATTTAAGTGACGGTGACCTAACATCGTTAGTTTTTCCATTTAATTAGGGGTTATTTTAAATATTTTTTAAATGTTAAAGTTTTTTTTGATGGATACAAAATGTTAGGGTTTAAATTAAATTTTAGTAAAAATGTGAAAAGTAAAATATTCTTTTAGGCAACGCTGTTGCCAATCTTTTGATATTTACAATCCCTAATCCTGTTTAGTTACTTGCGCATCGGACGCACAAATCTTTTCTTTTTTGCACCAAAAAAACAAATCTTTTCTTTCGCTAAAACCATCCAAGCCGTTCACTTAAGTCGTCGCTTATTTCGAAGCACGGGATCTGTTGCCATCAACTGACACGTGTCACCAATCCTCGAGTTGATTTCCATTTCCTCGCGGCGAGAAATGGAATCAGTCAATTTCGGAGTGGGAGGGTGACATCGGACGGCTGAGCGTGAAGATGCCTTAAAAAGGTTTCTGACACTCATGCAGGCGGCGAGACCTACCGTAGAGATAATGAAACAGAAGAACGGCGAGCCGTCCACCCATACAAAATATAAATTACCATTTGGTAATTGCCTAAACTTCTAAGCCATATTAGGTAAGTCTATCTAAAATTTCCACGCCATAAAATATGCATTGGTAACGAAATTTCCCACGAAAACCCCATACATATATATATATATTAAATAAAAACAAGCAGAGAAGCCTCACCAACTCAGAGACTCGGAGGCCTTTTGTTTCTCTCTGGTGACTCTTTAATAGTAGGTACGTTTTTGGAAACCCTAGGATTCACGTTCTTTTGATTGTTCAGTTTTATGCTCTTGGAGCCTTACTGGTAACTGAATTTGTGTGTTTCGGTGACGTATTCACGAAGTGTGTGCTTGTGGGTTTAGTGGATGAGTTGTGAGTGTGGCTGCTTGGTGGAGAAATGGGGAAAGGTCGGCCTAGGGCTGTGGAAAAAGGAGTTCTGGGGCAGAATTTGAATGTTGGGTCATCTGAGTCATTGCATGTGCCACTTGCACCTGTGTATTATCCAAGCGAGGAGGAATTTAAGGACCCTTTGGAGTATATATACAAGATCAGGGTAGAGGCTGAGAAGTATGGGATTTGTAAGATTGTTCCACCTAAAAGTTGGTCCCCGCCTTTTGCATTGAATCCGGATAGTTTTTGCTTTCCCACAAAAACTCAGGCCATTCATCAGTTGCAGGCACGGCCTGCATCTTGTGATCCGAAGACATTTGAGTTGGAATACAGTCGGTTTTTGGAGAGTCATTGTGGTAAGAAGTTGAAGAAGAGGGTGGTTTTTGAAGGGGAGGTGTTGGATTTTTGCAAATTGTTTAATGCAGTTAAAAGGTTTGGTGGGTATGATAAGGTTGTGAAGGAGAAAAAATGGGGGGAGGTTTCTAGGTTTGTGAGCTCGGGTAGGAAGGTTTCTGAGTGTGCAAAGCATGTTTTATCTCAAATTTACCGAGAACATCTTTATGATTATGAAAACTACTATAATAAATTGAGTAAGGAGGTGGCTAGGGGTCGGAAGAGGAATTTGCAAGAAAATAAGAGAGTTCAAAACAATTTTGATGCCATGCGCTTGAAAATGAGGCGAAAAAATGCTAGTGGTAAAAGAATTAATGTTAGCAGTAAGATAGAGAAGGAGGAGGGACTTGATCAAATATGTGAACAGTGTCGAAGTGGTTTACATGGTGAAGTGATGCTTTTGTGCGATAGGTGCAATAAGGGGTGGCACACTCATTGTCTCTCCCCACCATTAAAGCAAATCCCACCTGGCAATTGGTATTGTTTCGAGTGCTTAAATTCTGACAAGGACAGCTTTGGCTTTGTGCCCGGGAAACAATTTACTTTAGAAGCTTTTAGACGTGTTGCTGATCGTGTCAAGAAGAAATGGTTTGGCTTAGGATGTCCTTCACGGGTACAAATGGAGAGAAAATTTTGGGAAATTGTGGAAGGATCAGCGGGTGAAGTTGAAGTAATGTATGGAAGTGATTTGGATACTTCTGTTTATGGCAGTGGCTTCCCGCGACCACATGATCAAAGACCAGATTCTGTTGAGGCTAAGGTATGGGATGAGTATTGTGGCTGCCCATGGAATCTCAATAACTTGCCAAAGTTGAAAGGTTCAGTGCTTCGTGCTGTTCATCATAACATTACTGGTGTGATGGTCCCCTGGCTATATGTTGGCATGGTCTTCTCAGCCTTTTGCTGGCATTTTGAAGATCACTGCTTTTACTCAATGAATTATCTACATTGGTATGTTTTCACATTTACTTGTAGTCACATTTTGTCTTATTATGAAGTGGGAAACGATAACTTGTAGGAATTGGTTGCTAATAGTATTTTATATATGCAGAAGTGACTTTAATAATGAAAGATGTCGTAATGGGATAGCCCTGCCGGGCATATTTTGCATGTTTTATGTTAACTATGAAATGTTCTAGAACATAAATGGTGTCGTTTTTACTAAGTAACCAAGATGGTGCTTTTGTTTAGAGGTTATTGGAGCCTATTCATTAGTTTTGGCATTAGGAATTGGCTTTAACCAAATAGATAAGTTCTGGTGTTTTATTTGATAATAGCTCTGACTTTTCTTGCATTTCAGGGGAGAGCCTAAATGTTGGTATAGTGTCCCAGGTAGCGAGACCAGTGCTTTTGAGAAGGTAGTTATTTAATGTATATCTTTCTTCAACTTCTTGGATGCAAACTTCGTTCTATAGTTCTGAAAAATATTTATTCTATTTATGGATCAGATTATCTGGATTTTCAGTTCCCACTTATATGGTGTATGCTTTTCTTGAGAAGTTCCACTTCCCTGTGAAATTTTACCTATTTATTCTGGTTTCCAAATACCGATGCTTCCACCATTATGCAGGTGATGCGGCGCAGTCTTCCTGACCTTTTTGATGCGCAACCAGATTTACTCTTTCAGCTTGTAACAATGTTGAATCCTTCTGTCTTACTAGAAAATGGAGTTCCAGTCTATAGCGTACTGCAGGTGTGATACTTAAGAACATGAAATACATATTATTAACTTACTGTGTGCTTTTCTCACTTCATATCATAAACAAGCTCATCATTAGAGAAACTGGTTCCTGATTTTCTGAAAGAATATACAACCATACTGCTGAAATTGACATTATCAATCTTTGATGCTTTAGTTTTCACTTGTTACAAGTGAAGGTATTACTGTGTTGTAACATTATACTGTAGCACTTCGGTTTGCAATTTGCCAACCGCCAAGGAATTTGTTTGACCCTTATGTCTGTACAACTTGGCTTCACGTACTTAAAATATTCATACTTCTCAGTGACTGATGTAGCTTCATTGGTGTTGTTGATATATTCTTTCTTTTCTCTTTTCCAGGAGCCTGGAAATTTTGTTATCACCTTTCCTAGGTCGTACCATGGTGGTTTCAATTTTGGTACGGAATACCCTCCCAAGATGGGCATATTCTTGATGAAAAGGCTTTCGTTTAAATTCCAAGCTAATAAACTCGTAATTTTTTGTAATATAATAGTCTTTGATTCTTCAGGTTTGAATTGTGCTGAGGCTGTCAATTTTGCTCCTGCTGACTGGCTACCGCATGGTGCATTTGGAGCAGAGCTGTATCAGATCTATCATAAAACTGCTATTTTATCTCACGAGGAGCTTCTTTGTGTGGTAGCCAAGGTTACAAGTTTTCTTAACTCTAGTTTGTACTTTCTAACATTGGCAAATAGTATGAAAAGTAATCTGTCAACTTTGAAAGGCTTTTCAAGAAGGAAGCTTACCAATGATTCTGGGAATTAAGGATGACAATAAATCTTGGGGCTACATTGTACCAAACAGGGGAGAAAAAAAAAAGGCCACAATAAATGATAAGCATTGCTGGAACTGCCAAAGGTCTTGTTGTTTAAGGTGCAGTTGAGATCTGACACAGTAACACAATTTGCCTTGAGTGTAACATGAGTCATGGTAGGGGATCTGCTAACTTTCTAATCCAAGAAATCAAGTGGAGAAATTTTTTCTTGGACTTGGATGGTTGGAGTGTAGAGTACTACTAAATGGGTAACTTTATTCAGTTTAGAATCACGTTCGAGTTATTGTTGACAAAATCTTTTCCATTTGACTTTGAAATCATTTGGTTAAGAAAAAGTGAACTATGAATGTACCTAGTTTGCTGATGGTTTCTTTTGACAACAATCTTGAGTAATCATATTCAAGTGTTTGAGAGCCGAGCTGTCCAATCAATTGAGTGTTTAATTATTTTCTTTGCTCCTAGCAGAGTAATTCTGATAGCAAAGTATCTCAGTATCTGAAGAAAGAATTGCATAGGATATATACCAAGGAAAGAACCTGGAGAGAAAGGCTCTGGAAAAGTGGTGTAATCAAATCATCCCCCATGCCTTCACGAAAATGTCCTGAATATGTTGGTACTGAAGAGGTGATCCAATAATTGCGGCTCAGTTTTTTTCTTTCCAAATTTGACATTTTATGGGACAGTATAATTTATTGACAGGAATTGGTAATTCTGGCAGGATCCAACATGCATTATATGTAAGCAATATCTTTATCTTTCTGCTGTTACGTGCTGCTGTAGGCGTTCTGCATTTGTATGTCTTGAGGTAAGCAAGCTTGATAATCACTGATCGGAGAAATTTTCCTGCAGTTGTCTATCATAAAAACTGTATCATTTGATCTTGTTAATTTGGAAAAGAAGTTAAAAGATCCTGTCTGTTTTTCAGTTCATAATATCTATGTTTCCATTTATATAATTGAAAGATGAAACTTTTAGAAGTTCGACTCATGAAATTGGTTGTAAAACTTTTGACAGTTACACGATTTTGCTTATGATGTCTGTACTTTAATTAATGCATAATTCTGTGACCAAATATGAATATGATGGAAAGTCATTCTTTTCTTGTTCCAAACTAGAATTTATTGTGGACTTTTACTTTGTAGCATTGACATTACTTTTGTTGTGGTGCTATATAAGGTAAAGTATTTGCTTCTCATTGCAGCACTGGGAACACATTTGTGAATGCAAATCCAGCAAACTATGCCTTCTTTATCGCCATACTCTTGCTGAACTATATGAATTGGTGATTTCAAAGGGGAAATGTAATTTTGAGGAGAGCCCACAGAGCGATGATTTGCTGTGGCAAATCTCTTCTTCCCATGACCCAAAAGACATGACTAAGAAGGTTACTTTTACCATTTAAAGACTTTTGGCTGACTGTTAGCTAGTTGTCAAAAGCACCTCATTTGTTTATCTGTAGAATAAATTCTTGGAAGTTATGTTTTGTAACCAGAGGTACAGGATACATGCATGGTCATGTTATGATCTGGTATGCTGCTAATATTGTTTTTTGTGCTATTGATAGCGAGCTTGGTTGCCTCTCTATATTTGAGGTTTGAGTTAATGATTTTGAATAGCTTAAATGACAACTGAAAGCAAGTTACAGGTGGTTTTAGTTAGAACCATTTGATGTGTAAAGACCAGGTTGTAGATTTTGAACTATAGAGCTGGTTGCATTCTACTGGTTTAAGAAAATTGATACAGAGAGGTTCTGTTTTTATGGATTTTTTTTGATAGTTAATATCTTACGCATTGGTGAGTTATTCTAACGTGTGTTTCTCTAGTATTTTTATGTATGATTCTGTGCTGCGAGATCTTCCTTGTCTTTGTGAACATATGGTGTCCTATAGTATTCTCTTGTGTATCAGTAACATATGCTTAAATTTATGCGAGTCACTCTGTGCTTGTTACTCAATGGTCATTTACTTAAGGTAATGAAATGCATATAGGTCCAATGTGGTGTTGTCTCTTTTTCTGAACTTGCACAACAGTGGCTTTTGAGCTCCAGCAAGATTTTACAGAATCCATATTCTGGTGTCGCATATAATAAGCAGCTCAAAGAAGCTGAACAGTTTCTTTGGGCGGGTTATGAGATGAATGCAGTGAGTAACCATCATTTACGTCACGTTGGTTGCCTATAATTTTGTATATTGTCAAAGTAGCTTTAAGGATGTGCTGTTTCTTTTGAAATGTAGGTCCGAGATGCAGTTAAGAAATTGAATGCTGCTCAGAAGTGGTCAGATGGGATAAGGGATTGCCTTTGTAGAATTAAAAACTGGTTGTCTTGCCACAGTTGTGATTTTGAGAGAGTTCACATGGATTATATTAAGCGGCTGCTAAATCTGGACCCTGCGCCTTGTAATGAGCCTGATCTTCATAAGTTGAAGGTTACTGGTGTTCTGTGTATAGTCTCTGTATTACTTCTCCTAGCCAATGAAACTCTTTAACTTTTTCAATTTTTTCATGCAGGAATATGCTGAAGAGGCCAGGTTGCTGATTCAGGATATTCATTCTGCTTTGTCATCTTGCTCAAAGGTATCCTATACATCTTGTTGCTCTCTATTGAACTGTAAGCTTGCGCATGTAAAATAATGACTTCTTGTTTCTGAATTATAGTGCTGCTCCAGTTATGTGGTGATACCAATGATCAATTTATTTACTTAGTTGCACTTTGGATTCCAGATATCTGAATTGGAGTCACTGTACAAAAGAGCTTGTGAGATTCCAATCAAAATAGAAGAAATTGAGAAGTTATCCCAAAAAATTACATCGGCAAAGGTATGTTTCTTGCTTTTATACTTGCTCTGATGAGTCTTATGTAAGTTATGGACTCTTAGGGTGCAATTCAGGTTTTTGTAAATAGCATGCTTAAGCTGTATGGATTTTCTTATTGTGATGAAGACTTAAACCATACAATTTGTGTTCCTGCCCATATTTTGTCAATTTCTCTGAACTTTACTATGCTCCACCATTATGGCATTTGCCGTTGCCTGCTGATTATTACTGTTATTATTATTGTTATTATTTGCATTAGTCTTTATTATGCAAGTTATTTAGGCAATTTGATTTTTTAGATATTATCCTTGTTCATTTAGTTGCATAACTTGCTACATGACCTTTAGGTTTTGGTAGACAACGCAAGGAAGTATTTATCAGATGAATGCTCCAGTATGATTGATATTGATGTTCTCTACAAATTGAAGTCAGAGGTAATCTGAAATCAATTTAGTAAAATAACCAGAATATTATATAAGTTCTCGTGTTTGGTTTTGACATTTCATTGTTTTCTTTTATTTAGATAATGGAGCTTCATGTTCAACTCCCTGAAACAGATGCGCTTATGGATCTGTTACGTAAAGCAGAATTATGCCAAGCTCAGTGTATTGAAGCAATGAGAGCTCCTTGTACTCTAAAGGTTAGCCTTACATTCCTTCTTCCATTCTCCTTTTTCCCTAATTCCAACATAGCCAGGAAATTTATTCTTGTAATTTTGGAACTTTATTTCATGCAGAATGTTGAAGTACTTCTTCAAGAATGGAATAATTTTAATGTTAATATTCCGGAGTTGAAACTTTTGAGACAAGACCACATTGATGTGACTTCTTGGATTGATCGTTGTGATAAAATTTTGGTAAATGTGCATGAACGGGTGGATCAAGATGCTGTGGTTGATGAATTAAGATGTCTTCTGGAAGATGGTGCATCTTTGAGAATTAATGGTTAGTTTATTGAGACATTCATGTTGGTTATCATAGTACTTTAATGTCAAATATTGGGTACCTACTGTTGTTATTTCTGTTTTTATCTATTTCCTCACGTTATTAATGCTGTGGACAGTTGATAAATTGCCAAGTGTAGAGGTTGAGTTAAAGAAGGCTCATTGCAGGGAAAAGGCTCTGAAGGTAACTCATTTGAGCTTTTCTTTGGTGTTACCTTATGTAAGAACACATATTCATGCTGAACTAGTTATTGATTGCTATCTTTTGCTGAATGTACTAAAGTTTAGAAAACAAAAGCTGGTGATTATGATTAGGAATAGTTAATTTTTATGGATCTTAGCATAATCATTTTTGGCTGGTTTACAGGCACATGATATCAAAATGCCTTTGGATTTTATTAGGAAACTGATGATTGAGGCTGCAGCGTATGTGTTCTGAACTTGCTTCAGCAACCTTACAATTAATAAAACCTTTTGTTTTCATTTTCCGGTTTCTACTATTTACTTCTTTATTACAACTCAGACTACAGATTGAGAAAGAGAAATTATTTCTCGACTTATCTGGAGTTCTTGCTGCTGCTAAGTGCTGGGAGGAAAGTGCTGCAAAGATTCTTGCTCATGAATTTAGAATATCTGTTTTTGAAGACATCATAAGGTTTTGTGTGTGGTTTACTTGTTCTTTGACATTCTGATTTTTATCTACCTTCCTTTTACCTTTTGTGATTGCCGAGCTTTCAATCTTATAGGAGTGCAGCAGACATAAATGCGATTATGCCATCTATGGCTGTTGTTGAAGATACTATAACAATGGCCAAGTCTTGGTTGAAGAAATCTGAACCATTTTTGACATCTTGTTCAAACATGGTGCCTGGTTTTTGTCCTTTACTAAAACTGGAGACCTTGAAGGTTTGTGCTGCGTTTAACAAATTGATGTGTTCCTTTATCCTCATTGACCATGTTTATGGAGGATAATTTATGGTCTACAGGAGTTGGTTGTTCAGTCAAAGGTACTCAAGGTACCTTTGGAAGAACAGGGAATGCTTGAAAATGTTCTGAAGAATTGTATCGAGTGGAAGCAGGTTGCCTGTGCTGCATTGCAGAATGTTGAGTGTGTATGTGACGTGCGTTATATTTCTGATGGAAAGATCGGTGGTCTTATCGCAAAAATTGAACTTCTGGTTACTAGATTAGAAGCTGTCACAAAGGCTGGTTTATCACTTGGATTTGATTTTCCTGAGATTCCAAAGCTTCATAATGTTTGTTCTATGCTGCAATGGGCAGCAAGGGTGCTTTCTTGTTGCTCAACTGCTCCTAAACTAGAGGTTAGCAATATTATGTGTGGAATCTTGACCTCTCTGTTATTTTTTTGTTCAAGTTTTTGTATTTTTGATATTTCTGAAAAATCATATGATGTCCTTTTTTTAAAAGTCTTTCTTGATTCAGCTTCTTTGAAGTTCCTAGTGCTCTGCACCTGTTTTAACTTCAAATATATTAAGAGATGTGGCTTTTCTGATTTTTGGCATTTCATTAATTATATTAAACTGGATCCCATGTCTGATACCTAATGCCATCATGCATGATCTATTTGCTTTTTGACTAACACTTCTGAGTTTCCCCCATTATCTTTTGCAACAACATTCACATCTTTCACGTGCATTAAAACTTTTTTGATTGTTTAGTATAAAAGATTGTTAAATTATGTATTGTGACTTTTCATCGAATCCACTCATTTTCAGAAGCTTCTTTTTCTATTTTCTTGTAGGATGTTGACTGTTTGGTGACAATGGCAGAAAACATGTCTGCTTCTTGTGTTTCTGGTACTTTCTGGAGTTCTTTGATTGCTGGGGTCAAATGGCTTAAGAAAGCTGTGAGAGTGATTTCTGTGCCAAGTAAAATTGAAAGAAGCAGTTTGAGTGATGCTGAAGAAGTTCTTGCTGAGTCTAAGGTATTTGTTGGTATTATCTGCTCCTGAGTAGTGTGAGCTTCAGTTTTGTTGCAGTAAGTCATCCGGTCTGTCAGAACTTAATTCTAGTATTTGTGAAGAACAGAGTGGAAAAACAGAGGGCTTGATGAATATTCAAGACCCTTGTATCATTTATATAGAAGTCATTACATAGGGAAAGAAAAACTTAGTAATAAATAGGAAATCGTACACTAAAGAGGGAGATCATACTCTCCCTAATATAGAAATTACTCTTCCTAATATAGATATTTCCTAACATTCCCCCTCAAGCTGGAGCATACATATCATACGCTCCGACCTTGTTACATATAGGTTTCAACTGAGGCCACCCTAATGCTTTAGTGAGTAAGTAAGTTGATCTTCTGACTTGACATATGGTGTCTCAATCAATCACGAACAAAGTGACGGTCTGCTTCAATATGTTTGGTTCTCTCATGAAAGACTGGATTCGAGGCAACATGAATGGTTGCTTGATTATCACCCATCAGTTTCATTGGAGTGGAGTGCTCAAAACCAAGTTCCTCGAGAAGATGCTTCAACCAAATCAACTCACATGTATTACCATAGCCCTTCACTCAGATTCAACACTAGAACGTGCAATAACTGATTGCTTTTTACTTTTTCATGACACCAGGTTTCCACCCAAAAATATACAGTAGCTTGAAGTAGACCGTCGCTCATAAGAGCCTGCTCAGTCTGCATCTGTATACCCTTGAATCTGAATGTGTCCATGATTTTGGTAAAGAAGACCTTGCCCTGGAGAACCGTTCAAATATCTCAAAATTCTAATAACTGCATCCCAATGACTAATCCGTGGAGATCCCATAAATTGACTCACTACACTTGTAGCAAACGAAATATCTGGACGAGTAACAGTCAAATAATTCAGTTTACCAACAAGTCTATGATACTTACCTGGAGCTTCCAACTGCTTTTCTTTATCAGCATTTACATGTGGTTGCATTAGGCTATCAACTGACTTTTTTCCCAATAGACCCATTTCCTCTAGAAGATCAAGAACGTATTTCCTTTAAGATAGACAAATCCCCATTTTCGACCTTGCCACCTTAATACCCGGAAAATAGTTTAGTAAACCAAGATCCTTTGTTTGAAATTTAATATGTAGGAATGACTTTAAAGATAGAATTCCTGCTTTATCATCTGCGGTAATAACAATATCATCAACATACACAATCAAAAGAATTTTACCAACCTCAGAGTGACAATAGAACACAGAGTGATCCACATCACATCGATGTAAACCAAACTCCTAAAGATCACCATGAAGAAAGGCATTTTTTACATCGAGTTGATGAAGAGGCCAGTCATGGGTGGCCGCCAATGCAATGAAAACACGTACGGATGTCAATTTGGCAACAGGAGAAAAGGTTTTAGTATAATCCATTCCATATACCTGTGTATAACCCTTAGCTACCAAACGAGCTTTTATAATCGTGGCATTAGAATTGACCTTAACACTGAACACCCAACGACAACCCACAATTGTCTGACCATGTGGAAGAGGAACTAAGTCCCGTGTGGCATTAGTTTGCAAAGCCAACATCTCTTTTTCCATGACATGTTTCCATCCAGGATGATCCAAAGCTTCTGAAATAGAATTAGGATAGGTATAGAAGACAAAGTGGATACACAAGCAACATATGAAGGTGATAATGAGTTATAAGAAACAAAGTTTGAAATAGGGTGAGATGTACAAGACCTTCTTCCTTTACGGAGAGCAATGGGCCAATCAAGATCATCATATGATGGAATTGAGGACGGAGAAGACAATGGTGACGAGCGTGAATCGTTTGGTCGTACTTCAGAATGTTAAGAACCAAAAACTGGATATAATGTTTAGCTCAACAATTCTGGGAAATGACTTACTTCTTATTGAACAAACTTGGCCAATAAATAGCCATTTACAATCATAACAAAATTGAGAAAAAACAGCCCACATTTACAACTAATTAACGTGGTAAATGCAACAGCAAAATAACCAAGATTTCTAAACCACCTCCTAAAGAATCGGCCTTATTTGAGTTGAAAGAAATATCCTAACAGAAAAGCCTAAACTTTCTCATCATTCCCTCCCATAAACTAGTTACTAACTGCAACTAGTTTACTTCTGGAACTTGGCAAACTCTCAGCTGCGTCGAGCATAAACCTGTGAATCAGGATGAGAGAGATGTTCAAAAGGAGTAGGATTAGTGGCAGGAGCAACATAATTGGGAGTTGCTTGGAAAGGAACAAAAGGAATTGGTAAACACTCATCAGTATCAGTAGAGACAGATTGGGCATCAGAGAAGTACTGTGTCTTCAAAGAGTGTAACATCAATAGACAAAAAAACGATTCAATGAGGGGCTAAAACATTTTATACCCTTTTTGCAAACGAGAGTACCCGAGAAAGATACACTTTATAGCTTTTGCATCTAATTTATCCGTGTTGGGTTGAAGTTGTGTGTGCAGGAAGATTGATGTTGAATACCTTGTTGTTTCAAGTAGCTGGAGAATGAGCTAGAGAAATATTCTTTAGCATTATTACAACGAAGAATATTGATTCGGGTATTAAACTGATTTTGAATTTCAGCATAGAAAGCTCAAAAAATAGAGAATAGTTCAGAACCTTCTTGTACAGGCTCAAACTCAGGTTTCAGTCCAGCCAGAAACGTTATAGTTACCACGTGCTCTCTTTGAATCTGCATCTCCTTAATATCAGATGTGATCGGTAATAGGGAACTCAACTCCTCAAAAGCGCGTTTCACTTTCCCAAAGTCTTCAATCAAACTTCCTGTTTGGACTGAAATAACTCAACAAAAATATCATACATGCGAAGCATATTACTGGAGTAAAGAAGCTTAGCATAGTCACAAGCTTGCTTACAAGTGCTAACATGAGAGAATAGGACTGAAATTTTAGGTTCCATAGAATTGAAAAGAATATGTAGTAATTGTGCATCATCATCTTGTCAATTTTCTAGTATTTTCTAGTTAGTTGGGGTATCAAATGTAAGATGGGACAATTTTCTCTAACCTCAAAAGAACAATTCGACGTTCTTAGACCAAAAAGGATAGTTATTACTGTTCAAACATTGCTTGGTGATTTGCAAAGTTGAGGAACCCATTGTTGGAACACCTGTGGGCGATTTGCTACATAAATCTGACATCTCCCAGTTATGCTAGAAGTATTTTCTGGCTAAACGGACACTAAAAGTCTAAAACACTGTTGACGATGTTCCGAAATACGTATAACTTTACTGTTGATGGCGCGTGACACCCCACCCCTGGTTGCTTCTATGTAGTTGGTTTTTGGTTTTGGTAAGTGGAGGTAAGTGTTTTGGATAGAATGGAGGGTGTTAGGGTTTACGGTAAACAAGTTCTAAGGTTTGGAAGTGTGGCTCTAATACCATGTGAAGAACAAAGTGGAAAAATAAAGGGCTTGATGAATATTCAAGACCCTTGTATCATTTATATAGAAGTCATTACATAGGGAAAGAAAACCTTAGTAATAAATAGGAAATCATAAACTAAAGAGGGAGATCATACTCTCCCTAATATAGATATTACTCTTCCTAATATAGATATTTCCTAACAGTATTTAATAATTGCAGATGGAGTGTTTATCATTTCCAGTGATGGTTAATCAACTTGTTAATGCCATTGAAAAACACAAGTGAGTCCTCTGATCATTTACTTCACTTTCTTTCTGTTGTGTTTCCTGCCCCCATTGATTTATCGTAATTTCTGCAAATATTATGGTAAAGAGATATGTTCTTTGGATTTTCATATGTTAATAGCCTTCTCAGTATGCATTCCATCCTACTTGCTGTCCTGTGATTAGGTACATTCTTTGGGATTGAATATGATGGAGCTTTGTTTGTAGCTTTTTGGCCCTCTGTTAGCAGAGATATGAATTTGCTCTTATGCCCAATTTGTTTGTACATAAGAAAGAAATTCTATAGCTGAAATAAAAAAATCATTGTAGTTATTTGACCATTAATATTAGGTCTATATTCCTTTATGGAACACTCCTTTTTGATATTCTGCCATCTTCTTGTAGTTTCTGCCTTTTGAGTTGTAGAAACTTGAAATGTGCGTTAGAGTTGACCTTCTTCAATTCTATGTTTTAAAGATCACAGATATTCAGTGAGCTGCGGTCTTGTTCTGGCCTTTTATTGATCTTTTATGTAGTGATTCATCAAATCAAATCTGCTGTGCAAGATATTTGCTACTTTCTATGTCCATTCAGTTTCCAAGGGGTATTACACCTGTTGACCCTCTATATGTCCTAAAATTTTGTAGCTGTAAATCTTTTACTCCAGAAATCACAAGTGTAGCGTTAATCTGAAACCATTAAAGGTAATTGATAATTGATGTAGGACAGATAGAGAACAGCTTCCATACTTATTGAAAGTTGGAACGTGAACACTATTTTATGCAGAAAAAAAAGGAACAAAACAAAATATAATTGATATGGATGTCTCTTTATTAGTATAAATGAAGATGAAAAATTTAAAATACGTCACACAAAGATTTGTGAACTTCACACTAGCAACTCCTAGAAATCACATATAGGGTTTATAAAAAACTAGGTATGGTTCCTAGTGTCTGTGAATCATTCCTAGAATCTAGGAATTACTCGGAGAGAAAGCATCACAATTTTACAAATTGATAACTTGAAAATTCTCTCTTCTTCCTCATAATTGAAAGATTCAGTCCTTAAAGAGCTCCTCTTGATCCTAATCCTACTTAAATAAAGATTACAACAAGGACAACAAGAATAATAATAACAACAATAATAAAAACAACATCAACAACATCCTACTAGGAATCCCGCTGAGATGCCTAGTGTGATTAAGTCCAAAAATACACAGTCTTATCTCTAATTACTTAAATTAGGATTCTTAACTTAAAAATACTGAAATGAAAATCATACAAGAGCTAATGGACTTAAATCCTAAGTCAACGAGGAAAAATCATAATAAAAACATTTCAATTCCTTTTCATTTAAAGGAAATTAATAATTAATAAATAATTAATCCATCATGGAAAATTTTTAAGTATGTAATCAATTTTTAAGAACTAAAATTTTATCTAAATATGTTAAAGTTTAACCTTATTTTAACAATATTGAATGTTAATGTAATTAATGTAATAACTATAAGATATTTAAACATTTTTAATTTTAAATTTAATACTATGTAGGTAAAATAAAATATTAACAATAAGTATTATTAAAAAATTAGGTCATTAATACAAATACTAATGAGTTAATAGAATTTGTTATTAATAATTAGTCAAAATAAAATTATTATTTATGATCGAATTGTTATTACAATTTTGGATTACCATATTTTAAATTATAATCCTTACAAAATAGAGGCGATCTCATTCTCTAAATATGAAAATAATTCAGTGTAATTTGCCCATAATACTTTTCTCTGACCAATAACATTATAACACTTACGTTTTCATTTTATCTGAAACTTAAGTTTTGTTCCTCATCTTTTCCAAGACTCTCTCTGTGTCTTTGTTTTCCTAAAATCAAAATTTGCTTCCCCTATTATCCACTTCTTCCCTTTTAGTTTATTATAGAAATTTCAACCCCTAATTCATTGATTTATTTCTATTCTTTACTCCTTTTTTTGGTTCATTCCTTCTCCTTTTTTTCGTCTATTATTTCCAAATAGCAATGGAAAATAATGGATATTGTGGATCATTTTCAACACAACAGTTGCAACACAGCAGCATTTGCACCTGCAATTGCCGCAACCAAATGTGAAATTGTATCACACCATTGATGTATGGTTTGGACCAAATGTGGTTGTGATATGTATTTTGAATCCTTGCAATCCCCTATGTGCACTTCCATATGTGTTGTATTGAATCTAGCAGGACAGATACAGGACAGCTACCACTCATATTGAAAGTTGGAACAAGAACACTATCTTATGCCAAAAAAGTAAGAACTTAATAGATTATAGTTGATCTGCATGTCTCTTAAGAACTAAATATATTATGGTTGATTTGCATGTCTCTTTATTATTCATCAATGAAGCAAACTGAAAGATAAGTTACACAAAGGCTTACTCGCTTCATAGAAGCAACTCCTAGAAATCACTTTTAGGGTTTATAAAGAACTAGGCATCACACCTAGTATCTAGGAATCATTTTGGGAGAATATGAAAATCACTCTTGGATGAGGAAGCATTGGACTTCCACAAATTCATATCCTTGTAATAGAAGCATTTCGGTCCTTATATATAGATTTTATTCTCTTGGTCCTATTCTTACTTCAGAGAATAAAACACGTATCTAATTAATTTTGGCTGCTGCTAACAACAAGTTTCCTATTAATCAACACCATATATTTGACTAAGTCCATTAGCCACAATTTTAGCCTTATATCTCTTCACACTACCATTTTCTTTACATTTCACGATGAATACTGATCTCTAGGCAAGCTCTACAATCTCCCATGTCCCATTTTTTTCAAGTGCATTCATTGCTTCCATCACTGTTCTCTAATTTGGAACGTAGCTTTTTTAATATCTCCTAGAGCAAATAGGCTAGAGATTTTGCATTAAATGCCTTATGTTTTTGGAGAGGTATTCATAGGATGAATATTTTGCAATTGGGTGATTAGTGCAAGACCCAGTTCCTTTCCTAAGTGTAATAGGAACATAAGGATCGCAAAATTCGTGAGAAATAGTATTGGGTAATACAAACGTGTGAAACATAGTTTTTAAATATATTTTATTATTTATTTGTAATTATATTTATATTTTATATTTTATCTATTATATTTATTATTTATTTTAATTTTTAATTTCCTTATTCTTATTTTATTCTATCAATTCTTTTTTAATATAATTATTGGTTTATAATTTTTGGCCCGTGTTTTCTTCAAACAATTCTCAATTTTTTGATGGGTCTATCTCTATTAGCTAGAGGTAAGGATGTGTATTATTGGACCTCTTAGACCTTGCATTTTAGTGGGATTTCTATTGGGATGCTGTTATTATTAAGGGAGTGAAACAAAATGATTAGTATTTTGAGATGTTTCTTGAGTATCTGAATCTAAGGCAATGGACGGACCAGGTGCCAAAAGAACAATAGGTTCTTTACCCTTTTGCTGATTTTTTCTCCTTGCATAAACCATTGTTATTTCTTCCATTGTCAAAGGTTCAAACAGTATTCTTACTAGTAGAAATTGCTTTGTTACTGTTAGAAATACTAGGTATCGAGGCCACTGCTTTAGGTAAAGTATTAAAGATAGGAAAGTTGTCCCTTCTATTTCCTTCCTCCAAACTCTCCCCTGATGAAAATTCTTTTGAAAATAAGGCTGATTTTCCACAAATAAAACATCCATTGTAACCGTGACTTTTTCGGGTTTTTGGATGAAAAATCTTTTACCACTTTTGATTTAATGCATAGCCAATGAAAACATTTTTTTTAGCTCTTAGATCAAACTTGGACTGATCCTTGTTTGGTGAATGAACATAAGATATGCACCCACATATTTTTAGTGGTAAGTTGGACAAAATTTGATTTTCAGGAAAAAAGTTTTTGAAACACTCAGGTGTAACAAATTTAAATACATGGGTAGGCATTCTGTTTATCAAATAAGCTGCAGTTAATACTGTTTCCCCCTAGAGATATCTAGGAACTTGCATAGAAAATACAAGAGAACGGGCCATCTCCAATAAGTGTTGATTTTTATGCCCAGCTATACCATCTTCCTGACATTTATCCACACAAGTTGATAGATGATTAATGCCCTTATCTCTTAAAAAAGAATTTCATTTTACTTAGTACCATTACCAGTATGAAACCAGTTTTAGTTTGAAATTGTGTTTCAATCTTGTTATAAAAATTTTGGATTACTGTCTTAACTTCTACTCAACCCAATCGAGTATGATCATCAATGGAAGTTACGAACTTCGGATTTATCAGCCATTAAATATACCCAACACAATAGAGTATGATCATCAATGAAAGTCACGAACCACTTTTTGCCTAAATAAGTAGGAATTTGTACCCAAACATCACTGTTAATTAAATAAAATGATTGTGAAGGTTGATAAGGTTTTGAAGGATAAATATTTTTATGATTTTTTGACAAAATGCAATGTTCACAATGAAAAATGGAATAAGGTAGGAAACAATTTTTTAATATAGAAGAAACTAGGGTGTCCTAGTCTATAATGCCAAAGTATTATTTTCCCCTTTAACAGGGATAGAACTGATACCACTTAGTGCTTGAGGTCTTTTACCCTTGGAGACTTCTTAGAAATGGTAAGGACCTTCGATCATTTTAGCCCTGCCAATCTTCTTCCCCGAATTAAGGTCCTGAGACACATGATAGGAATCAAAGAAAGTGAACTAAAGTTGGAATCTTTAGATAGTTTGCTAACTGACAGAAGTTTGGGTACATATAGAACAGATTTAAGGGATAGAGTATCTGACAAAATAACCAATCCTTTGCCAGCAATAGGAGATAAAGACCCATCTGTTATACGTATTTTTTCATGACATGAACATGGAATTTAAGCTTGAAATAAATTTGAAAGGTTTGTCATGCAGTCAATTGCTCGAGAGTCAATATCCATGGAGCAGATTCGGATAAAGAGTAATACAGTGAGGCATTTAAATCATTGCCTGTTTGTTCCAAAGAAGCATTAGGAGGACCAGATAATCTGGAATTAGACTTGAGCAGTTTCATGATCTGATCCACCTGCTGTGGACTGAATAGGACTGTCTCAGCTTCATTAGCAGTAGGTTATCTTCTGGTCTTTTTTTCTTTTTTTACCATCCTAATTTTTTGGTGTCCCATAGAGTTTCCAACAAGTTTCCCTTGTATGCCTTGCCTTGTTGCAACGATCACACTAAACACAATTTTTGTCATCAGTTTTTTTTTTGTAGTCAGTGTTTATGGCTGCTGGTGTAAGAGTTTTTTGTTGGGCTGCCTGAGGTCTTACCCAACATCACCAATTGGCAACTCTCTTCATACCGAACCCCAACAAAAACTTCTCCAATAGATGGAAGGGGCTGTCTTCCAATTATTCATCACCTAACCTCATCAAACTCCACGTTGAGTCCCGTGAGGAATTTGAAAATCCAGTCATCCTCTACCTTCTTGTCATAGTTGCAATCCTCAGAAGATTTCTGTTCCTAAGAATTGAATACATCTAGATCTTGCCATTAACATTTTAGAGCATTGAAATACTTTGTGACATTGTCACCACCTTGGTGAATCTCTCAAAGTTTCAACATTATTTCATATAATTGGAACTGGTTTCTCAGGTCAGAATACACTAAATTAACATTATTCTATAATTCTTTTGCTGTGTGATAACACGTAAAATTGGAAATGATATTCTCTTCCATAGAATTTACAAATCATAGAGTTTTCTGCATTCCAGACTAGATAGGCCGGTTCATCCAAGTCTGGCTCCTTCTTATAACTGGCTAAATACCGAATCTTTCCTCTGCCTCAGATGTACACGCGCACAGATTGAGGCCAGCGCAATAAATTGTCTCCATTCAGTCTGATAGTAGTAATTTGAACAAAATGTGAATCTGAAGATAGGTCATAAGGATTCTTTTCTTATTGATAGAATCCTGGGTTTCAAAAGAGGTTGATAGATGAAAAAGGAAGGGTGTACCATCTGGTGTAATTACAGACATGGTAAGGAAGAGAAAAAAAGAAAACAACTAGGTTTCTTGTTCAGAAAAATAGGCCTACTCTGATACCTTGAAAATTAATATGAACATGAAAATTTGTTACATTGCTGCTATTTGTACAGTTATTCTGTTTTATTTATATATACCGACATAAGGCATCCAAACTAGGAAACTATGTCTAGGAAATGTCAGCTATATATCTTCCTAAACTCTTCCTTGATTAAAGCTTGAATTCATATATTTACAGCCTAGAATCCAGAATATTTTGAAAGAATATTTCCTAATCCAATATAATCATATAGTAATAAGGATTCTTATTTCCCTAATAGACTTAACTCCTAAAGCAACAAGGGCAAACCAAACTATTAATATTTTAACTCCAAGCAACAAGGGCAAACCAAACTATTAATATTTTAACTCCTTTTTCGGTTAGGGAATATAGTTAAAAAAAAAGCTAAAGTGGTTTTCATTCTCAATCAATAATGTTACTGACTAGGTGCCTGATTATCAATCGATTTATTTAGTTAAATAGCTTTTATGCTGCTTTCTCTGTTTGTCGGGATTACTTGATTCTTTTTCATGTTGCACTTGTGGATCTAGGTTGTGGCAAGAACAAGTTAATCAAATTTTCAATTTAAATTCCAAGGAGAGAACTTGGTCTCTACTACTAGAACTCAAGGTACAGTTCACTTTCATTTCTTTATTTTAAGCCAAGTTCTTTGTTTTTTGCCACTTTCGAATGTTACAAATCTTGCCGAATCCCATGAATAGTAGTCAACAATCTTGGACGTTTATCATGCAAATTTTGTTATTCATGTTCAATGTTGGACCTCACTTCTTTGTGTTACATGAGCCTGATTCCTGTCTATATGATGAATGTGCTATTAAGTGAGTTGATACTTGACATTTGGTCACATATGTGACAATATGCTATTGTTGGTGGATTGGGTTTTTATGACCTGGAACTTGGAGGAGTACATATTTTTACTGCCATTTTTATCTATGTTTTACTCATATATACCGACTTATACTGCTTATCTACTTACCATATTCTTGATAATAGGAGCTAGGAATGGCAGTTGCATTTAGTTGTTCAGAGCTACAAGTGGTTTTCTCTGAAGTTGAGAGAGTTGAAAAGTGGAAGCAGAAATGCTTGATGATTATTAAAGGAGTTATGAAGGATGGGAATACATTAGTTGATACTTTACAACAGGTTTCAATGAAATAGTCATTTGGACGTAGATTCCTTATCTGCGGTATTTGGCTGGGAAATTAAAGTTGTTCTGTATGTTGTACAGATTGGTCAATCTCTAGATAAATCTTTGCACATCTTTGGGAAATCACAAAACTGTGAAACAAGGAATTTTTGCATGCTCTGCACTGCTTTTATTCAGGATGAGGCATTTACAACCTGTTTGAACTGTGAGGACAGGTAAGTTAGCTGGATAGGCTAAATGGTATACGTGACTTCTTTTTCTGAATTCCATTGCTATCCTCTAGTAATTGGTTGGTGTTTCAGGGTATCTAAGGCTGAATCATTTAATTGTTCTGCTAAATGAACACTAGTACTGGATGCTTTTCATATCCTTTTTTTTTAAGATAATATATTGTTCCAATTTTTTTTTATCATGTTATTTGTCAATTTCATATGACAAGAATATATGATTTGAATTATATATACAAAATTATACATCTGATCACTATGTGCATTGATGTCATTAATTGAGCAGCTACCATTTGCAATGCTTGGAATCAGCATCAGTTTCAGGATCGTATACTTGCCCTTATTGTCGTTTATTTCATGATGGATCAGTACTAGAAATTGGAGGTGGCATTTTGGTAGGCACACTCTATTTGCTTATGTATTCATTGAATCATGTCTTGCAAAGAATTTTGAAGATGCCCCACCTTTATTTTGTTTGTTACAGAGATTTGGGAGGATGCGAACTGATGTACAGAGTTTGATTGAACTTTTATCAGAGTCTGATGATTTATCCATTGGGTAATACACAATGTCTGATGGATTCTAAGTTAACTGTGGTTATATTATGTCTAAAACGATCTTATTTGATGATCTTTCATGTTATTTATTTGGTTCTTGTGCTTCATTCAAACCTATATTTTATTGTTTGGTTCCTTGAAAAACTGGGTCATCTATCTAAGATTTTCTAAGCTTCTGCTGACTGACCAGATGTGAGGGTTCTTTTGTTCATACCCATTTGGCATTTGGAACTCTGTTTCGGTTTGAATGTGGTAAACATGTGGCAGTATAGGTCTGTGCTGTGGCATCTGGACCAGAGTGGTTGATCTGATTTCTAAACTGATGAATGGTCTGATGGATACCAGAAAATTGGGATGAAAAGGAACATTCCATAAGTCCAATTTTGAACGCTTAAATTACAGTAATCCCTAAATTTTCACAAAAAAATTGTGGACAACTTTTGAAAAGTACTTAAATGCATGCTTAATTGCATATTTCACATTTTCAAAGGTTACTGAAGTGTCTTATAACTAGTCTCAAAATTTTCTAACTTGACTTTAATTATGAGTCTTATTTGTTATTATAATAATTTTTTGTAGTTAGTTTATAATAAAATTAGTACTTAACCATGGGAAATAGAGTATTTTTCCATAAAATAAATATTTAGTATTAGTCTCTATTTCAATCCTTGACCCTGGACAATCACAACTTTATTAAAGCATGTTCAGCGGTTCAATATCTTGGTCCTGCTTCCAAAATATTGGTATTCATAGTGCACATATTCACTTGAGTTTCAGGCGCCACCCTAGTTTTTAACTACTTGACTGCATGTCATTAGTTGCTTGAATAAGTCATTTCATGGGCATCAGCAGTTTGACCAGTTGACCTTTTGCTTCATCAGCAGTTTGACCAGTTGACCTTTTGCTTCTGAGCATGTGTTGAATTTCATGTTAATTTTCTTGAGCTTTCTTTCCTTTTGGTGGCATACTATTATCGGTCTGATTTTATGTGCTGCTACTTCCTATTGCACAGGATGACTGAAAAGGAAACATTAAAACAGGTTGTGGAAAAAGCTCTGGAATACAAAATTTGTTTGAGAGAAGAGTTGGATTCTGCATCATGTTGTTCAAATAAAGATCTTAGTGTTGTCTCTCACAAACTAATTATTGCTTTGAAGGTACTTGTTTTGTGGTGCTGTGACTAATTGCTTTCGCTGTAAATATATTTTAATCCTTTTTCCTTTTTGGTACTCATTTTTCTGCTCAGCATGTAACTATAACTCTTACTTTCTATAAATTTGTAGCAACTGAAGAATGCAAAATTGCAATATACTTGTAAATTGTCCTCAAGTGGCATAAATGTTTTTTGTTCCGCAGGCCATGGAAATTGCAGGTGTGTCTGATGATCAAAATGATGGTGACCTTGAGGTGGCCTTACGAAGAAATTGTTGGAGAGTTAATGTTAATAGATTGTTAGGGGGAATAAAGAAGCCTACTATGCAAGAGATTGATAGGCATATTGAAGAGGTATGGATTGCTTGCATGTTACTGGGTGTTGAATTTGTGGACATGATATTGTTAAACTTGTTCATTGGCTTTTGTTCTAGTCATGTTAGTTGTGATTGGCTCTGCTAGTCAGTTAAACCCTCAAAACTCTTCTAGACAGATGAAATTCCTAACTGCTTCTGTAAGAAATCACTGGCTTCTTCAGTGCCTTGTAGTCTATAGCTTGTACGAGATTGTGATGTCCCTCATGGAAGTCTTATACTGCATGACTCTTTAAGGTGTGAAATAAACAAACGATTACCTTCACAACCTGTTAATGGCTTATCTAGTGGTTAACTTCTATCACAACCCCCTCCCCTCCTCGCTCTAAGTATCAGTTTTGTTATAAATTCATCCATGTATGGTTGAAACTGATGATGGTAAATGCTGACCAGGGAGTGGCACTGAATGTACCACCTGGAGACTACATTTTGCAGAAACTTGTGGAAATAAAGCATATTGGTTCTGTGTGGGCAGATCAAGCAAAGAAGGTTCTGTCACTTTGCTTATCTCTCTTGGCTAATAATTTTTTCAGTTATTGATCTGGTGGCGTTTTATTTATACCCTTACAGGTTGCAATAGATTCTGGTGCTCTTGCTTTAGACAAAGTCTTTGATCTGATTTTTGAGGGTGAAAATCTGGCTGTTTGCGTCAGCGAGGAACTTAAGGTAATTGACTATAATATGTGACTCAATCCTTTGGAATGCTGTTGACCGGTGATCCTATGGCTGCAGTTGTTAAAAGCTAGAAGTATGCTTTACTGCATCTGTCAAAAACCTTATGATGATAGAGCAAAGGTCATGTGCATTCGATGCAACGAGTGGTATCATGTCGATTGTGTCAAGATACTTTGCCCATTTGAGGTCTTTGTTTGTGCTGCATGTGACCCTCAGTTCAAAATGTGGCCAGTGGCACAATTAGGGGACCATGAGAGGTAAGTTTGTTAGCTAATATTGAGACATAACGTCTCATTGTACTGGGTGTTTTCTTATCTAATTATTTCCTTGAGGCATTACTATCCTTTGAATTGTAATTTTTACATTGCAAGATAACATGCACGAACCTGCGAGATAGCATGCATACCTTTTGTTTAGGAAGGTTTTTTAATCCTATGTGGTTTTTTATTCAACAAAGAGCAAAATGTCCTACCCTGTTTTCTGAGAATTCTTTGGATTGCTAATTTTTGTCAAAAGCTCTAAGGTGGCAATAAACCTGTGATTCTTCTAAAGAATTTTGCTTTCTCCCATTTTTGGGTACTTATGGTGATAATTTTATGCGGGAATTCTTAAATAACAAATTTATCCTTTTCTCAACTAGAAATTTCATTTCGTTAACAATTTTAGGTTTACTACTCTTGATATATTTTATGCTGGACGCCATAAATAAAACTTCACCGCTGCAGAGGTTTTAGTTGTTTCTTGCCTTGACTTCACTCCTAGAAAACCTGTACTTACAGCTAGGTGGAGAATTTTTTTACCTGTATTGTTCAACAATCCTTGAGGTTTATTGTGACTCCTCATTTAATTTTTGACAGATCAACAAGTACAACGTTTGTGGAGCCAAAAACGCCATCCCCTCGACAAACAAAATTGAAGAAGAAACATGAGGAGACTGACCCTAGTCTAGCTCAAAAACTATATGCAGTTACACATTGTAGTAGAACTTATAGTGATTCTAGTAGGACTGGTCAGTTATGGTGGCAAAACAGGAAGCCTTTCAGAAGATCAACTAGAAGACGGGCTGAGTTTCAAAGTCTTTCTCCAATTGTTAGATTAGAACAATAAACATGGAAATAGTTGGTTATTGTCAATTATTTAATTCATTCAATTGATTACGATAGTTGTCTGCCCTTTTTTATGGCTATACCTTGTCTCTCTCTCTCTCTCTATATCTATATAGATATATGTATTTGCTGCTGCTGGAGCCTTTAAATCTCATCTTGGTTTAGACATAGCATTGCAAAATCTTTAACTAATTATTCAAATTTCCTCTTACTTTTCTTTTCTGCCTCTTCTCTTCATTAAAGTTAAAATCCCTAACTTTTAATTAGTTACACAGCCCTAAATACGGGTTCATGTAGTTGATTGTGTCCTCTAAATTCTTTTGAAAATAATAAGGCCAACACGACAGATGCATGGGATTGTGTTGTGTACCGTGTTCTTCATCTAAAGGGGTAACATGAGGTGTTTAATGTGTGCTAAAGAAATATGAACAGCTATAATTCTGCCGGCCTTAAACACGGATCCATGTGGGTGTTCTTTATTTCTCCAAATTGACCAAGATTGCTCTATTTTGCTTTAATTCTTTACCAATTTAGCCTTTTTTTTTTCTTATGTGGACAGAACTAAGACATGAAATGATAAAACTTCTCAAATTAAGTATAACATCCTTCAAAACTATCTAAAACATAAGTAATATACCATGAAAATAGTGTTCAAAGTACCGTATGTTTAGTGCAAATTAGTACTCTTTCACACTTTAAAATTGCTTGTCTTCAAACAAACTAATTCATTATTCAATCTTAAATAGAAAACAATTTTGAAAAATGTTAAAATAATTAAACATATCAATGAAAATTCTCTATTACTTGTTCAATCATAAAGGATCATCAAATTTTTATGCAGTCAACTAGCATCAATTAGTTGATTCAATTCACTTTTTCTTTAAACTTTAACTTGAATTACAAAACTCAATTATATACATAAATTGAAGCATTAACTTTCGAACACATGTACATCATTTTTATTAGTAAAACATAAAATTAAACAAGGGCATTAAAAACTTATTTAAAGTCACCTAACCTTTTTACACGAGAGTAGACACTTTGTCAAGAATACTATTGGTCACTCACCTAGATCACTATCTTGATTAGCTAATGACACCACTTTTTAACTTCAATCTTTTGTCGGTGTGATATCACATACTGAAATTATTATACTTGAAAAAATTATTATTTTTACTATTATATTATTTTTCTTAGACAGTAAAGATACTTAAAAGAAGGTGAAATTCTTATACATTTGCATCTTATACACAGAATATCATAATGATCATCAGTACACAGAATGTCATAATGATCATCAGGAATTCATTCTCCAAATTCATAAGACAAATCAAACTCACTTATAAATGCAACAGTTATAACTAGTTAAATAGCAGTCCAATTTACCAAACAATCAAATTTGTAATGAGTTATTTCCAATAACGTGCTTTTGAAGAAAAATAAATTTCTATAAATTACCTCCTATTAAGAAAGTAGTAACAAAATTGATAACTTTGACTATACTCTTATAAATCTATAATACCTCCCCTACATTTAAAGTAAACGTTGTCCTCAATGTTTCCAACTTGTAAGAAAATTGAAAAGATTAAAAAGGGAAAGAGACAAAAGTGCTTATATATACATTTTATCCTCTTTACATCATTGTAACAGTTTAGATAAGTTGGTTAGGCATTCATCGAAGTGGTTCCATATATGGAGAAATCATCTATGAACGCTTCCATAATATTCTTAATAAAATCATAAAATAGCCATCATATAATGTTGAAAAGTGGCCGGAGTACTCCTACAAGTAAAAGTGCCCTTATATGGTCTTTTCTTGGTCATTAGAGTGGATAGGGATTTGAAAAAAACCTAAGTAACCGTCCATATAACAAAAATAAAAATGTTTTCCCAAACTTTTTAAGTATTTGATTAATAAATAAAAGGGGAAAAAATGATCCTTTTGTGTTTCTTTATCCAATTTCCTATAATCTATACATATCCTCCAACCCATGAATGCTCTAGTGGGTATTAATTCATCATTCTCATTCTTCATAATAGTCACATCTCCCCTTTTAGGAATTACTTAGACAGGGCTAACCCATTCACCATTGGAGATAAGATAGATTATCCTATCATCTAGTAGTTTAAGCATTCCTTCTTAACCACTTCCTTCATATTATTATTCAATTCCTATGATGCTCAAGGGAACGCTTATGATCATCTTTTCATATTCCAATAGTATGCTATACATGCAAATAGACAAGTTAATACCCTTAATATTATCAATGCTGTGCCTTATTACATTTCGATAAAAGATAAGAACTTTTAGTAATTTTTTAGTTTCAAATTTGCAGAGGTTTGCATTCACACTCATGAGATATTTAGGGGGCGTTTGGTTTGAGAGTTTGGGAATGAAGGAATGGAATAATTGTAAAAAATAGTGTTTGTTTTGGAGTTTTCAATTCCAGGGGAATGGATTTATCCTATTAAATTGGGGAATCTACTAAACCTACCAAATGGGGTGGGTATCAAGTTTTCATTCCAATCTAGTGGTTATTATTTATCGCCTTAATACTCTTCTTACTATCATCGAACTGTCGTCTTCTCATTCTTTTCATTTTTTACAAACATATGGAGATAGCCCCAATAAACATATGAATGACAAATTGTTTTCATTTTTATTGAGGGTAAAAATAGTATTATATTGTCTTTCATTCCCATTAATGCAACAAACCAAACAATATTATTGGTATTAATACAGAAACCCAAGTTACAAACTAAACATCATTTTTTTATTTTTCATATCCATCCCCATCTCCTTCTACTATTATACCTATATTCATACCCAACCCCGTGCTCAAACCAAATGTCCTCTTAGAGTTATGTCCTAAGAACTCAAACTTGATGGCGGAAGGGAAAAGTTTAAGTTCTACTTATGAAGTTTTCTCCTCTCTCTTATTGGGTAATGAGTCATTTATCCCTAAGTGCTCTTCAAATGTACCATCTAGTTCATGGTTGGCTAACTCCTCTCTCATTACCTAGTCAGTTATGTCAATCCTGAAACAAAAATCTCTAAGAGAAGGACAAGTAATAGTATTATATAAGTTAAATTCAACCTTCTCAACACCAACACTCAAATAAAGATTCCTATTCTTTACATTAATGGTAGCCTAGCTATAGCTAGAAAGGCATCCTAAGTTTAATGGAGATTTCGGTATCTGCATCTCTAAGACAACAAATTTAGAAAGAATAAAAAAAACTTCTTGACCTTGATATGTACGACATCTAGTATACCTATCGGATATTCGACTGAGTGGTTTTCCATTCACAGAGTGATAGTGGTAGGCTTTAAGTCTCATATCTTGAGCTTCTTACAAATAGATAAAGGCATGAGACTCATGCTTGCCCCTGAATCATATAGGGCACTATTAAGCTTATATCACCGCTGACAAAAGGTATGAGAATCTACTAGGGCTCATGAGTTTAGGAGGCAACTTATTTTGAATTATAGCAACTACACTCCTCTGTCAAGAGCACAGTTTTATAATCCTTAAGCCTCCTTTTATTAGATAATATCTCCTTCAAAAATTTAGCAAAGGAGGGCATTTCTTTCAAGGCATCAGTAAAAAAACTATTAATATATAATTTTTAAAATAACTTCTAAGAACTTCTCAAATTGTTTATTCTCCTTGGCCCATCTTGGGGGAAAGGATTATGGGGGCTTGTAAGGTATAAGGGAAACTTATTTAGGTTCTTCATTCTCTTTTCCTTTTTTCTGGCTATTCTCCTCTTTCTCCCTTGATTTTCTTCTTACTATTCTCTCCATCATCAACTTCCCTTCCCTTTAGGGTTGTTTAATAGCTTACCACTCCTCAAGGTTATAGTCTTATAATGCTCTCTCAGATTCTCGGGTTCTTTTGGAAGTTGAGTAATATAGGTATATAACATTTTTCTGTGGGTATAGAGCTATAAGTTTCACCTTATAGTTGAGCTTCCTATTCCCATCTTTTAGTTCTTTGTTCTATTTAGCCTAGAAGGGAAACTAAGTTTGATTTCTGGTAAGGCAGGTTGAATGGTTTAGGCTAGAAACTATGAGGTTATCTATTCTAAAGTGCAAGATTAAACATATTTCCATAGGAGACATTGAGGTGGTTTTTCCAATTAAGATTATAGGTGTTTGAAAAAGGTTCTGTCTTATGGTTGAGCTTGCTAATAAAATTAACTTGTTTCAAAGAAGGGTCATGTACAAACTAGTTCCTTAATTGGCAATTTGTATCTAAGTTTCCTGAGATGTCAGAAACAACATTAATAGCACCGATAACATTAACATTCATATTTTCAAACTTGTGGGACAAGGCCTCTACCTTAATAGCTAGACGATTTAAAGCATCTAGATCATACTTAGTTGCAATCTTTTTGAGGGTGGCTCTCTCATTCGACCACTAATGGTGGTTTTGAGCTATGCCCTTTATCAAAGAATACACTTCATCCACCGTTTTGTTCATCAAGGCTCTGAAAGTAGCGACATTTACCGAGATCTTTGTGTTTTAGGTTATTCCATTATAGAAGGTCTAAACTATCAGTTGCTCCTCTAAGCTATTGTGGGATAGGACCTTGTTAATTCCTTATATTGAGGTATTGTTTATAGAAAAATACTTTGTAAAAAGTGCGTGAGGGAGTTGATCCCAAATAGTAATTGACCCAACTAATAGGGTTTACTAATGTTTTAAAAATCAGACCAGACATCGAATCGGTCAAAGGAAAGATTTAATATTTAAAGATTCAACTGATAATGAATCGCTATAAAATCGGTATATAATAAATAAGAAGTCAATGTTATTTAAAGATTTGTAAACTATGCTTTCATCTAAAGTATTTGCGTCAACTTCTTTTATTGCGTTAAAATAAATTACAAATTAGCAATGTATGAAATTATTCTCAATTGTAAACTTGTAATATAATATAATTTTAACTTAAATATGATCAAAATAAGATATGAACTGATCATCAGTAGATGTTTTTAATTTGTTCGTTGTAACAAATGCATTCTTCATAAATCGTCTTTTCAAGTTCATTATAATCAAGATCAGGCGATGGTTCTTCTTTTTCGATCCAAAAATCTGTATGTTCAATACAATTAATATCAATTAGATTATATAGTCTCTTCTTACTAAACGCTCCGAATACATAATAGAGAAATTATACAATCAATAATAAAAATAAAATTATTGAAATAAAAAATATAAAATACACGTTCTTCATTATCATATTATAAGTAACGTAAACAAGGTCAATAAGTCTTTGATGTTCCAATCGATTTCGTTTCTTTGTATAAATAAGTTCAAAAGCACTTCAATTACATTCACAACCTGATATAGAAGCTGTTTGATTGAGTAATCTAATAGCGAGTTTTCTCAATATTGGAGCACCGCCACTGAATAATCTCCACCACTCATTTGTATTTTAAATTAATAGTTATGATAAAAATATATATTATTAATAAGTAAATAATGATTAAAAGTATAAATCTTACCTAGCTGCATTTTTTTCATCATAAGTTCTCTCTTTGCTGATAATCTACTAAAACTCTCTAAACCTTCAAGATACAATTTAATTTCATTTTTCGCTTGCGATTGCTCTTTAATAGAAAAAATACCTTTGCATTCAACCACTTCAAACAAACCACCCATAATATTAATTGTATGTTCTTCTCCACTATATAACTAATAAGGATTGAGAAAATAAACTGCTAAGTGGATCCTTTGAGTAAGATGTTTATCCCATTGTCGATCAATAATATCTATATAAGGCTTGTATAATTTCTCTTTCCCTTTAAAAAGATTTATAATTGATTTGTGAGCTCTATCATACCATCATATATATACACCCTAAAGATGGCTTCTCATATGAGTCAAAAATCCTCAACAATCTTATAAGCGGAGCCACAATCTTCACAATGATCAAGCAAACATCTCAAAATTTATTATCTAAAATAATAACACAAACTTTTTTTTCCTTTTTCATTATGATAATTTATGACTTGAAAAGTGTTTCCTTGTCATGCTTATGTTCATAAACACTTTTCAAAGTAATAAATGTAGTTGCAAACTTGGTAGCAGCGGGATGCACGATCTCAACCCAATCTTCTTGCTTTCTTAACCAAGAAAAAAATGTGACGTGATTATACAAAAAAATTGCAATCTTAAATGCATGTGAAGCAAGACTAGAAATATGGTCCATACCACCAATATCTTTTAAAATAAGATTTATACAATGAGCAGCGTATGAAGACCAATAAATATGCCCATAATTTGATTGTAATAAATACCCAACTGATACATAATTAGTTGCATTATCCGTAATAAAATGCACAATATTCTTTAGTCCAACCCACTCGATAATTTCAAAGAATAATTTAGATAAAGCATTAACTGTTGGACCCCGTTTCTAGAGCCCAACTGATGTCGGATCCCGTTGCCGGAATCCAACTACTTAATCCTAAACCATCATACCTATATACAAGTATAAAGTCAATGAAAGTCCTTCGTGCAAAAATTTGTAAGATTTTTATGTCGTTATAAAATTAGCCAAATGATTAGTGAAATGCCAATTTTCGACCCTTATAACTTTTTGCTCTTAACTCCGATTCGGACAAATCATACCTCCCTGAAAAGATAAAAAGACCCTCTACATATTTTATGAAGGAAACAAGACTCAATTATGTCATTAAGAGGGACAAAACCACGCATTAAGGTGCTGCCTCAAATGACTACATGAACAGTATTCGGGATTAGTGACAGCAATTTTCCAATGACCATAACTTCTTACTCCTAACTCCGAACATTGCATACTATACCTC
>JANVCQ010000232.1:33383214-33398800 GCA_025531925.1 Erythroxylum plowmanianum
TGTATATTGTTTAATATATTTTAAATAATATTTATATGCATAAATAATTTTTATTACAAAATAAAATATAATTAAAACTAAAAGTATGTTTTATTTTTATGTTGTCAAACAGTCTATTGTATGAAGCTTTTTTTAAAAAGTTCTTTTTTAAATGACAGCCAAACAGTTATCTAACTTTTTAGAAAAGCTCTATTTAGAAAAACTCTACTGATAAAAGCTCTACTAATATAAGCCTATCCAAAGAGGCTAAAAAACTTTACCAATTTCTTTATCAGTTTCAAAACTGGATATATATTTTTTAGTTTGAGAGCAGAATTTTCAGCAAAATAAATTAGCAACCCCTCTCGTGAGGGAACCAGCAACCTAATTTAAGCCACCTGGCTACAAGGTGCCTAGAATATAAAATAATTTAAATCCACTGTTGTTTATTCAATGGGTTCAATTGATTCATGAGTGATAAATCTCCTTATCACTTGGAGAAAAGGCACAATTACTTACTCGTAGGTAGTTTTAAAGAAACATATGCGATACCTGTTGCGAGCAAAAACAGTACAATAATATCATAGATTCATAGGTAGCTTTGTAGAGCCATTAAACAGCCATTAGGCTATATGTAAGACACCAGCAAATCTTCCCTGAGTGATTCCATATTAGGGTTTTTGTAAGCGATTAGCACAAGAATTATTGCATCAGACCAGTTGATGTTCATTTCTTTGCTTGAAGATTCCTTTTTACCTAAACTATGAACACCCAATTTTCTCCATGCTGCCACTGCTGCAGCAATTCATCCTTTGACGTCACTCTCATCCATCACCATTAGCGTAAATTGTAATTGCTTCGGTACAAACAATCTTCATAATTTACTTGATAATGGGTCGTAATTGGGCTTGATTTTGGGCCTGTTCTAGCTTGAACCTGACCCAAAATTATGTATTTGAGATCAGGTTCGACTCGAAATTTGATCGGGCCTGAGGCTTTAAGCTTAAACTTGAGTCCAATTAGATTTGGACAACATAAGATCTGATTAAATTTGTTTTTTTTTATTTTTAAAGTTACAACAACACTATTTTATTCAAAGAGATGTAGTTTTACCTAAACTTGCAAACTTGAGTTCATTGAGCTAAACAATCCAAACTCGAACACAATCCAAAGTCCAAAAACTTTAGAAAAAAGTCTAGCTTAGCTTGAAGTTTAGTTAAATTGGTTCGAACCTATTAAGTTTAAGTAGGGTCGGGTATATATATATAAGGACTTTTCAAATACTGATTAGTAAACAAATGTTTGAAATTCTAAGTTAAAGATATCATTTAGTGCTCTAATTAAAACTAATGAAGGAGATAAATAAATTCCTCGCCTTTGGTTTTTAAGTGTTGATCAGAAGGAGACAAATGCATTATAATTCTTTGTAAAATAAACTTTTGATTTTGACAAGTGAGATGATAAGTATAGAAATAATTTTTATCCCAACAATTGTCACTTGGGCACATATGGAATCATGTAGAATTGCACACTTTTCTTGGAGTGGTAAGAAAAAATAAAAGGAGAAAGCGTGATCGAAACTCTTAGAACCAATAGCATTTCACTTATCCAATATAAAGCACAATCAAGGATCGGTACTGGAAGAAATATGCGTTTCACAGTAGGAAATGAGGTTCCCTGAAAATAAAAACTTATCACTGAAAGATGATGCACCAAACCTCCTTTTCCACTCTAATCCAATATTAATAGAAATGGAACAAACAAAAAAGACTAAAGTAAACATGAATTTTCAGTACATCTAATCCCTCAAACTCAAAATTAACAGTGAAATTTTAGTTTAACTGGAGTTTTTAAGAGTTATTTATGTTGATATAATATGCAAGTCATAGAGACCAGTTCCATTGCAACTTGTAATCCTCTCGTATGACAATCTTCGTGGTACAAATTTTCTATACCTCTATTCTTTATCTATCTAATTCTCCTTTGATCTCAGTCATCCAATATAATAAATTGGATGGTTGAGAACAAAAGGAAATAAGGGATACAGAAGATCTATTTCCCATTCGTCCTACCTTACTTTAGCTTTTCGTTCCTTTTTTTCTTTGAAAAAAATTAAATATCTAATATACAATGCATAACATCTTATCTTTATTGACCACCAATTTGATAATACATGTCCAAGCTGTTCTTATTTCAGAACAAATTAACTTTGGATAGAAATGCCACTTTACAAAGGCGTTAACAATCTTATTGAAACAACCTCAATTAGATGGATGACGGTTTGTCCATTCACAATCAAACATCGGACCAGGTGACATCGACTGCCGCATTTGCAGAACCCCTCCATTCTATGTTCAAAGCACTCCAAACCGCAACTGTCGCACCGATACTATTGTTCCTGCATTCGCTGCCACTGTCGCACTCGTCCACCACCTCAGCCGTCACAGACCTTTCATTCCTTTTAATTTCAACTAATTTATTACACCTCTTCTTGTTTTGGAACCATTTTGACGGCATAGCCACAACATATCTGAAATTGGTATAGTACTTTTCTTCACATTTTGTTGCTTTCTTGCCTATCCATCCACCAAAGTTTCTCAGGGTTAAGGTTGCCTTCATATTCTTAACCTTACCCCCTTGCCACAGGCCCTGGTTGAACTCGAACTCCCCAGGCATGGTATCTCCATCGTCAGGTTTGTCGCTCGGCTTGGAGTTGCGAGCTTCAATAACGGTTGCAGATGCCATTATCAATACTGTAAGAACCAAGGCTACCGTTCTAAAACTTGCCCTATGTTGCTTCATTCTGGATATATTTCACGTTTTGATCAGGCAAGCATCAGACTTGGGGGATGGCGTGATTTGATGAACAATTTGCAGGTATATATAACATATTGATAATGATCCTATAAGTGGCCTTGATCCTCAATGTAACGTACAATTCCAAGTATTTGAAGAATACACGAAAATAAAAGATTCACCAATTGATTCCTCTGTTTGTGTCCATCGTGAGAGAAAACAGACGGCAGGATATCACCTCGATTCGCAAAGTGATCCGAAGAGGTACTCCGAACTTTGTTCCCAACCTAATTACGATGCGAGTTCCGCAAATACACTGACGAAGACTAACAATATTGAGTAGGTTACCTCAAAAAAAAAAAACAATATTGAGTGGGTTAAAAATATCATATTCTACTAGCTATTGAATATTTTATTTTATTCATTCCATCTCCAGCTTGAGGTTTATATTCTAAATTCGAATGTGATTTCATTTTTGTTTCAATCTTATTCGTCTTTGGAATTACGTCAAATTCTAATTCGTCTAACAATTTGTTTTATTATTATTTCTTATTCTATATTGTTAGATCCACCTATAAATGTTCTAGTTATAGAAGCTATATCTGACAGGATTGCCAATTTTAGGAATCCCCTGGAATGAAAATGTTGTTGACCAGTGATTGTGTACTCTTCAACCTTATACATGCAAGTGTAATCTTTTTCTAAATTAATGCTAATGCAATTCTACTAAACAAGAACGCAAAGAAATAGGCATTATGTCTTAAAGAGTCCCATCCCCGCATACTACAAAAGCCTTTTTCTTTGGCTTTTAGATGGAGATAATGCTCCGAAGATGTGTGTTATATGTGATATGTAAGTGTTAATTAGTTGATTGAGGCTTATACCTGTAATGTATGTTATGTAAAATTAGACACATGCATTTTTATATTAAGAATTAAGAATTGTTTAACAGTATAAATTCATTGTTATAATGTTGCTATAAGTGCTAGTTATAATGATCATCTACTTAATGGAATACCTTAGACAACTATAGTAAAGGATTTTCTTAATAATATTTTTCAAAGGTATAGAGTTTCTTTTAATGCTGAGATTGAAAATATTTTGAAAGAATTATATTTTCTATGAAACAATAAGATTGGTAGAGAGAAAGAATACATCATCAAGATATTCCGTTTATAGAGTAAAGTTAAAGCCCTCTTATAGTCATTCTTGATGATTATATTATTCACCAAGCCCTGAACACCTTTCCATCATAATAATTTTGTATTATTGTGACTACCTCCAAAATTCATAAATTACAAGAAAAGTAAGAATTAGCGATGAAAAATTACTGACGAAAATGAAACTGTTGCAAATTACCAACGGAAAATCGATTTTCATCGATAACATTGATAAGAAAATTTTCATTTAGCAGCAGTAGTAATATCTGTCGGTAAATATGGAGGGAAATCTTCCCAACAAAATTTTCGATGAACTTTAGTGATAATATAAAAGGCCCGTCGGTAAAGAAAGTGAGAATTGTTGGCGGAATAACAAAGTTTTGAATTTATCGACGAAAATTTCTATCGGTAAATTTTCAAGGTAAATGTCATCGTCTACTTCAGCTTCAGCATTTTAAAATAAACCAATACGACGTTATTGCTTATAAATGCATGGTTGACAAGCTTGGACTCATGGGCAGTTAGAGACATAGTGTACACTTATAAAAATGAGGATGACTATTGAGAGAACTTTAATGGAGACGGTAAATATTGAAGCAATGACAAGTTATGGAAAGAAAGAAAAGGTTCAAGAAGTTACCGACGTGATTGAGAGAATGGACTTCTATAATTGTGAACCATTTGTATGTTCTTGTAATGTCGTTACGATGTATTGGTCAGGTATGACTACTTCAATCAAGCACATAAACTTTATTTAAAAAAGAAAGATAAAGGTGCTACTCGTAATATCTACGCTTGTATAGTTAGGATGAAGTCATTTTGTAAGAAAAAGACCTCGTCTTGCCTTGAGGCTCCCTAATAATATTCTTTGTCAGGGGTGTGAGTATATAACAATTGCATATTGTATAGTAATTAATGCGTCCTCTGAAGATAATCGTCAAAATTAGGAACTCTTACTGGTCCAAGAACTAGAATAATCTATTAATCAATAGTGAAACTAAATATAGTAGAGCCTTAGGGGAACCTGACCTAAATCTAGCTAATTCATAGTTCGATATATTCTTGATTATTTCTTTGCATTAGTATTTAGATTGTTACTTTATTTTATTTGTTCAATCATCTATAAATGTTGATATAACTTGCAAATTTTATAAATAGTGGGTAGTTAATCAAGAATTCTTATAGGATTGATCTATACTTGCATTGTTAGCTACAACTACATTATGCGCTTATGATAAAACAATTAAAACAAATAATTAAGTAATGTAGAATGCATCATTGACTTTTTAATTTATAATGAGTGTTCCATTTAGAAAACCTATCTAGTATTACAAATATTGAATCCTTGCCATTTCTAGAACTAGATAAATCTAAAGAAAAATCCATTAACAAATTTACCTATGGGGTTACACTTGAGATTTAGCCTATTTCTAAGTAACACATCTTTCACATATTCTCTTTATATTTGAAGATTCTTTTTGACTTTAAAGTTTCCTATGCAATGATAAAGTTAAGATTTATTTTTCATGTGTTAAATTAGAATAATTTATTATTCTACACTTATATTGTTCATATTAGAAGCACTGTTTACATTCCATTTAAAATTAACCTAATTATTTTCATTGTTTTCAGTTTTTTATTACGTTACTAAATTGTAGGATCATAGGAATTATATACTCACTTTTATTTAATTAAAGGAAAGGAAATGGTATATTTTATTGGCTGTCATCATTCTCTTTCCAACTTATAGAAAAGGGGTTTCTTTTACTCAAGTAATGTCATTAATTCACTTGTTTTAGACTGTTGACTTCACTTCAGATTTCAAATAACCACTGTGGAATATGGATAGCTTTAACTATTAAATTTCCTATTTTGATGCGGTCAAACTTGAAGAAAAAATGACTTGTTCTTGGATGTCATTATTTGTTTGCTCTTCAACTTTTTTTGTTCTTATTCTAAAAGAAAAGAAACTATAAAGTCCTAATATAAGAATGACAATTTGGGGATTGATTGCATAATTGAGACGGTGTTAGGCACCTAAATCATGTTCATCTAAATAATTACCCAGGTTTATGACAAATTTTGCAAATTTAGGGAAAGATTCAAAGAAAAAAGTTAAGATTAGTATAATGAAAATGTAAGACAATTTGCTATACCTTTGATAACATAAATTGTGTAATTTAATTTGTTATTATATAATTGATTAATTGATGAAAGACTAGTTTTATAAAGGTTTAAAGACTATTTAAATTATTAGGGTTAATTTTGATTATTATAATTGATAATTTTTTGTTAATTATATATATTTAAAATTTTGATATATAAATAGTAAAGAGAATTCAATCACTTTTTTTATTTTTGAATAATTTACCCTTTCTTTTACGAAATATTCCTTTTCACAGGCCCTATATTGTGTGAAGAGCATTGCTCATTCTTCTTCTTTATAATTTGGAGTTGTCCGTCCATTCAGGTAAGTCATCCAACTCATGTCTACCATATGTATTACTTTAATAATACGATTCTGATGCATATAAGTTTTGTGTGAATGCAAAGGAGATCTTGATTTTGTGTTGTTTAGAATATTCTTATAATCATTGATGAATTTTTATGCTCTTCTTTAATAGTTTAAGTATTGACTACATGTGAAATGAGTTTGAAATCTTATGGATGATTTGAGACATAACTAAGTTCCTAAGACGTATATGGGTTGAAAACTGTGATGCAAACTTATTAGTAACACTATGCTTATCCTAAATTGGAACTTGAAAAATGTTATTCTTGCTTATACTTTTTAAAAATTAAATAAAAAATGCTCTACTCATTGTTTATTAGCAAAAAAAATTATAAATATATATTTAATGTTTTTCTGTTATTTTTGTAGTTTTTATTTTTCTAATTATGACGTAATTTCTGTTTAACTCAAAATAATTACACGGCTATTTTAGTTTGTCGGGTTTCCTTGGTGACTTTCCCACCACTGCCAAGTATCATAAGATATCCTTTGGCGTCAAGTGTCAACTGCAAGTCGATAATCATAATTCATATGGTCCATCAAACCATACAGGATCTTGACGTGTCTATATACAAATAACTGCATTAGCGCCAAACGTTTGGAACTTAGTAAATTTCCAAGGCTAACTTTTGAGGCTGCAAAAAATAATTAAAACAAAGCGACCGCTGATCTTCTGCACACAGCTTCAGTAAATTTAGGAACGGAAAATAATTTGAAGCTGGTGTTTATAAGTATCTTAAAATAATCAATTGTTACAAACTAAGTTAGCACAAACACAAAGACTCTTTTTAAAGGTGCAATTCAGGCATCGGAGTGCATATAATACAACAACACATAAATGTACAAAAATTGTCATGTGTCTGTTGCAGTAACAGCTCATATCATATGATCATTCTCGCATCAAGTCAACATCTGTGTAGGGGTGGGCTTCCAAGCCAGCCGCTCATCACTATTATTATTATTACTAATACTAGTTGGGATAGTTGACTTTGCACTGGACTCAGGGGTTGACTTCTTGTCGTTTTTAGGACGGCCCACCGGTCTATCCTTGCTCTTTGAACTACCATGTACAAAACTGCAAAGAACCACCTGCACCAATCCCTCTCAACTCAACTACTGACTTTAAAACCCTACTTTCAGCAATGCTAATACACTCCCCAGAAACTTAAGCCAAACACTTGAGCTGCTTATACTTGGAATAATCAAACAGTAAATAAACTGTGATATTGAAATTGATAGCGAAGAGTAAGAGGGAAAAGAATTTTCACATTATTTTAAATTATTTACCAAGAATTTTGAGGTGTATTATTCATTTGATTTAACTCATTTACTGTTAATAATAATGAAGTAAAATGTTTCATAAAAATATATAAATGATACCAAAATATTTGATAATTTAATTACTGAATATACAAAAATTATTTATATTATATATATATATATAATAATATTCTTATACTAAATACTAAATCTCTGTGATTTTCAACATTCTAGCTAATAAGTGAATGCTATTTATAGCCAAGTCGCATAAGAATTTGAAATTGAAAATGGATAATGTTGAGAATGCTTTTTTTCTTTTTGTCTATTTCTTCTTTTTTGCTGCCTTTATTTTTCTTTTGGTAAACCCTAAAACCATGAGGAGAAACAAAAATAAATGCAGTGGCTCTCAACAGGGCAGCCAAAAGAAAATATAGAACATAGACATAATGATAGTCTTAATAGGGTGTCAAGAGACAAGACAAGGATAACAAAGCTTTCAATGGGAAAGACAGGAGGAGTAACAACACCCCCAATGGACTGCCAAAGAGGAGACATAAGGAGGCTAATATCGCTCTTAGTAAACTGCCAAAAGAATGTCACTCCCAATGTGCGGCTAGAAAGAAAAACAAAAAGGACACACGATGGGAAGGAAACACAAAATAGAGGTGAAGAAGAAGAATGCCCTAATGAAGAAGAAACAAAAGATTTCGTGTCCCTTGAATCAGAGCTAGACTCTGATACCATATTGACGAACACAAAGATCATGAACAGGGACAGATCTAGAAAGTTTTTTGAATGGGGGCAAAATTTTAATGGGAGCAAAATTTTATATTTTTTATGGGATCAAAACTTAAAATAATAATTTTTTATATAAAATTTTTTAAAGGCAGTAGAGGCAAGTGGAATGTGGATCCGTCCATGATCATGAAGATTTCTAACATTTATTAGTGGAATGTGGATCCGTCCATGATCATGAAGATTTCTAACATGTATTATCCATTAGGTTTAACTTATCTATCTATAACATATCATTAAATATTACATAAACTATTTATTTATTGAATACACAAAATATTCACATAATATATTAAGTACCAAGTCTCTATGATCTTCAACATAAAAATTTATAATTTAATATATACTTATCAAGTACCTAGTTTGATATTATTTGGCATTTATATTCAAAGAAGTTTGTACTACATATTACTGAGAACTAGTTTAGTAATATAAATACCAAGAACTAGCAACTGAGGCAATCATTTTCTGTTATTACCATGTACACCATATTTAACCATTCGCAGTGCAGTTGAGTCAGGCAGATGGATCTTAAATCATGCAATATGATTTGTTCATCCGTGAAGTCTTTGCAGCTTAACTTTTACATCAAATTATGACAAAAGATAACTGATTATGGCTCCTATTACTAAAGAAAATATCAAAAGAATGTGTAGTAAAGACTTCCACATATCATGAGTTTGTGCGTCAATGCATGATATGAATAAACGTTATGTTTTCCAAATTCAACAACCGCAATTGTACCTGAACTGGACCAGCTGCAATAAGCATCCCAATTGCACCACCAATGATATGACCATCAGCACTAGAAAGAGAGGCACTAATACCACCAGTTCGATTGTGAGGACCACCATCTTCAGCAACCAAGTAAGAACCTGACAGGCATAATATCTCAAAACGGCCCTACAGCAAGTTAAGTGCACCAAGTTGGCAGAACGTAAGCAAGTCAGAACAATGATAAGTAGAAAAATAAAATCCATAAATGGAACCACAAAATGCTACATCCATAAAGTTTGAGACCTCGCAAAGTTTATGTAAGCTCAAGGAGAAAGCTGACACAATATTTATGTTCTAATTGCATCCTAATTTTATTTCAATGCAGCAGATATTCATGTGAAACTTTGTTTTAAGATTATGGGAAGACATTCCATAAAGTGTTAAACCAAGGGGTTCAAGCTCGTGCATACAAAGGTTTTGCTGGAGTCAAAGTACTGACTTGAGTGTCAGCTGGGGGAGAGAAGTAGAATTGCTGAGCTTTTATCTGCTTGAACCAAAAATCTAGCTAGATTACTGAAGCCATCAAGGTCGTAGAGCATGTTCAAGCTAAACTTTGTTACACTAATTTTTTTTAACACTAACTGCACAATCATAGCACAAAAAGCATGCTCATCACCAATACATGTCGTAGCCTCCATATCTCCATAGTCTACCAATCAACAGATGAAACATTCACCAATATCAATGTGCTATGTATATTCTAAGCAATAGCAGATAAAGAACAGGGTGACTACTGCAATATTAAATGTTCACACAGAGCCAATACCAATCAAAGGGGCAAAAAAATTAATGAATCCAAGTTATCTTTAAGGTTTTCCAAGAAATCTTCAGGTGAGAAGAAAGCATATATGCAGTTGAGGCCCTACCTCAAGGTAAAAGATCAAAAAGAATCACTTAAACTAAAGTTTGAAGAAGAAAATTAAAGTTTGTTAATTGCACTAACCTCATATGTGGCATTGGACTCTGAAGATGCTGACTGACACAATGTTACAGAGGAAACTGTACCAGTGCCAGACAAGATGCAAACAGCCCTTGGCCTCTGTTGGGCAAATGACAATATCCTTGCCACAATATCCTGCAAAAAATGATCTAATATTAAGACAATAAGGCCTTTCGCCAATCTTTCAAATGCTTATGTGCTAATGCATGTGCAGTACGGATGGACAGAACTAAATATATCCTTTTCTCAAATTTTCAGATGATAAGCTGGAAATTTTGAATCATTTAAATGTTAGGGAAGCCTAAATTCAGGGGCAGTTCAGGTACAGACTGCAACCACCTATGGAGACATAATTCCAGCAATGTCCACACACACACACACACACAAAATCTAGTTCATGAAAACATGTTAAAATCGACTTTCATTCCAATATATATAGCCATAATTACAATACATTTGACGTTACAATTGTTAAAAGCAACATCATGTCATCATTATGTACAAGAAAGTAAAATTGCAAGGGATACAGCGTACTTCTCCTACTCCAATCTGTATCACATGCGGTGAAAAAGCTATGCCAGCAGAACTGTTCATCCATTCACCTAAAAAGAAAAACAAACCATTTAAAAATAGACTATGAATTACAGATGCTTTCAAGCCCAACAAATAACCATCCAATGTGCTAACAGTAACTAATTGCGTAAAGCTACTCCATGCACAAGTATTTCATAGATATAATTCCAGTTCTCCCAACTGCTTGGAAGCTGAAGGTTCCCGTTAAAGCATTAAATGAAGCTAAAATAGAAGGCAATTTTCACACTCAAAAATATGATTTCTTACTTTTATCAGCCAACAATAAACAAAGAAAATTTGAAAGTTTCCAGTACTGAATGCACAAAGGAAAGTGGAACACTTGGATACAGGAACAGCAAAGTAGACACTTGAAAAATCACCGCTATATAGAGCATAATAACTTGAAAAGAATTGTATAAGGCAATGCATTACCTTCTACTATTTAACAGATATTACTTCCAAGCATTTGGAAGATGAAACCCAAATGCAGAGTAGCAAGTCGGTAACCCATGATCATTAAAAGACAAAAGCAAGACAGTAGTTCCAAGCACAAACATCACAATAACAGTGCATTCATAGACACCTCTTTTATGGAAATGTAAACATGGAACTCAAATATAAACACTGACCCAGAAGAGCCAGTTGCTGCTTCCGCCCAGACCCAGGCGGCCGCCCTCTAGCTCGTTTAGGAGACATTGGATCTGCAATCAGAGACGGCTTAGGCTTAACTGGCATTGAAGACAATCCAAGAGAAACTTGGCCATCAGGTGCATATTTCCTGGGCCTCCCACGCTTCTTCTTCACTGGCTCGCTAATTGAGACCCCAGGAGGAACAGAGACGTTAGCACCATGACTCAAATTAGTGTTTGATGACTCTATGGAGAATGTGGACCCAGATGAGCCATGCCTAGCATTAGTTTGAAGGTGAGGATTTGACAAGGGTCTGAATTCAGGTGGTGTATGAAACGAACCAACTTGAGATACAGACCCAGACCCACCAATCCCACCTCCTCTATGAATGTAATACGGAGAAGACCCACTTAATGTCATAGCTTCTCTTCCATCCATGCATACTAAACAAAATAGGACACTATCACAACAGTACAAGGTCACAGGTTTTACTCTGATGGGTTGACTAAAGCTTGACGCTGTAAGCCTCTTTTACCCAAATTCCAAACTGGAACACAAGTTATACAGATCACAGCATAAAATAAGGAAGTAAAAGTGAACTTCAAAAGAGGGGTTTTACGAGGGTTTTTAACTGAATGCGACAAATGTCAGGGAAACGGAAAAAGGCCAAATCTTTAATTTGAAAGAACTGAAAAGAGAGGGAAATCGCAATTTCTGAGCCCCAAATCCTCCAGGGGCATAGACAAGCAATTTCAACTCAAGGTTTTACACGGTTTTTGCTCCAATGTAAGGAATCCAAAGAACTAATTAGAAATTTAACTTAAAAATACTAAAACCGGAACCAAAATGCTGCTAAGCTACAGCTAGTTACATTCTCACAACACAACAGAGGAGCCACTTATTGTGAACAAATTTAGACAAAAAATCAGAAAAGATGGCATCTTTTAACAAACAATAGCAAACTGATAACTCCTGAACAAAAACCAGATCGAGAAAACTAAAGCAAAACCCTAGATTTGATGCAATCTAGGGTTTTGGGAGGAAAATGCAGAAGGAGCTTGTAAAGAGAAGGAAGAGAAGCAGCAAAGAAAGGACAAACTAAGGTGGAGAAAATGAATAGAAAATAAGCAAAACTTTTGAATTAAAGCGTTTTAAATAATAAAAGCCTCTCCTTGCTTTTTCTGTTTCTTTACCGATTAGTAGTCAGTGTGTGACAAGTGTGCTGTGCGGTGGCCTACCAAAGTACCAAACCCCACCTTCAGAGCAGTGAGTTAACTCTCTCTTCTTTTCTTTCCATCTTTCCTGTTTCTCTCCCTCCCTAACTGGAGTGGGATGAAACTTCTATTACTTTTTTACTTTCCAGTTGCCCATTGCATCTTGAAAATTATATGAAAGTGGTGTTAGGATATAATGATAAGAGTTCACTTATGTTAGTTTTAAGAATGAGACCTTCAAATCCAATATAGTATTTGATATATAATCTAACCCCAAAAAAGTTACAATCATATTAAAGATAAAATATTGACTAATTAATCATATACACGAACTAAAAGTGTAAAAGAATCTTGACTCGTTTATAAAAAATTAGAACTAAGATTATAATATATTTTGAAGATCATAAGCAAATAATTTGATAAGTTAAAAAAAAAATTTGAAGTATCAAAGGAAAAAAACTCCCACATTTATATAAATGGTCCATTATGTTTTTCCAATTGAAAAGAACCAGCCTTTAATTATTTAAATACAAAACTAGAGGTTTCAATTCTTAAATAACAATTAGGGTTTCCATTGAGCACGACTTAAAATATGATCATAAGTTAGGTTGTGAAGGTTAGCGTATATTTCAACATCAGTGGACATGGCATGATACACCTATGCGTGAGGTCATAGATAACTATATAATTTGTAAAAGTTTCAGGTGGCGTGGAATACGACTGCATGTCAAACCATGTTATTCACTAAAACAACTCTAGCATCCAAAATGGTGTATGGTCTTAGTCTTAGACTATGTATGCCTATATTGAAAGACTGTATTCATCTAGAGGTAAGTCTTTTGTCTCCAAAATTTCTCTAGTTTCAACTTTTATGATTACTTAAAACCTGTATGAAACAAATCCTTTACTTTGGGTTAGTTATGTTCACATCGTAGCCCCGTTCTTTAATAGATTTGACTCTCACTTATATCAAAAGAAACAAGCTGCTTTGTACAAAGGTAAAATCATAAGCTGGTTAGAATAAAAAGCTCTTTTAATCTTACTCTTTCTAGTACAAAAGCTAACTTGTTTCTTTGCTTTTCTCTCAATACTTTCTTTTTTTTTCTAAGTTTTCTCCTTTTCTTTTTTATCGATCAACTCTTTATTTTCATTCTCCTTTTCTTTTCTTTTTAATCTCTCATCCTTATTTTTAGTTCACTTTCCCTTTTATCACTCTCTCCTTGTAACTTGAGCTAATCCTATATACTTATTTGGGTGTCATTGGTGCAAGAGCAATGGGTTTATTGAAACCCATCTTTTATGGCCCTTCTGTCTTGCTTATCTCCTTAATGTACAAATATGCCCATACTATTTTTTGGTGATGGTATTCGTCAAGCAAGACATTTCTGTTTCATCATCATCAAAATCATTTGGAAAACTCATCTTGGTTATCGATTTGTATTAGGAACTTGTAGCGATTATCCCCTTTGTAAATTGTCTATGTCTTTATCTCAAAACTTTAATCAATCTCGAATCTTACTAAATATCATACTTATCCTCCTAATCTATTGTTGCATGACCTACATGAAATATGAGTTGTCTTTCTTCTCTCTCGGAGAGGAAATACCCTTTGAAGGCATATTTATAATTTGTAAGAAAGGGTTAGTAAAGAAAATATCCTCACAAACCCTTTACACCTATGTTCTTAAAAGTCAAAAACCACTCATCTTTCACTCTTTTTGCTCTTTTCTTTGATAAAATAACAATATAAATAATAGAGTCTTAAAAAATTTTAATATTAAAGGCACAAAATAAGGAATTAAATTAGATGAAACTCTAATATAAAAAGAAGAGAAAGAAAAACCCTAAAATCAAGATGATAGAGGAGTTTTATGTTTTTTTTAGAACTTAAAAAAAGGAGTATGTTGCAATAGAACGAAAGGAATAATAAAGAAACACAAAAAGTAATATGGAATAAAATAAAATTTGAATGATATGAAAGCAAAGATAAAATGGTAACAACACAAAAAAGAAAAGACGAAGGGATAATGATAAAAAAACAAAGAAAAAAAGCAATATAAACTCTAAAGGATATTGAACAAAAAGGACAACATCAAGAAAAACACAAAAAGGAAATAAAGAAGGAATCATGAAACAAGAATAAGAAACAAAAATCAATAAAAATAAATATAATATAATTTTAAAGCCAAAAATTGGATACTAAACTAATGTGAACCTCAATGATGACACCTTGAAATATGATAAATGCCAAATAGACTACATTTATAATCCCATGTGTAGTGCATTTTTTAACTTGAGAGCCTTTTCTATTGTTAGTACTTAATTCATTCCTATTATGTTTTTAGATCTTAATTGCCTACATGGGTCAAAAGGAGCATAAGTTGGACCAAATTAAGGCAGAAAATTGACGGATTGAAGTTGTTCTTGAGGGGTTGATCATCATGTGCTCAACTTTTGCTTCATAATTCGCATCAATACTTGTTCCCCATCTTTGCTAGTTATTCCCGTTGCTAGTGGTTAAGCCTTTCTTGTGATTTGTGTGGTTATTGGTTATTAGTTAATTTTTTTTCTAAAATCTAAGATTTTGAATTGTGGCTTATGAATTTGTGTTACTTGCTTAGTGCTATAGTGGTAAAGTGATATTTTGATAGGGCCAAAGGGAACTTGTTTTTTTCATTTTTATTTGAAACACTGACTTCGATCTCTTGAATGTCGAGGAGAATGAGGGAAGCAAGTGATTCAAGAATCATCCTTAATGGCAAGAGATTTTATATAGTATCGTTAAGATTTTGCCAACTTCCTACTCCATTGACTGGGTTAAATGGTCCAGCTGAGGCGTTTCTCACTTCGTTCGCTACTACTACCATGCCTTTCATGTAACACCCCACTCCCGAGTGACCCGAACCCGATATCGTTGGTGATATCCGAGTCCGTGCCCCGCGAGGGTGGC
>JANVCQ010000232.1:33415333-33426886 GCA_025531925.1 Erythroxylum plowmanianum
ATTTTCATCTAGTTGTTCCAACTCCAAAACAATGTAGGCCAAGTCCTAAAGTTCTTTCAAGTTATCCCATCACGAGACAAAAAGACACTATTTATAAAAAAAAAAACATGAACTAAAAGGAAAGGAAGAAATGCTATTGTTAAATTGTGTTTTAAGCCAGGCAAGTATTGCAAGTTTAGATCTACCTTATCAAATATGGGATACTCAGCCTTAAAGCGAGTACAAGCAAACTCCATGATCTGTTCATTGCTTCCTGGCTCCTGAGCACCAAACTGATTGCACGGAAATGCCAGAATCTCCAGCCCTGCATTAATATATTAGCGAATAAAGAATAGCTTGAAAGAAATGTGTCCTCAGCAAAATGAAAATTGTAGGATTGACGAATTGACTTTGTATCATAGGGGAACACCGATCTCTACTCAATCTAAAATTATCATAAAATTCAGGGAGTGAAGTTCAGTCCATGATTTGTATGCTCTGGTGCACGATACTAAACATCAAAATGCCATAGTTGTCAAATGATACATTAAAGGCAAACCTTGATCCTTGTATTTCTGGTACAGCTGAGTTAGCTCTGTGTAGTTAGAATTGGTCAATCCACTGCAACAAAATCAAAGGTTTAAGTAAGGATTTCAAGAATTAAAAATTATGAGACCTGGAGAAAAAGGATCATCCAGTGATTGGAATAGTCGGTCTGTTTTTTTTTCCCCTCTCCCAACAACAATTTTAAAAGTAATATGCGTCGATGTCAATAAGTTCCATTCAATAAACTAAAAGCGATTGTCCAGTTTTAACAGCATGCTTGTTCCGAGGGGTCAAAGAAATATCACCAAGCAGGTACTACGACCGTAAAACAGATAAACAAATACTAGATTAAAGGAAAACAAGTTAGGAAAATGGATATACTTCAAATGCCTAATCACTAAAATCTATCTTGGCACACACTAACCGGCAAGCACATGAATCGAGACAAAAAGGGAAAGGGGAAAAACCAAGTACCACTGTGAAGCAACATTAACAATAAAGAGTACTTTTCCCTTGTAGATGCCAAGATCAACGTCATTTCCCTTTGCATCCTACAAGTAACAGGATAAGAATCTCGTTAGGAAATATACAAGGCAACAAGCAGACACAACAACGCAAAGGCATGGACGAAAAGAGAGGTCTATAAAATTGAGAAATGAAGACCAGACGGCAGAATACGAACCCCTCTTGAAATAAATATCCGACAAGAGTTTAGCTACTCCACTTGATTCACGTCAATCTTTCAAACCCAGCATATATCTTTTACCTTATTTTTTTTTTTTTTTTTTTGAGGGAACTATCTTTTACCTTCATTAAAAACTTCAAAAGACGTTCATTACAAAAATCTATATAACGAGTTGTCGATTAGAGCCAATTAGGGTAAACTTTTTCGAATTTTTATTATGTCCTCCTACTTATAAAATCTTCGGAAACCATGGAAACGGTTAAAGGCTTTATTTTCAAACTAAAGAACATTTTAATTTTTTCAATTGATAGCAATTAAACACAATATTTTAGAGAAATCAAACTTCAACCGGACTGCGTAAAGCCGAAAAACCCATTTCCTAATATTGCAAAACAAACTGGGAAAGGCTTTACCAACACTAAAATACAACATCAAACGAATGATTTCATTAACAGAACCCTAGGAAAAATTCCATACCTTGACAGTGAAGTCATAGATCGAAGAATTATTGGACTGGCTAGCCATTCTATGATCGAATCTGACAGAACACAACACAGGTCTTGGACACTCCGCTGGAATGGACCGAGAAACAAGAACAACAGGCGTGAATTGCGAAGACGGTAAAAGGTTTTGTTTTCCTTGAAGAAGAGAAGCAGATAAAGGTACGAAGTTGAGAACTTTTCTACGCACAGTTCGAGTTGAAGAATAGAGCATTGGGTAGTGCAAAAGCAGCGGCGTTGCTCGTAATATGTAAACGTGGATTGTGAGACACGTGGTTGATAGATAATACGCGCACGTAAACACGGACTAATGAATTGTCCGCCTTTGGTATGGGACGGTCAGATTTGTTGCAGCGGAGATTACGATGGCCCAAAATTTAAAAGTAAGTATATTTTAGTTTTCGGCTTATTGAGTAAATTAATTTCGATAAACTACATAAAAAAAAGGTATGAGTAGTTAAGAAAATTATACATATTAATTAAAAAAGGTAATTTAATTAGACAAATGTTTTTCATAAGATTGCAAGTTAGGTATTATGATCTAAAGTGATGCTTTTTTTTTATGTAAATCACCCGTTAATTCTTAGTTGGTGGTTTAGTTACCTTAGTACCTATTTTTTCAATCTCTTCTAGAAATGCAAATACGAAGGGTTACAGAATTCGACGCCACTTTAAGCATGTGATTACCAAATGTTGTCACCTTCGTCGACAAAGAGACTAGCCAATTTTAGTGGCCGACGTAAGAAATGACGCCTCTTTGTATTTGTTATTTTACTTTTTTCGATGTCTGTTGATGAAAAAGGTGAGGATGTTCCCACGAGGACACCGCTTCGTTCCACTTGGTCATGCTGCACCGTTGCACATTTGTAGATTCACATTGAGTTTCTCGTAATAATGGCATGTAGTGTAATCCACGACGTTCTTAATTATGGCTCAAGGTATAAAAAAATTGACTTGTTAGAGAGGATTCTGATGGGATCAGCGCGCGGAAAGACTCCACACTTTGAAGATGGATTACAGTATGAAGGGCATGTTGACATTTAAACCCAGAGTATAAGAATCATCATTATCACCTAGTCTGAAATTTCGTAATTAAGCAAGATCTGGAGAAGTTCGATAGTACGCAGCCTTACCTTTATATAGTAGAGAGGTTATTTTCGGTAGACCCATATACAAATGAGACAATATAATAATAATACAGAGAGAAAATTAAGAAAATAGAATAACAATACAAGACAAAAAAGGTAATACAAAAATCAATAAAAGTATAAAAGTAAAGGATAAATAATAACAACAACACTAACAACAACAACAACAACAACAATAATAATAGTAATAATAATAATAAGAATGTTGCCTTCAAATGCCAGACCTTTGAGTTTTCCACCTGGTTTATACGATTAAAGCTTGATTACAATTTTACGGACAAATATTTTTCATTTATTTAACAAAAATCTTTATTCATATATATTTTATTTATAATAAATTATAAAACATTAAAAAAATAAAAACTTGATTTATTATCTGTTGAATTTTATATTCAAATAGATTCTATGTATTTAAGTGGATTTACATGATATAATATTAAAACTAATTATAATCAAGGAAGATTAATTCGATGGCAACTCGAATAAAATCAATATACTTTTAACATTAATTATATAAAATTATCTACTAATAATTTTGCAGATATACTAACAAAAGAATGGAAGTAGTCATCCTCAACTTGAAGGATTCACTTATTAAAAAATTTAACAGAGCTTCAATAATAAGAGGGTACAGTAAACAAAGAAATTAATCAATTACAAGCAACTATTACCCTCCTTGAAAAACAAATATCCACTGACCAGTCACACTCTACAAATCTTCAAATAAAAAATATTTAACCACAATCACAAAACATGCAGCCAACTATCTAGCCAATAACACCCCAACAAATCACTCAAGATACCTTTATCCATCTCTCAGAAAAAGGACGACTTTAAAGAAAGAAAAACTTATGTCATTTTTAATGGACCTATGGTCAAAATATATGATGAATAGCATAAAGCTACTGTTCATATCACCGAAAAAAGCTTTATAAAGTATTTTTCCGATGTTTTGTTAATTCTGTTAGTTAGTTTTAATCGTAACTATTTCTTTATTTACATCTAGTTCTTCCTTTTTAAATTATTTTTGGTTCAGTTATTTGAATATATTTTTCTAAACTTATAAAGGGTTTGATAAATCTAATAGGTCTTTCTAATCTTACAGATTGTGGTCTTGATAAAGAATTTTCTTTAAGAGGTTTGTTTTCAAAAAATGATAATTGTGGTTTAGATAATTCTAATAGTTTAATAGGGTATTTTATTTTTGGTATTTATTATAAATTAGTTCTTAGATTCATACCTACTTTTGCTACGTCATTAAACAATTAATCAATGTATATTTTATCTGTATTTTTAAATTCAATACTATAATGTGAATTAGTTAAAGCATAACTAATCTGATAAATAATTGAAAACGAACATTATCCTATAGTCATTATATTTTCTTTATAGAATTTATAAGCAATAGTAATAGTTTCATCTAAATTATGTGATTGTAGGAGAATTTCTAATTTTAAACGAGTATTAAATTTTATTTTTTCCCATAAGCTAGATTTCCATTCATTATTCATATTATTTGATCATTTAAATTATTTATGCGTTCATCAATAATAACCATTCTTATTGGAGAATCTATTCCTTCTTAGAAAGTAGATTTTAATAAAATTTGAATATTAGATAGATGTATATATCCTGTTTTATGTTTCTTATCTTCGGGAATTTTTTTGTAATTGTTTATAAATTTGTCCGTGATCGATTAGATTGATACAAATATGTCCATTACAATGCTCTATTTTGATTGGTGTTTCATCAATTATTATGATTGTTTCCTAGTACTTAATCAATGGAAGGAGGAACAAAAAATCTTTTCATATTATCCCCAAAATATAAGACGTTATGGACCCAAAGCAATCATCTTTCCAAAAGCAGATACACTCACCACTTATCTCTTTTTTCAAAGTGGTTTAGTCGATACCATTTACCTAACTAATTTAAACAATCTAGCCAAATTTCTAGCTGGATTCACTTTGGTAATTAAAAATTACAAAGAACGATTTGCAAAAGAAAGAGAAATCTTCATCAAATTTTTTAGCAGTTATCCAATCTTTAAAAAAGCAGACAATTTACAAAATTCAGGCATACAACTATCTAGAATAGCATTTGTACAAGTAGGTACTAGTAATGGTATATATCCACCTATTGACGAAACACTAAAGTATGAATTCAATTGGGATCTCATTAATCAGTTTAATCTACAATGCCTGGAAGGAGTTTATCGTCAATGTTTAAGCATTACCCCCGAATCATTGATCAAACTTAATTATAGAGGACTAAACATTTTGATGAAGTCTACTGATTCCTTCCAACTAGTCAAACAAATAGAGGCCAAATTTCTCAACTATTTATGGAGTATTCAACATATTATCAGACAACTGGAAGCAATCCCTTTGTTAGCAACTCCAGTAATATTCATCTCATTAATGTACCAACTATCCTTCCACCTCAAAAGATAAAGATGATAGCTCTTCTGTGGATGTAATCATTAAACAATGATGTAAGCTCCAAATAATGTAAATACAATACTGTAAACAGGCCATCTGTCAGCTAGTTGTCTAGAATCTTTTGTTTTTTTGGTTTTAACCTCTAGACGATATCAGATGTCCTGAGCATATATAATGTAAGAATTGAGCATTGCTTAGGTGTGAAAAAATAAAACCCTTAAGTTTTCAAACTTCTATTCCACTCTCAAAATTTCTCGTCGTCGTCTAAAAATTGGCATTACAGAGAAGAGTACACAGGAACAAGGTATGATTACGTCTGTGCTTATCTTTTCATTAATTATTATCTATGTTTTTGCATTAATTAGTTATTGTCTTAAACCTATAATTATCTTTATATTTTCAAGTTTAACTTATTTAGATAAACATAGTCTAGTCGATTTTCTTATTGCTTGTTTGAGCTATAGTTTTAGAAACATTCTTATTCGATTTCTTCTTAGCAAAATTCAGTAATTATGCCCATTTGTGCCAATTGTAGAGCTATTCATGTACTACTAATACATATGGGAAAAAAAATAGAAGTTAGCCGATAATGTCTCGAAACCTTTACTCACACTTATAATTTTCTTGGAACTATTAATGCTTCTATTCAAACTTTTCAAACATTCCAGGATATTGTTAATAATCATACAACTTTTATTTCATCATGAAAAAGAAGAAATTAAACAATTTTATAAAAGATTTCAAAAATATTATCAAACACATCTATGACTTTTTGTACTATCTGTAATTACTTACATACTGAAATTATGTATTTGAAAGCCTAGTATCTCAATATAAAATAGAAAAAGAACATTACAAAGAATGGTAAAATTATTTACAATTTTTCATTAATAATAATGGATTATTACCTATAAAAGAAATACTTGAAAATGCTACACATCTATATCATTCATATAAACAAGATTTACAAAACACATATAATAGCTTAGCAAATCATAAAAGATTAGTTCATTAGCATGATAGAAATCACGACAAATAATATATTAGATGTCGATAATTTAGAATGAACTAAATTTACTAGAATTAACTAAATTTACTAGAATTTTTCATTTTAATACATTATTATCAAATGAAAAGAAAAAGCTAATTGCTAAAACATAATTAAATCTTAAAGCTGAACAAAATATTCATCATCATCCCTTTAAAAATCTAATAAATCGTAAAAATATAATTTATTATGAAAAGATAATTCATGAAACATCAATCAGAATAGACCAATATAATGGATATATTTGTTTCAATTAAACAGGCAATCAACCAAACCATAATTGAAATTATAAACCTATTGAAACAGAAGAACTTAATCGTTTTGGATATTATAGATGAGATAATAAAATAAGAAAAATTCCTACTGAATTTACACCAAAACATATAAAATTAGAACCAAATAGAATTCTCAATTTAGACTATCTATTATAACCAGAAAAATTATTACTTGAATGGTCTAATAAATTAGCATTAGTTATACAATTAAAAAAACTTTTGAAGGATTAACAAATATAAGTACTTTATAGAATTTTATTACCAACAAAACTACTGGTATTGTATTAAATTTTTTATTAGATAATGAAATACGAATTAAAAATACTACTGAATTTCTTAATGCTATTGAACCCATAAAGTTTTTCAAGTAGTTACACATGAAATTTATAAAGAATTTATTAGGAAAGATATAACTTCTTAAAAACAAGAAATTGAAAATGAAGAAAGAAAAAACGTCGTATGGCATTTAAATAATATATGCATATGTGATATTTGTTTTTCAAGTAATTGAAAAATTAAATCAATTACAATTCTATCTCCTTAATAATCTTACTCTACAAAATGAAATAGAAATCTTAATAGAACAAGTATGTAGTGAACGTCCACTTGACCCTATAAAAATATTAATAATCAATTAATTGAAATAAAATTAAAAATTCCTATACAAGAAGTTAATTTTAAAAATAATATAGCATATACACAACAGGATGTACAAGAATTTATTAGTGAATGTTCCAAGTTATTACGAAAACAACTAATTTCACCAAGTACAAGTAAACATTTAACTCCTGCATTTTATGTAAACAATCATTTTGAACGAAAAAGAGGAAAAAGAAGAATGGTAATTAATTATAAAGAATTAAATAAAGCTATTATAGGCGATGCATACAAATTACCCAGAAAATATTATATTATTAGTAAACTAAAAGAACATCAGTGGTTTACTACATTATATGCAAAATTAGGTTCTTGGCAATTAAGATTACACAAAAATACAAAACCATTAGCAGTCTTTACTTGTCCACCACAAAAACATTATCAATGGAATGTACTACTTTTTAGATTAAAACAAGCCCCAAGTGTTTATCAAAGATTTATGGACAATAATCTAGAAGAAATAGAAGACTTTACACTAGTTTATATAGATGATATTATTATATTTCTAACAAAGATAAAGAAGATCATTTTAAAAAAATAACAACAGTTCTTACTAGATGTAAAAAGAAAGGATTAATTTTAAGCAAAAAGAAGATTAAACTAGCACAACAAAATATCAAATACTTAGGTATAGAATTCTATAATGATTTTCTTAAATTATAACCAAATATTCTTGAAAAATTATATAATTATCTTGACAAATTAAAAAATATAACTGAAGTTCAAAATTTTTTAGAACTATTAAATTATATATTTGATCAAGGATTTTTTAAAGATTTAGCTAAAGAAAGAAAAAAGTTGCAACTTAAATGTAGTACAATAACTCAATGGACTGAATACGGAAGATACAAAAATAGTACAAAAATTAAAAAAACTTTGTAAGGATTTACCAGCATTATGCAATTATAATGCTAAGAGTACATTGATTGTACAAATAGATGCAAGTATTGATACATGGGTCAGTTGCTTTCTAGCACAACTACCTAACTCAAGAAAATATCTTTTATGTAAATATATCAATGGGACCTTTAATCCCATTGGAAGGAAATATCCAATTGTATAATATTTTATAATTTATTCTTAATTGTTATATAGTTAACAATATTAATGTGTTACATTATGTTAACTTATTCATTAAACACGTGACTATCATGTGATCTATCATGTCTAAATTTTAAAAATTAAAAATATAGAATCAAAATAGAAAAAGAAAAGGAAAAAGAAGGAATAGGCATGATAGTGATATCAGTAACAACATAGCAAGTATCAAATCCTATTAATATAATGGCTAATAGTTTTAATCTTACTAGGTTGTAACTGATAAGAACAAAGCTTAAATCAATGTTAAGAATACTGTATTAGTATCGGTATGGAATTTAGTTTTAATACGATATTGTACCATTGCTGGTTAATATCAGGTACCATAGTAATTTTTTAAATTTATAAAATAGTCTTTGAATCTTTTTAAATTACAAATAGTCCTTAAATATATTATACTATATAATTTATAATTTTATATTAACCCTTTCTCAAAATCATAAAAATAGAAATTTAAAATAACAACAATGTATTTATTTTTATTAATATTATTTTTCACATATTTCACATATAAATAATAACCAGAATTAATATAAAAAAGATCATTTAATCATCATGCAAATATAAAATTAAAAACAATACAAAGTATTTAAAATATTACAATTTTATTATAATAAATAATAATTATATCAAAATTTCAAAATTTTTGTTGACACATTTATTATTAACAATAAATTGATATTGGAGTTTAACGATTTGGACTTCATTATTAGATAAAAGTTTATCACATCCTCAATAGGTGAAATTGGACTTGAGGTGTAACACTAATTATTCAAATTATTTATTAAACTCCATATTATTTAATTTTGTAACTTAACTTACAGAAAAATAAGTTGGTTAATTTACATATGTTTAGTCAATATACTTTCAAAAATGAAGAAAAAGCAAAGAAATTACCTTAACTTTTGTATATAACTATCTCGTATCCACTTTTATAATTGGGCTCATTGATAACTGTCACGTATCCGTTGGGGACAACTGGGTCATGATACATAGTGAGCCTTTGGCTCTTAATCACATTCTAAACTTTCAGCTCTTTTTCACTTTCTGAATTTTAAGCTCTTTTTCAGTGGCTACTCGGGTCACAGCAACCTTTATGTTATTATGCATTCATGTAATGAAATGCATCAATCACATGAGATCACTCAGTCACTTTACACATGTCATCAGACCTTGGTCCGACCTTCGACATTTAAGTTGAGAATTACTTATTTCATTCACATGCACATTCAGATTTTTCTTCGGAACTTGATCCGGCATTCAACAATCAAGTTAAGTATCACATAGTAAGTCCAATTCATATTCAATAAGCACTTCTAATATTATTCATGCATCAAATGCTTCAGACATTCAATGTCTGGAATCACTACAATCACATTCATATAATCATTCAATATATTTAAACATAATAATCATTTAAAGTAAGACCATCTAGGTCGACTCATAGTATGATCCATATTAGTATTAGCTTTTATGATCTGGAAACGTCTGGATGCGGACGTTTATCCTACACATCAACATTATGCAATGCACATATTGCTCACACATTATTAATTGCATAATCTTATGAACACTCAATCACATACATATGTATATGTGTTGTGTATGATGCATGCTTAATGACAATCCCAAGTATATTATCTAAAGTCACATCTTAAACTCATTCTCTTTTCATAATTCATAAATATCTAATTAAACTTAGGTTACACTTCATTTGTATATGATCATTCTAAGTTCACCATTCAATCCTTATCCTTTGTATGTGTCTAGCCTATCATTGGGCTTGTCTAGCTTATCATTAGGCTTACACATCAAGAACACTTGGTTATTCTAATATCATAACTCAATTTCTCGTCATTTCTTTTTTAAAATTATATGCTCTCATAATACCCAATTCTCATTCACATTTAATCACTTAATACAGATTACTCAACTTCTTTGAATCATAATGACAATCATATGAACATCTTCATTCACATTATACTCATACCTTTGACACTTTGATAACATCAATTCATTCACTAAGTTATAACCTCCATCATCACTTCAAAGATATCACACGTTAGTCACTTAATCCAATCATCATTCTAGGTTCAATTTAGGCTTCATTTAAGCCTTAATTAAGACCAAATAGCCAGTAACGGACATCCATGTCCGCTGAGTGGACCTTTATGGTTCTCTTATAGAAATGTTAACATTTGACCCTTTAATAGCAAACTTTCTTCTTGGGGTCTTCATAGAAGTTGTAAAACTTGAAGTCCTCTTTTAAAGCATACTTAAATGACCTTAATATGAGTTCTACAGAAAAAGTTATGCCTCTTGCCCCAAACTTATCCAATTGTATCCTTATTTTCCAAATTTCAAATTCTTTACTTACTACATTCACTACCTTTAATATATCATTTCTAGTTTAATTTTCTCGTCATTTCCCCATCATTATAACTCCATTTCAACTTAATATCATCCATAAACAAATTATAGTCCATGATTTATAATAAACACTAATAACAAAACATACACACATATAGATTCATCATTAACTTTCTGCACATATTGATCTTCATTTCCACTTTCATTTCCCTTTTAACTAACACCTTAATTCATCTCATTTCAAGAACATAACTCAACATCTTAGTTAACATAACTTTCACTTACATTATACCCTTAATTCAAAACTCATAACATCTATATAACAACTCATCATTCATGGTTTTCATACTCTCAAAACAGAACACAAACACAAACATATATATTCATCCATCAATTCACTACATTCAGTACACAACTTCAAGTCAAAATTTGAAACTCTTATATATAGAATTTGAATTCAATGTCTTCATGAAAAATGTGGCCATATGTTTCTAATTTAATCCAAATCAAAACTTATCTCATTTGGATATCTATAGAACAAGTTATGGCTAAATTATAGATGCATAATTAGTGGAAAATGTTATATGTAACATTTTTCTAGCACACTTTAAACACCATTATCATTTTATCTCTAAACTTTCATCCTAGTTCTTCCCTTTTCAAGACACTACACTCGCATTTTCTCTAACTTCAAATCTCAATCCAATCCATGCCTAAATCAACCAATGATCTGTTGGACCAATGGAGGTTGACAAATTAAATCCTTCTATGTTTTGATAATAATAAAACTTACAAAATTGGTTAAG
>JANVCQ010000232.1:33428076-33445764 GCA_025531925.1 Erythroxylum plowmanianum
GTTGGTTAAATGGACTAGTCGACTATCAGCCTATTAGTCGACTATTCGAAGAGCGGAGCAAAAAGATTCATGAAAAACGTTGGTATTGGTCGACTGATTCCTTGGAGACAAGTTGACTATAATGTACTAGTCGACTATTACATACGATTAGTCAACTATTAGTGCAGCTGAACATAATTTGACTACGTCAATTGATTTCAAACGGAAGGAAAATCTTCATACAATGGCTAGGAGCATTCTACAATGGCTAGGAGAGTTCTACAACGTCTAAAAACATCTTAATGCCTGCCTATAAAAGGATGGAACTTCATAGGATTGATATACAAGTCCAAAAGTGAAGCATACTTGATATAGTTCAAATTATCTTCATATTGCTCTCATTTTGCTCTTAGCATGTTCTAGTTATATTCAGTTGTACTGAGCTTTACGACTTATCATTGTTATCATTGTGAGTTGAGTGATTAGAGAAAAATCATTTGAGAGGTAGGATTTGTGTCAGGAAAACAAATTATTTGTAAGGTGTAGCTTGAGCCGGAAATCAAGTTGAGTTGTAAGAGTTCACACTGAACTAAAAAGTGTATAGTAAAAATCTTTGACAAAATCCTAAGTGGGAACTTAGGTAGAGGACGTAGGTTTTAGAATCGAATCTCTATAAACACAGTGTTTGCCTCTCTTCCCTACTCTTTTACATTTCAATTTTGCTTGTTTATTTTGTGTGTACTAATTCTCTATTTTTGTAGCACTTTGCGAAAAATTAAAAAGATCTATTCAACTCCCCTTCTAGATCGTTTTCATGGTCCACGTTTTTATCCATAAAAACGCCATCTTTAATGATCATTATAAACACAAAAACAAGACATTAATCTACCCACATTACTCATTCACATTTTAGCATGTACCCATCATCATTCTATGATCACAAAACACTTAACTATCATCAAAACATGCTTCATTCGACAAATAAAGAAGAGTAATATGTTACTTACTTGATTTACCCAAAGCTTCATCTAGAATCATCAAATAACCCTAGCCTCCAAGCATCATATGATCATCATTATTGAAGGAGGAATAGGCTATGTTTTCCTTGTAACAAGAAGGGATCATAAGGATCTTGAAGTGGTAGTGTAGGATTTTGACAAAAATCAACATAAAGGGGTTAGGTTGTGAGAATGAAAATGTCGTAGGTTAAGAGAATAGAAGAAGAAGAAGGTGGGAGCATTTCGTGAAAGTGAATATGAAAGACAAGAGAGATGGCCATTCAAAATGCTAAAGTGTCGTGAGTGGTGAGTGACAAGTGTTGTGACACTTGTTACTTGCCACTTGTCCTTTTAATGTGGTCATCATTTGACCATTTTTTAATAATTAGTCTATTTACCTCCAAATTCTAGTCTAATTGTCTCCTAATTTTTTATGACACTTTTTAATAAATCTTATAGTCATTTATGAAAATTTCCATTACCATGTGACTCTTATTTATACTACTATTCATCAATTGTTCTGCCACTTGACATTTTTCTAGTCCAAAAAAATCCTTAAATTCTAGAAAATTCTCATATTTCACTAAAACTTTTAATTCACTAATACACTCCAACTCAATTTTTAAGACATATAATTCATAATTCACATTATAATCGAATTAAAACAACCATTTATACCCAGAAAATGTTAAATAAGTGCATAAACAATTCATTGTAATGTGTGCAATCATCAAATTCATGTATGTGCATGCTAACATTATGTGTGAGCATGAAATGTATTTTTCTAACTTCTTATTGCTATTTCTCAATTACGAAAATCTAGGATTCTAATCCTTAATATGAAAACAGATGTTATAATGCTCCCCCTTAATAACTTTTGTTCCTCTAATATCACATTGACTTATTCTAATGTCTATTCATTCTTACTAGTTTCTTCACACATTCAATTTATTTGTAACCTTAACTTCTTATATTGGTAACACATTCATCAAATCTAATTTGTATTCCATGAATATATTTACATAGAATATAGTGTGGACCTAAGTTCATTTGCAATCAAGAATTCAATCACATAGTTGGATACTTTACATCAAACAAAATTCATACACTCTCAGCAACATATTCTACCTCTTATGCCTAAGTCTTCGTTAGAAATGGGACTCCAATATTCACTTTTGATTCATTACATGTTCATTTTTGATTTGTTCCTTCATTGATCATTCTTAAAAATAAACCATCTGGTCTATTTAACCTAATTCAGTGAAATTCTTCTTAGAAAGAAGATTTCTTGCTATTATCATCTATACTGTTCATGTAATCTTTATCAATCAACTATTTTCATCATTGCTTGTCTGCCATTCTTAGTACCTCAAGAAGATTAATTTCAACTATTTATAATATATCAATAAGATCAATTTATGACATAACTTATATGATCAGAATATCCTTTATAATAAGGCTTAGTGAAGTAGTAAGCAAATTCATTTACTCTTATGCCTTGGTATATACCATCAGGATCATTTCATCTTTCTAAAGATGTAATTATGACACTTCATCAATTAATAACTGATGCTAAGGATACCTTAATCTCATTTGATTATGGACAACACTTCTCCTTTTGTGCCTGCCCTTAATCGTGGGGACTATGCCACGATCGTGCCCTTTTTCTTTTCCTCAAATTCATCACACATAATAACATCATTAACAATCTCAATCTATCCCCGATTGATCACTATAAGGACTTTCATGTATTACTCCAATTCATCTTAGACTTTGAACTGTGGGAACTATGACTAACAAATATTTAATAAGTCATAGATTGTTTCCTATATTATCTCCATACATATAATAAATATGTGCTCAATATTCTCACTTGTCATGATGATCCCATTATCAAATATATACTCACAAAACTTAACCTTGGCGACTTTTACATGAATTGCTATCATTATCTCACTTTCTAATGACCATTTCGTGATACATTCATATGTTCACAATCAATACGGAATTATAGATGCATAATCATCCTCAAATTCCAATCTCAATTCCGCCAACATATTCTTATGCTAATTCATAACTCTTATCACATTTATCAAACAATCATTTCAAGTCCAAGTTCATCTTCTTAAGGTCATAATAAATTTTTGATTTCATTCCATTATGCTTGTATACTTTAATCTCATCTTTTCTACTTATATCTCTATTTTTCTCAAATAATCTACGACAATGCATTTACGTCTATATCACATTCGATGATATATCATCACAGTACAATATTAATGTCATATTCAATAATACATCCACCAATACAATTGTGTTGAATCTTTATTTGTCATATCTAAACATATACTATTTCTCATTTCTATACATTCACAAACTTTGATTTTCTTACATTCTGATAGATCATCGTTCTTATCAATATTTCTATAAGTTCAAACTCTTAAAAATATTCATGCGTGTGACTAATGTAAATGCGACTCAGACTAGGGATCAATTGCCACTGCATGCTAAGACATGTCTAAAATGCATGTAACTTGACACATATTTTGAAAAACGTCCATATAAAAAATACTAAATATGGGCTCTAATACCAAATTGTAGCACTCCACTCTTACAGGACACGACCCGACATCTTGAGTAATATCCGAGTACGTACTCTATGAGAGTGGCATACTAGAACAGTCAATCAATTGAACTCATTACAAAATTTTCATAAATCACACGCATATTACAGAAAACCACTGATCAAATTGGGCCCATATTTTTATTTCATAAACATCGCAATCACAATTGTTATTACACTTATTGATCAATCTCATTTACAAACATTTCCAATTTGAAAATTTATTACAAACAGAATTATTCAAATACACATGATACAATAATTGTGGAATACATAATTTGATACAAAAATAAAGAAATATAAATGCAGACGTGAACTAATCCTGATCACTATATCTTACTCGAATGCAGTGGCTAGACTCCAGTTTGTCTAACGGGGTAACTTCTCTGAGCCTGAAAAATAATGTTGTAATTTTGGTGAGTTTTGCAAACTCAATGAGTGGACCATCCTTGATGACTCACATAATCATATAACACATCAATTCATATAATCATATAATTCACATCACTTCATCAGTTCATCATGTTGAGTCATATACATTTCATATTCACTTAAAAAATATATCACATTCAGAAATCAATCAAATTATTTAAATCATATATATCATATGCATATTCAGTGCTCATGAGACTCACTTTTAATTTGTTATTGTTGTGACCGAGTATCTATAATTGTCCTATATCTATTGTGGATACCAGGCTCATTGATAACTGTCCCGTATCCGTTGAGGATATTGAAATCATTATACATAATGAACCTTTGGCTCTTAATCACATTCTGAATTTTAAGCTCGTTTTTACTTTCTAAACTTTAAGTTCTTTTTCGGTGGCTATTCTGGTCATAACAACCTTTATATTGTGAGAATGAAAATGTCGTGGGTTAAGAGGAGGAGAAGAAGAAGAAGAAGAAGGTGGGAGCATTTCGTGAGAGTGAACATGAAAGATAAGGGAGATGGCCATTCAAAATGATAAAGTGTCGTGAGTGGTAAATGGCAAGTATTATGACACTTGTCACTTGCCACTTGTCCTTTTATTGTGGTCTCCATTTGACCACTTTTTAATAATTAGTCTATTTGCCTCTAAATCTTAGTCTAATTGTCTCCTAATTTTTGATGACACTTGTCAACAAAACTCAAAGTCATTTATAAAAATTTCCATTGCTATTGGACTCTTATTTCTACTACTATTCATCAATTGTTCTGTCACTTGGTATTTTTCTTAGTCCAAAAATATCCTTGAATTCTAGAAAAATTCTCATATTTCATCGAAACGTTTAGTTCAATACTTATACACTCCAACTCAATTTTTAAGACACATAATCCATGATTCATGTTATAATCTAATTAAAACAATCATTTATACTTAAAAAATGTCAAATGAGTGCATGAACAATTCAATATAATATATGCAATAATCAAATTCACGTGTGTGTATGGTAACATTATGCGTGAGCAGGAATTGCATTTTTCTAATTTATCATTGCTATTTCTCAATTACAAAAATCTAGGATTTTAATCCTTAGCATGGAAACAAGATGTTACATCCACTCATCACTAAACACATCAAACAATCCGTGAAATATATAATTATGATCAACCTCTTGCCTTAAACAATAATTAATCAAATAAAATACACAAAACACACTAACACTAACAAGAATATAAATCTAATTACTAAAAATGTGATTATCGTTTAAGAAAACATTAAAAATTCACTATAAATCTTAGAAAATATACTATAATTTACACCTATCATAATCTCCTTAGTAATTTTCTCCTTCTCTTGATGTGCATTCCTGAAAATTTTGTAGTTTCTTTCTTTCCAAATAGTGCATAGTTTAGCGCCAAATGCCATCATAATTATAACTATATCCCCTCTATACTGGCTTTTGTATCCCAGTATCCAGTCTAAGAAATCCTTCCCGATAAATGTTTTGTCAATTATGTCTTTCTAGATTGCTCTGAAAAAACACAATTGAAGTATATATGATTTAGGGATCCTATAGCCTTATTGAAGTTATCTTGTCAAGGGTCAGAAGTCAAAGTGACATATTTATCCTAGAATAATGCACTCTAACCTATTTTATGCACCTAAAACAACCTAGCTCATTAGGATAATCGCTCCGTAGGTTTCTAAGAATCCGTTCCTTCGTCTTTTTATTTTCTATTCATTTAAAATAGAAAATAAAAATTGTTAAAAGCCCCAGGAATTTGTACTCAAAATCAAAACTTCTGCCAGTACTTGTACAACTATGTTCTATGCGTTTTACAAGCGAAAGGAATTCAATAACAAAGCAAAGATCTGGTGATCCATTCACAATTACAGAATTTTTCATAATATGTTGACCCTCTCAAGCAGATTGTTCACCGTAATGGAAAATGCATCCTTGAACTTCTCAAGCTGAGAATTTAAATCTCCATATACCAACCCAGGCAACAGTTCAAATACTATGTACCTTCTCATGTCATCTCGCTCCTTCACAGACACATTCATCAACCTTTCTGTCACATTCACCTTTCTATGTCTCACTTCTTCTTGATCTATATGTATCGAGTATCTGCCGTGATCCTCAGGTAAATGCCAGGGGTATTGATAGTACGCAGTGAAAGGATCGAAAAGTACTGGTATGCAACCAGAAATCAGAGAATCGAAAACAGATTTTCTAGTTGGACTATCACCAGGAGGCTGTAAGCAGAACTCAGACCCGACAAACAGCTCAAGAACCTTCTCAGGTCGACCACATCCACCTGAACTGCAATTCAAAAACTGACATTTATCGCTTGCTGAAGTGCACTGATCAATCAATATTGTTCTTATGCTTTCGGGTTGATATGGCCGTGCTGCCCCTGCAAAACTCACAAGACTGCTTCGGGCTGCTCTTATAACCTTTAGCTGCCATGAAACAATATCATCATCAGAATCTGGATGGAAGAAGGTTGGATGTGGAATTCCGATCTCGTTAACTTCCCAGGGTTGCCTTTCTAGCAGGAGTTTTATTGGGTTTTGCATTTGCTCTAGACGTAAAAGCCTAGTACCCCAAGGAGAATCAATCCTTCTTCTAAAGTCCCATGAAACTTTTCCCAGCACAAACACATGATCCTTACCAGAATTCTGAATCCAAGTTTTTCTGGGTTCAAGCCACTTGATAAGTTCCAGTGCCAATGTGTCTTTTACATCATTGGACACATTCTGGAAATGCCACCTCAGGATGTCTAATCCACCATAATATGGGACATAAAAGAGCTTTGCTTCATTTTCATTGTAAACCCTGCATGGATGCTTCAAAATTTTCGCATGAAATATTGGCTCCAATAGGTACTGATGGGTATTATACCAGCCCTTTCCAAATTCTGTCGACAATGGCTCACCCAATCCTTCATTAGTGAAATATTTACAGAAATCTGCCCATGGAATCATATCTCCACATTGGCCTATCAAGTCCTTATTGAACTTGGATGGTAGATCATAGACATATAAACCCCTTCCCTCACAGGCTGGGAAAGTTCTGTTCGATTTCCAGGATCGATGAAGCTGCATTTGGTCCTCAACAACCTTATTGGCAATTGCAATTTCTTCATCATACTTCCCTTTGATAATTTCATCCATCACAATATATTGTGGATACTCCCTGACAACCTTTTCAATCCCCTTAATATTGTCGTTAACAGTATTGGCAGGACTGACATCAGTATTGTCTTTGACACTTCCAACACCGTCGCTGGAACTAACATCGATTTCTTTGGTATTGGTAATGTTGGTGTCAGGACTAGTTGAACTGTTGTTAAGAACTGCAGTTGGGACTTCGAAGTTAGGCCTGGTACCCGCAGAGAGGCAATAAAGATTGTTGAGCTTCCGAGAGGAGAAGCAAACATGAAAACCGTTGGAGGAGGTAATAATAGTGGATGATGCCCACAGAAAAATGAGAATGGAAAGAAGAATTACAGCAGGGATTCGCAGCAGAACCTTAAGCAAAAAAGTAAAACAGAAACAAACTTCTTTCGGTTGAGTCTTTTTTGATGGTCTAGATTTTCTCTTGGAAACATAAATTGCCATTTTCAGAAAAACACTGTTGTTGCTTTCACAGTTTTCCTTCTGGTTTTCTAGTAGCAGAATGTCACCAAACACAGTAGTTGTCTTTGAACTTGGCTGCACGTATCAGGGTCACCACCTGATTTGCTTGCACGTTTGTGTCCATGAATTGTGAGAACTGATGATTTGAAACTAAAAACGGAAAAAGAAAAAATGATTAGTGAGACTCGCCGACAGACCTTTCTGTCGCTTATAAAATGGCATGTTTGTGCATATCCACTCCAGGTCAATTAATAAACATATTGAAACATGACTTGACACTGCTCGTTTAAGAATAGTTATTGGAGTCAAACAATATAATTGGGTACTTCTTTTGCAACCCAAATAAGGCATAGGCTACTTCATCTGCTAGTCTATGTTAGGCAGACCTTGAACCATCGATATAAATGGAAAATTCTTTTGGTACATCTGAAAGCAGAAAATGCTGCTTTGTTCAGCAACGTAGCACTTTGCTAACCGACCGTGCATATTATAGTCATTTGCTCCAAAAATTGAAATTAAAAGAATTCTACAATAGTTATTTTTTGAAGTTCATCAGTTGAGTCGTCCTATATTAAAAGGAAAAAAAAAAATACAACATTAGAAACATACAATTCATTATTCTAAAATTTGAGGACACCATGTTTAACTGTTTTAAACAAATAATACTGTCGTTCTTTATTTAATGTATTTATCGTTAAAAATATCAATCATATTGAGGAAGGAAAAGTGGGAAAATATTTTTTAAACACTTGTTAAACAATTTAATTGTTCCATCCACAACAGATTTGTCCAATATGTTTAAGAACTTATTCAGTTAGTTCTAATTTGTAATAAGAAATAAAGGATTCATAATAAAAAAATGAGAATGAAAAGTAGAAATCATAATAAGAAGGAAATTAAATAATTATGTGTATTTAGTATGCGATCGTTAAACAACAATAACAACACCCAGTGAAAGTTCTCCCTGAAATGCAGGACTTCGAGAGGTTCAATAGTACGTAGCCTTATTCCTACTAAGTAGAAAGACTGTTTTCAATAGACCCACATATAACTTAAAATAATGACAATATGAAATATATATATAAATACTTATAAATAAAAATATAAAAATATATAATGCGGTACACAATATATAACATATAAAACATGATAACGAATAACAATAAAAGATATATAAGTAAATAAATACATCAATAAGAGAAAAGACAAGTACAAGAATAAATCAAAGCATTCATTATAAGAAAGTAATTAAACTAAGTAAGAAATTGCTTAGGCGGCGAAAAAAACTAGGAGGGAAGTATTATGTAATAAAAAAAGGCTAATTATAAAGCGAAAGACTCAAAGGAAAATGTTTATAAGATTTAAGAGAACGAGAAAGACCTCTCTAAATGAGATTTCTTATTTGAATCCTAGTACATCAAAAATTTTTATTACAGGTCATTTACTTGATAAGTTAGAGCCATATCATACTTGATCACTTGTTCCAATTCTTCTTAGACTTTCCTTTTTTTTTTCTCTTACAGTCTCTTAGAATTATTTTCTCGTATCTTCTTACTGAAGCGCCAGAGTGTCTCTTTTTAAAATGTTTAAACCACTTAAGCTTTACTCTCTTAATTTAACATTAATATTGGCTACCTTTAATTCCTCTCTTACCAATACATTATGAACTTTTTCTCTTATAGTAAAATTACATATACAACGGAGCATCCTCATCTTCACCACTATTTGCTTATGACCATGCACTTATTTGATAAGCCAACACTCCGAAATGATAAAGCTTGTCCGACCTAATCTCTAAATGATAGAATTTGCCTTAAGCTTGAGTGATATTTTCTTGTCACATAAAACTCTTCATGTACTTCTTCATTTAAGCCACCCTTATCTGATATGGTGGACTACATATTGATTGATCTCTCCATTACTATGGATGATAAACCCTAGATATTTAAAACACTCCTTTTGTGTATAAATTATGAACCAATTTTTACCTCTACATTAAAAGCCACCATTTCACCCAAAAATTTACACTCTAAGTACTTAGTCTTAGTTCTATTCAATTTAAAACTTTCTCTAACGTATTTCTCCAACTTTCTAATTTGACATTGACACTCTCTTTTGGCTCATCCACTAAGACAATATTGTAAGAAAACAACATACATCAAGGCAATTTTCCTTGAATATTATTGGCGAGCTCATCCACCATTACTGCAAACAAAAAAATGCTCAAAGAGGAGGCTTGGTGTAGCTCAATATCAATAGAAAATTTTTTATGTCCTTCTATTGTCCTTACTCTAGTCTGTACCTCTTCAGACATTTCCCTACTAATTTGTATATAGGTCAAAGGAACTCCCTTAATCTTTAAACACCTCTACATGATTTCCCTAGGTATCTTATTATAAGCCTTATCCAAATCAATAAAAACTAAGTGTAGATTAATCTGTCTTTCCTTGCAATATTCTATTAATCTTCTTAGGAGACGAAAAGCCTCTACTGTGGATCTTCCTGGTATGATGCCAAATTGGTTCTCTAAGATACCATCATCCTTTCTCACTCTTTTCTCAATTACCTTCTCCCACAAGTTCATTGTGTAACTAAGTATTTTGATACCTCTATAGTTAATGCAACCTTGGATGTCCCCTTTGTTTTTGTATAGGGGAATTATCATACTCCACTTATATGACATTTTAGCAAACTTAAGGATTACATTGAAAAGCTTGGATAGCCTAGTAATACACTCTTTGCCTAGGTTCTTCTACAGCTTTATGGGTAACTCATCAGGCCCTACTGCCTTTCCACTCTTTATCTCCCTCAAAGCTCTTTTAATTTTTCCCTTATAATCTACCTATAATGAGTTAGGTTACGAAACCTCTCGGACGTCCTAAGATCAGTTAAAGAAATGTTTTCCTCTATACCTTCATTAAATAGAATATAGAAGTAACTCTATTATCTTCTTTTGATGTCATTCTCAGCCATGAGCACTTGTTCTACTTCATCTCTTATACAATGAAGTTTATCTAAGTCTTTCGTTTTCCTTTCCTTAACTCTCGCCAACATAAAAATATCCTTTTCTCCCTCTTTAGTTTCCAATCTTTGGTACAATTTCTTGTAAGCTCAGCTTTTGACTACTGAGTTTTTCTTCTTAGCCTTTTTTTAGCCAGTTTGTATGTTACTCTTTTAGCTTCTCTCTACTTCTATGGTGTTATCCAATAGAGCTTTATAGGTTACCTTCTTAATCTTAACCTTTTCTTATATATCTTCATTTCACCACTAAGACTCCATTTTACTACCATTAGGCCCTTTAAAAACTCCCAAGATCTCTTTAGTTGTATTCCTTAAAGGAGTTACTACTCTCTCCCACATTTGTTCATCATCTCTTTCCAATTTCCATTTAGCTTTAAATATTACTTTATCCCTAAGTTGCTTCACTGTGTCCTCTTTTAGATTCCACCATCTAAATCCAGTACACCTCTTAGGATATCTCCTCTTCCTCCGTCCCTTAATTATCAGATCCAAAACTAATAGTCTATGCTAAGTTGACAAGCAAATGTTTGGTATCACCTTATAATCCTTGCACCTAGGTTAATCGCTCTACCTTACAAGGAAGTAGTCAAATTGAGTTTTTGTGATTCTACTCTTAAAAGTCACCAAGTGTTCCTTATTTACCTTAAAAATAATTGTATATTGATTAATTTTTTGTGAGTTAGTTAATTATGAATTAAATGCAAGTGTGTGGCATAGTTGTAACTAATACTGGCAAATACAAGTTAATCTGATGAGGACTATAAGTACTCGTAATTACCATTATCTTATTATCTAATCTATAATTGGTTTTGATTTTTAATTTAAAAGAAAACAAAACTAAGCAAGTAAAATAAATGGCAACAAGATTGACTTAGACAATTAAGACAACACTTAGTAAACTATCAATATCATAAAAATAGTATCTAGGTTTTGAATCCCCCTAAAACCATTAGCAGATTAATCTTTTATTATGTAATTGTTTTATTGATTTGTTAGACCATAGAGATTCCTATGGTATGCTAATATTTGATCTTGAGTCTAGTAACTAATCTTAAGGTTTTAACCAAATTACTCAGGTTAAAGTTTATAGGAATACAAAAATTTCTTTCCAACATCTCTTTACATATCTTTCCTTTGCCTTCTTTCTGCTGATTTTCCCATTCTTCCCTCCCTTTCCCTTTTTTGAAAACAATTTTTTCCCACCAGAGTCTTCTTCCTCCCTTTTAGGCTAAACACGGGGTTTGGCAGTGGAGGCTCCACCCTCTTCGAAAGACTCTCTGCCCTTCTAGGCTACCATAGAGCACGAAGATCCTCTTTTTTTAAAGAAGATTTTCCTATTCTCTCCTGGGATACACATGTTGTGGGAAATGCTATCTTGGCTGATAACAGTAAGCAAGTTATTGAAGATCAACAACCGCACAACCAACCTATTGCTGTGTGGAAAAATAAGGTTCACATTTAACATTACAAAGGATATCTCAATCACTATCAGAATGTGGTTAAGGATGGAGAAGTTACCCCTCCTATTGAATTATTGAAAACAGGTGCGGAAGCTTGATCATTTGCTTTAGTTGGTTTCTTTTAGTCTAATAGAACAACCTTCTTGGTTGTGGAAGCTTGGGCCAAAGCTTAGTGGAATAAGAAGGGATAAGACAAAGTGATGCTCATGGTAGATGGATCCATTCTCTTTAAATTTAGGGACAATACCAACTTAACAAAACTTGTTGAGTTGGGGCCTTGGCATGTTAGGAATCAACCCCTCTTTGTTTAAAGGTGGAAACTAGGTATGACTCTTGATAAAAGCTCAATTGATGGTTGCCTTTGTGGGTGAACTTTCACAACTTACCCATAGAGTTTTGGACAATTTCTAGACTTTACTTTCTAGTTAGTTCCATAGGGAAGCCATCTGTATAGATACACAGACAGTAATAATGTAAAGACTTTGTTACGCTAGGATATGGATAGAAGTCCAGAACTATACCTCTCTTCTTAATAAGCTTTCTTTCATGAGATTGAGTGAATTGGGTAAGGTTGAATAAGTTGAGATTTCAATTACCTATATGTAGAGGCCTAGCAATATTACCAAAGAATAGAGACCAACTGACAAGACATTTATATGCAGTTGTTATGATGAACTTATGGTGACTGAGAGGGATACTTATACTCATAAACAAGTTACTATTGTACTTGAACAACATGAGCATATGGAGAATTAGGGTAATGGGAATTCTCCTTCAGGTAAGACTTCTGAGGAAGTGGCTCAGCAGATTACTTTAATAGAAGTCACTACTGCACTTGAAAAATCTGATCATATGGAGAATCAGGGCAATGGGAATTCTCCTTCAGATAAGACAACTCAGGAAGTGGCTCAACATATTACTTTTACAAAGGAAACTGGTAAGGAACTTGGGGTGATTGTTGATATAAGACAAGCAGAGACTAGTGTCACAAAGGAAGCTACTCCTCTGCAAGTGAAACTTCTATTTAATGATCCAGATATACTAGATACTACTACAGTTGATAATGTACTGGAGGAACCATTGGAAGCTACAAGTCCTAACGTACTTGTTGTCAATACAACTGTCCAAGCTAACACTAGAATTCTGAACAACACAATATGAAGGAGATCAATATAGAAAAAAGTTAAGAAGATATTAATAGGGGACTCCCCCTCATATGTCAATCCTAGTATGCAACACAAGAGGGATGAATGACCCACTTAAAAAACTAGTTATGAAGGAGATGGTAAGAGAGATGAAACCTGATTTCATTGGTTTGCTTGAAACTGAAATAAAAAAAACCCTCATAACCTCTCTATATCAAGTTTTTAGGTTGCTCATTGGGAGATGATATCCAACATTAACTCTCATTTCAGTGGCAGGATTATCCATCTTTTTAACTCTTGTCTAATGGCAGTATAGGCTATAGAAGAAACTGAACAATTGATTCATCTTTCATGTCTCACTTTTATATGCTTCTAATTTTAGCTTCTAATGAGAGAAACTATGGAGGGACCTAAAATGCATTGAACCCATAATTTAACTAACTTGGCTGGCGGTAGGTGATTTTAATTGCTCCCTTACCTTGGTAGAAATTGAGGGCGGTTGGAATGGGCATCCAGGACTCACAAAGCTAGGAATTAGCTACCTTTCTCATGCATATGGATTTGGTGGATCTCAATCACACTGGACGATTCCTTACTTGGTCAAATAACCATCAGGGTAGATGGTTACTTAAAGAGAAGCTTGATCGTGCTCTTGTTAACTCCCTATGGCTGATAGAATTTAATAACTCTTTTGTTCGTTTTGGTAGGAACTTGACGTCAGATCACTCTTTTATGCTCATACAACGTCTTGCTTCTTTCAACATACAAGGTTATCCCTTCATATTTTTTAATGCACTTACTAGTTTGGAGGGATTCCAGGAAGCCGTTGCTAACTGTTAGGTATCTAAAGTAGAAGGTTACAATTCTTATCAACTGATAACTAAACTTAGATTGATGAAAGCTGTGCTGAAAATTTTCTATTGCAAAAGAATCTCAATTTCCAGCACCTCAAGGAGCATCTTCGATAGGTTCAGGAAAATTGTTATTTGTCTCCACATAAATCTGAATAAAAACAGTTAGAACGAACTTGTTTACATCATTAACATATCGCTCTTCAGTTTCAAAATTTTGTGATGCGAAAGAAGGCAAGGCTAAATTGGTTAAAGGATGGGGATGCCAATACACAATTTCTTCATTCTTCTTTATTTTGTAAGGAATATCAACAAATAGTAGGCAAGTGCATGTTAAAAAAAATTCACTCTTAGAAATTGCCAGGAACTACTTTCTTAACTTGATATGTTTTGCTTCATCTTTTTCTCTAAATTCTCTCCTTTTGTCGCTATTTGATTGTCAGTAGTATCAAACAACCAAAGAGATATTGGTCTCACCTATCACTACACACGATGTGAAGAAAACGCTCTTTAGTTTGCTCCCTCCAAGTCCCCTGGTCTAGATGGTTTTAATGCCATATTTTTCCAATCTAATTGGGACATCACAGGATTGTTGTTTACAGCCATTGTTCTGGAATTTTTTGAATCATCAATATTACTTCAGGAAATCAATTTTACACATATCTGGCTAGAACTAACTAAAAAAATTGAATCCTAATAGCATGTGTGACTTCCGCCCTATATCATGTTTTAATACAATCTAGAAGACGATCTCCAAGATCATTGCTGATCGCCTTAAATTGGTTGTCCCCAGCATAGTTGATAAAGCACAAAGTGCTTTTCTCTCGAACCGTTCTATGGGTGATAATGTTCCATTACTTAAGGAGCTGATTAAGGATTATAAATTTGGTAAGAAGATCAATAGCTACTTCTTAAAAATCAATTTCTAAAAAGCTTTTGACATTATTAGCTGGAATTATATTCAGTTTTTCCTAGAATACTTGCATTTGCCACAACAGTTTATAATATGGATTATGACATGCATCCAATCTCCAACGTTTAATGTCTTAGTGAATGATGTTCCTTTAAAGCAGTTCAAAACAACTAAAGTAATAAAAAACGGGACCCCTTTATCCCCTTATTTGTTTACACTTGCAATACAAGGACTCTCTAGGTTATTACGTAAACTTATCAGCTGCAATTGTGCCTTTAAGTTTCATTATACATATAGAGAAGTAAACCTTACTCATCTTATGTACACTAATGATTTGATCTTATTTTGTGTAGCCGATTCACACTCAATCACAATGTTGATGCATACTGGATTTGTTTGCGCGATGATCTGGCCTTAAAATTAAATTCGGATAAAAGTTATGTATACTACTAAGCTTATGTGAGAAACATTAATGCTCTTAATGGTCTTATAGGTCTGAATATCCAGCCTATACCTTTTTGCTATTTGGGCATTCCTATAACAACCTTTAAACCAAAGTTTGCAGATTGTTTACCAATTATTGAAAGGATGAAATCCAAGGTATTAGCATGGCAGAATTGATCATGGTGCCCGACTTACTTTGATCACATTGGTTCTTAATAGTATACACATGCACTGGACTGCTCATGTTGTTATCCCTAAGAAGGCTATGAAGGAAATGGATTGAATTATGAAGTCCTTCCTATGGTCTAGTAGACTTGATGACTCAAGAAAAGTTAAGATCAAATGGTCTAAAGTGACAGTCCTTAAGAAGTTTGGTAGACTCGGAATCATCTCTAGTTCTGAAATGAAATATGTCTTAATGTGCAAGAGGATTTGGCAAGTCATAATTGATCATAAAGTTCTTTGGATTAAACGATTACATGAATTCTATTTAAGGTGCACGAAAATTTGGATAGCTGATTTTGCCAACGAGGGTTCTTGGATACGTCAACAAATGTTAAAGCTTAGACATATCATCTATCCTTGTATCAAACATACAATTGGGAATGGTGAAAGGACATGGATTTGGTATGATAATCAGTTGGAAATTAGTCCTTTGGTGCAATCAACATAATTTTCTCACCTTAGAAACCGAATGCCATTACAGCTCAGAGTCTCCTCCCTGATTATGGAACAGATATGGCATAGTAACTTTAGGGGATTCCAAGCCCTAGTTGCTCATTTTCCTACTCTGTGCAGGTCCAAATGAAGATACACTAATTTGGACACTAACTTCGAATGGTTAGTACATAAATCAATCTTGTCATAAATTGTTTGCTAACACAAATACATAAGTCCCTTGGTTCTATATTATTTGGAAACACTTTCTATGCCCCAAAGCTTATTTTATTTCTTGGCTTGTGATCAGAAATAGACTCCAAACTAAGAATCAATGGCATGGAAATGATGACATGTTACGTTTGCTATGCAACAGAGAGGTTGAGGACATAGAACATTTTCTTTTAATGTATCTTTTCTAAATCTATTTGGAGTAGTATGATACACATGTTACTAAGTAATAATAGTGTCATCACCATTTATAACATTTGGAGGGAAAGAAATTGAGGGAGATTCATAGATGAAATGCAAGAGAAATACCAGCTGACTAGTAGAATAGCGAACCATATTTAAGCATGGTTGGTGGCACACCATGCATAGCAAAATCTTTCTGTGGAGATGAAATGTTGGTCGAATCTATAACTATCTTTTTTTTCTATTTTTTGATAGTTGTATTGCCTTAAGTTACCTCCTTTTGGTACGTCGCACATGTAAGGTTGGCATTATGCCTTAAACTCTCTATTATGTAGTGTAACGTCCCATATTAGGGGTTAAAATGTTGAGAAATTTCAATGCATAGTATACTTTGCATAATTGAGTTTTTGCTTATTTATGCATATGTAATTTTAAACTCGTATAAATTATTGTACATGCATTCATGACATTCTAGGTGTAATTGGTTTTAGAATTTTGATTAAGATGAGAATTTTGGTCTCTTAGTGATGGAAGTTTATTTGGAAATTATTAGTAATATTTCAAAATTTTTTGGGAATTTTAGGAATTTTTTGGGAATTTTGGGATATTCAGAAAAATTGACAAATGGCTTAATGACATGTAGCACTCTTTGTGGATGACAAATGGCTCACATGCAATGGGGCCATGTGTCAAGATATCAATTAAACACGCAAGCATGTGTTTTGAAAGGCAATTTACTGTAACTCTTTGTTATTCTTCGGATTTTGGAGTACTCTTTGAAAATCACCGAACCTTCATCATCGATTATTGTTGTTGATTTTTTTTAAGTTAGTGTTATCCTTTGTAAACAAAACAATTTAGCCCAGCTAAGAATTTGTTTCTCGTTGGTTTTATTTCTTCAACCTTCCACCGAACCCTGTTCTTCACCTTCACCGTCGAAGAATTTGAAGAAAAATCAAGTAAGTGATATTCTAACTCTGAGTTTTGTGAATGATTTGGATGATATGCTAGTATTGGAAATGAATGCATGCATATAAAGGTATAGCAGTAGAGTTCGGAGAATACATGTCCTAAATGACTCAGATGAGGATTTGAAATTGTGAATGTGGGAAA
>JANVCQ010000232.1:33485965-33496651 GCA_025531925.1 Erythroxylum plowmanianum
GATTACACAATTCAACCCCCTTCTTGTGTAGTTTACATATTATATTAGATTTCTATATTAACAAGTGATTTACTTCAGTTGGTATTAGAGTGAGGTTTCCAAGAAACACTATCACAAAGTGATGACAAAGATCCATAGCTAAAAACCATGTTTTTATAGCTAAAGATGCCTCAGTCATAAGACCTCCTACAATCAATGGTGAGGATTATCATTATTGGAAGGACAAGATACGGCTCTTCATAGATTCCACACATATTGATCTTTGAGATATCATCAAGAATGGTTCATATACACCAACAGATGATGAAGGCAATATTATCTCTCGTGACAAAAGGTCAGCCGATCAACAAATTCGATTTCAGTTGAACTCAAAGGCCATGTTCTTTCTAAGTTGTGCCCTAAGTAGAAGTGAATATGATAAGGTTCATAGATGCGTATCTGCAAAGGAGATGTGGGACATATTAGCGATTATACACGAAGGCACTAATTAAGTAAAAGAGTCCAAGATCAATATTCTTGTTCATTAGTATGAGCTATTCAAGATGAAAGATGAGGAGACTATTGATCAGATGTTTGGATGATTTCAAACAATCGTTAATAGACTTAAAGCTCTTGGGAGAATCTACGATAATCAAGATCATATCAAAAAGATTCTCAGAAGTCTACCTAAAAGATGGAGACCCAAGGTTACAGTAATACAAGAGACCAAGGACTGAAGTAAGCTGAAGTTAGATGAATTACTTGGTTCACTGAAGATACATGAAGTAGAGCTTGATGCAGAAGATAAACCTAAAAGAGATAAATCATTAAAGGCTGGTCAGAAGAATAAAAAAAACCAAAAAAATAGAAACACTTCTTCAAAAACATTAAAGATTGAAGAAATCAAGAATGATGATGCCAGTGAATCTGATCAAGATTCAAGTGAAGGTGATGATGATCCTTCATTTAAAGAAAGATTAGGAGGATGTGGAAAAAGAAAGCGAAAGGAAATAAAGACTTTTCTTTTAAGAAGAATAGCAAACATGAAGCCAAGATTGAGAAAACTTCTATCACCTGCTATGAATGCAACAAATCATGACATTACAAGTCTGAATATCCATTGCTCAAAAGAAAATAGAAGAAAAGTAAAGAAAACAAAAAGAGCATGATGGCAATGTGGGAAGATTTGGACTCGTCCGAATCTGACTTCGATTCAAAGGCATCAAAACAAGAAAATATATGATTGGTAGCTGAAAAGGAATGTGACGATGAGGTAACTTCTAACTTTAATGATCTTCAAGAGGCATATTTAGAATTGTTAGAAGATTTGCATGCTATGTTAAAGTAATATAGGATTTTGAAAAAGAAATTTGTTGAAAGCTTGAAGAACACAGAATTGTTAGAGAAAAGAAAATGTTTTTCTTAAGAAATAAGTAGACGATATGAAAAAGAAAGTAACTGTAAATAGATCTGAGGAAATTAATCAACTAAAACAAAGGATTAATAGTCTTTCAGCAGATTTATCAACATTTACTAAAAGTTCAAAAAGGATGAATGATATGATTGGAAAATATAGACATCCAAAGGATAAGAGTGGTTTAGGGTTTACTAATAGTAATGTTCGTCATAATAAAAGTTTTGTTCCTAACAGAAAGAAAAAGAAGCAATATTCTTATTATTCGAGGAATTATTGTAAGTCTAACCCCAAAGAACCCAAGAAAATATGGGTACCTAAGAAAGACATAATATATACTGCAGATCTCCCTTCTTGGAAAAAGCAACCAGTACCAATGGTACTTAAACAGTGGATGCTCGCGACACATGACAGGAAGAAGGTCTATGTTCCTAAACCTCCAAAATAAGCATGGAGGATCATTAACTTTTGAAGATAACCAGCAGGGAAAAATTGTTGGAATCAACAAATTTGGTAAAGATTCATTTACATCTATTGATAATGCTCTGTTAGTTGAAGGATTAAAGCATAATCTAATTAGTGTAAGTCAATTATATGATTCTGGCTTTGAAGTATCCTTTAATCAAAATTCGTGTATAGTCAAAAACAAAGAAGAAACAATCTTTATAAGATTAATTTAAATGATTTGAAAAGTCAAAATATTTCATGTTTTATATCGACAGATGAGGAAAAACTAATTTGGCATAAAAAGCTAAGTCATGTTAGTTTTAAACATATTTCCAAGTTAGTTAGACATGATTTGGTAAGAGGATTACCAAAAATAAGTTTTTGAAAAGATTTCTTTTGCGAGAGATGTCATAAAGGAAAATAAGGTAAAACATCTTTTTCGAATAAAATGTTGTATCTTCTTCTAGACCTCTAGAGTTGTTACATATAAATTTATTTGGTCCAACCAGAGCACTAAGTCCTAGTGGAAAGAAGTATGGTCTTGTAATTATTGATGACTTCACTAGATTTTGTTGGATATGGTTTCTATCACTTAAAGATGAATCTCTTAAGTGTTTTAAAGTTCTTTCCAAAAAGTTACAAAATGAAAAAGGAATTTCTATTACTGGAATTAGGAGTGATCATGGTGGAGAATTTGAAAATGAAAAATTCAGAATGTTTTGTGAAGAGAATGGAATTTTCCATAATTTCTCTGCTCCTAGAACTCCACAACAGAATGGAGTTGTAGAAAGAAAGAACAGGATGATTTAGGAAATGACAAAGACTATGCTATGTGAAATGAATCTTCCTAAGTATTTCTGGGCAGAAGCTGTGAATACAACTTGTTATATTCAAAATAGAGTATTTTGTGACCTATTTTAAATAAAACTCCATACGAGTTATGGAAAGGAAGAAAACCAAATATTTCTTACTTCCATCCTTTTGGTTGCAAATGAACTATATTGGATACAAAGAAAATTTGGATAAATTTGATTCTAAGATCAATTTAGGAATTTTTCTAGGATATTTGATATATTCTAAAGCTTATAGAGTTTATAATCTTGTTTCTAAATCTATTGAAGAATCTATGCATATTAAGTTTGATGTTGATTCTCATTTAGATAAAAGAGACGACTCTGATGATGAAACTCTATCTGCACCCTTAGTTGATAAACTAGACATGTCAGCACTAGTTGATCCACCTGATAAGATTGAAGATATTCCTAGAAACTTTAGTCTTAGAAAAGACTAGAAGTATAAATCCTCTCACCCAAAAAACCTGACTATAGGCGAAACTTTAGAAGGTGTAAGAACTAGGTCTAAATTTAGAAGAGAGGCAAATGTAGCTTTTGTTTTTGAATTAAAACCTAAGATAATTGGTGAAACTCTGCAAGATGAAGCTTGGATTTTAGCCATACAAGAGGAGTTAAATCAATTTATAAGAAATAAAGTTTGGTCTTTCGTTCTTAGGCCACTCAATAAGTCTGTAATAGGAACCAGATGGGTATTCAAAAATAAACTAGATGAATCAGGTAGAGTAAACCATAACAAAGCTAGATTAGTAGCTCAAGGCCATAATCAACAAGAAGGAATAGACTATAATAAAACCTATGCTTCTGTAGCTAGACTAGAAGTTATTAGGATTTGCTTGCATATGCTATTTGTCATGATATAAAACTATTTCAAATGGATGTAAAAAGTGCCTTTTTGAATGGTTTTACAGATGAAGAAGTTTATGTAAAGCAATCTCCTAGTTTTGAAGATTATAATAAACCAGAACATGTCTATAGACTTTATAAAGCTTTGTATGGATTAAAATAAGCACCTCATGCTTGGTATGATCGTCTAAGTTCATTTTTGATTGGAAATGACTTTATTAGAGGACAAGTAGATAAGACTCTGTTTAGAAAATGTATTAAAAATGATTTCATTATAGTACAGATATATGTAGATGATATTATTTTTTATACAACTTCTAAGAAGCTATGTTCCAGATTTGAAAATTTTTGAAAAGTGAATTTGAAATGAGTATGATGGGTGAATTAAAATTCTTTCTTGGTTTCAAAATTAAGTAAACCGAAGAAAAGATTTTTATTCATCAACAGAAATATATCAAAGAACTATTAGTCAAATATAAAATGGACAAGGATAAACCTATGTCAACTCCTATGCATACTTCAATCCTTTTATCTAAGGATGAAGTGGGTAAGAAGGTTGATCAAACCCTTTTCAGAGAGATTATTGGTTCTTTACTTTGCCTAACTGCAAGCAGACCTGATATATTGTTTAGTGTTTGCTTGTGTGTAAGATTTCAAGTAGATCTTAGAGAATCTCACTATATTGCTGTTAAAAGAATTTTGAGATACTTGGCAAGTTCTACTAATCTTTGTTTAATGTATAAGAAAGATAAAGATTTCAGGTTAATTAGCTACTGTGATGCTGATTATGCTGGAGATAGAATTGATAGAAAGAGTACAAGTGGATGTTGTCACTTTCTTGGTCAAGCAAAAGGCAAAATTCAATTGCTCTATCTACTGCAGAAGCTCTATCCACTGTTCACAAACGTTATGGATTAAGTATCAGTTAGAAGACTACTCCATACAAGAAGATGAAATTCCAATCTTCTATGACAACACAAGTGTTATCAATCTATCAAAGAATCCAATACAACACTCGAGGGCAAAGCATATTGAAGTTAGACATCATTTTATACGAGACTATGTATAGAGAGGAATCATCAGTCTACAATTTGTTGAGATGAATCAACAATGGGCGGATATCTTCACTAAACCTTTGTGTGAAGATAGATTCAAGGAAATCAAATGAAACTTGAATATGATAATGCTGAATGACCAGTCATCTGACACATCATGACCCAGACGATTCATACAAACAAATGATAAAAGTCATAAGTTTACAAATAAATAGTAACGATAAGTTATGAACGATAACTTTTCAAGAGTAGGTATAAGAAGGAAATCTTCTCAAGATTCTAAAATACATTCTACTCTAGAATTTTCTTGAAATACTTTGAAACTGATTTGTTTAGCACTCTCAACCAAGACAATTTGGTACTTTGTTCTAAACTTCAAGTTCTTTTCATCTCATATTCTTACTTTTAGAGACTAACATCGCTACTTTGAGTGAAATATTTTTGTGCATTTAGTTTTTGTTTGTTACAGATCACAAATGGAGCAATCGCTTATCTATGGGAGACACGTTGATTTCAACTCATTAAAGGAAAATTAAATGGACATTAAACCAGAGATTGAAGTAGTTGGTTGGAAAAACTTCTTCAAGATTCGTGAAAAGGTCTATTTGAATGAGATATATGAGTTTTGGAAGAATGTAAAGGTGGTAGACGACACCTTAGTATCAATGGTAGATAGATTGTCGATTATCATGACGCAAGATACTATCAAGAGGGTCAGTGGGTGTCCTAATATTGGAGTAAAGCTATTTAACAATACAAAATAGATTACTCATGGTCGTGTAGATAGAATGCACATCAATCGACAACTCTATGAAAGTAGTGATCCAGAAGTTAAGAAGGCGGCAACCCTTGTTCTGAAGGCTAGGGTTCTAAATTCACTGCTTCTTTACTGTGTTCTACTAAGATTAGGTTCAAAGGACATTGTGACAATGAACAATGAACATTGTCTGTATCACCTACGGATTCATCAACCCATTAATCTTTCGTACTTGATTTTAAAGTACATGATGAAGTCAAAGGGAGATTCTAGCTCTTTTCCATATAGAATGCTATTGACAAGGATTTTTAGAGAATCTAGAATCTTTCTTGACAGAGGTAACAAGGTAAAGATGGATATGAAGGGCATTATTAACGCCACAACTATTCATAGAATGGGGATAAAGTTTGATGATGAGGCAGATATAGGTTCTACACCTAAAGTAAGGTCTGAGGGGGAGCTTATAGTCAGATGGGGCAGAAGTGAACATGGCATGTCTGTAAGAAAAACAAAACCTTGATCAACAGGAAGAATATCCGTAGAAGAAAAGACTGAGAAATCGTCTTATGCACTAATAAAACCTAAGACAATTCTACAAAAAGAGGAAAGCTAGATTCAACAAACATCACAACAAGTGTCATTAAAGTGAATGGTGGAGACACTTCAATCAAAAAAATCTAAATAGTCAAGAAGGTCACCAAGACTATTGACCTTACTACAACAAGAGCAGAAGAAGAGGAAATCTCTAATTCTTGATGGAGATTCTAAAAAACAAGAGAAAAGACAGCAGCCTACCAGATCAATTGTCTCTATTTTGCAAAGCCAATTAGCAACATCATTTGGAGAGACAGAAATTAAAAGGAAGTTGATATTTGATAGGAAGAAGCCTTAACAACAAGTTTCATCTAAACCGGTAGAAGAACAAAAAAAGGTGAAGCCCAGTCAGAAAAAGATTTCTTCATCTGATATTCAACAGAAGTTGAAAACAGTTGAACACCAATCTGAACCTTACAATTCTTCTTATCCAATTAACAAAAAGGATTTGAGAATGAAGATTATAGAAGAATCAGTACTTGTTCAAAACAAAAGCTCAATTATTATCAGAGAATCTTCGAAAAAGTTGATAAAGGTACTAGTCGAACCAATACCGACTAATGAGCAGACAATACATCTTCTAAGTCATAAAGAACGAAGATTATATGGTATTCTATGAGATGAGAAGGTAGAACCATATCCATTGAAGATTTCAAAGGATCAGTATACAATCTATTTGATTATGATCAGAGCATCGATAAAAATTATGCCAGACATACAATCAAGATGCTCAAACCATGTGAGAAATAAAGAAAAAGGGAAAAAAAGATGTTTCCTAAGGGAAATAAAGATGATCTTACAAAAGAGCAGATTCAAGTAGCTGTGAAGAACATAGATGATGCATGTAATGCAGCTCAACCTAGAGGTATCTATGTTTCACATCACATTTCAAAAGCATCAGGAAGAAAATTTGGAGTTTCAACCACAGATGTAAACTTCAAGGTAGTTGGCAAAGTGCAAGAAGGACAGTATAAAAGTATCATGGTTAAAGGTATTAATTTCAACTTAGAAAACTTTGTGCATTTGGTCATGCATTTCAGACCTTTAGGTTTCATACCTTCAGTCAAAGATGTGTTACACCTTCTTGGGCAACCAATTTTAAAACTACCTAGACCTGATGATCTTGATCTCTTAGAAGGAAAACAACCCTTCAGTCTACCCTCTATCAAAATTACAGAGTTAGATGTTTTACCTTCAGAACCATCTGCTGTTGAAAACCTTCATCCACTTAGTGAAATACAACAAGATCCTATTGTTAATCTAGAGTTCTTGAAGCATTTCATAAATTGGACAAAAGCAAGTCACAATCAGAAGGAAATTCAAGAAGCATTAACAAAAGAAATTGAGGAAGTTCATACTAAGGTTGATGAACTAGTTGACTCAGTGGGTGATCTTCATGAGGAAGTAGCACTACTATGGGTTACTATTGAACAAGACCTCAAGACAATCCGAACTAACATGCAACGTATGTTTTTTGAAATCCTGAAGCGTCTACAATGAACAATCTTTTTGAATAATAACAAATAGGGGGAGAAGGAAAAAAAGAGGAGAATGAGAAGAGAAGACAAGATAGAAAGCATTATATATATCTTGTATGCAATTCTTTTCTTATGTTTTTGCTTTGTTTATTATTTATCAGAATAGTATTCATCTATTCGTCTATAAATATCATTTCATCTTCCTAAATTATGATTATTTGTTATCATCAAAAAGGGGGAGATTGTTAAGTCAAGAGGAATTCACTTCTATTAATTTTGATGACAATCAAATAATAATAATCTTAGAAATGTATGAACTGTTTTGATAAGTTTTTTAAGTGTGCAAAAAAATCTAAGTAACACTTAGTCAACTCAAAAGATGTGCGGTCAACGCCATACAAAAGTGCAACAATAAACGAAGCACAACACCAGACAAAGAGCAACATCAGGCAAAGTGCGACAATAGATGAAACGCAACAACAGACGAAGCTCAATAACAGACGAAACATAATAACAGAGGAAGCATTATTCCAGATGATACAAAAGGAAGATATTCTAAAATGTCAATCGGTTAGTTAGTTGGAGTTAGTTACAGGACTCAACTAATAACCCTTTCTATAAGATTCAATAAGCAGTTCTCAAGAAGACAGAGACTTAGGCTATAAATACTAGTTCTAGTCAAAGACTAAGATAACGAATGTTTTTTCATTAGCAAAAAATTCTGTATTCAAAGTGCAAAAGAAGTGAGTGAATACATCTGTAACCTAAAGCTCAAAAACACTTTTCTTAGAGAGAGAAAGGAAGGCTAGAACTTCGAGAGGCTAATAAAGCTGATAAAGAATACTTTGTGAGAGAGACCTAAGGAGGCTTTGCAAGTGTAGAAAAAATACTTGTAAAGTTGAAGAGTATAGTTGAATCTCAGACAAACTCTGAGGACTGGACGTAGCCCAAGGTTTGGGGTGAACTAGTATAAAATCGTAGCGTCTACTCTCTAACCCTTATCTTTTAATTTTCTTGTTGTTAGACGAGTAAATAATATTACTTGCGATTGCATTGCTTATCAACTTTAGCAAAGTGTTTTAGTAATCATTTGAATTTTTGTAAAGAAATTCAAGAAATCTCAAAAGATTAATATTTTCGAAAAGATTACACAATTCTACACCCCCCTGCTTACTTGAAGTCAAATTAGGCCAAATGAATAGAAGGTGAATCATGCTGATTGATTAAAGTACTTGGTTACATAAGTTTACTCAGAAATTGATGCTTGAGTGATTAGATAATGCGTAAAAGCATAATGGATTTTTAATTGAGCCTATGTGAAGGATTGAGCCTATGTGACTCCATTCAAAGGTCATTTCATTTCTTTATGTGTGTGATACTCTCTTAGGTGATTACCTTCATAACTAACTCTGAACCGGTTTGAATATATTACATGCATGCTAGATAGAAATGATTAAGGCCCTTTTTCTTTTAATCCTTGACTTAAATGACCCACCTGTCTTATTTACCCTGGCAAACCCCTTTGAGCCTTCACCCCTTTTGTTTCTTAAAGAAAACACCTCATTCTAAAACATTAAACCCCATTAGCCTTACCTATTCATAAGTTTAATAAAGTACTAATTTAGCTAGTTTTGGGACTTTTGGCTATATATTTTTTTCTAAGATGAGTTTATTGATACTTCTACTCATAGAGCACATTGTATTTAGCTGCTAATATTGATTATTGTTTCCTTAGTATTAAAAAAACAACAAACAAAAGAAAAAAGAAAAAAGAAAAAGAAAAAGAAAAAGGAAAAAGGAAAAAGGAAAAAGGAAAAAGAAAAGGAACAAGTATAGTAGTAATAACAAATTTTGAGTAGTTAGTTTTTTTACAAGCAATTCTCATAAATATATTTTGTAGTCCCTTTTTATATTCAGTGCTTTATGTCTACTTGTGAAGAACCCCATAAATCCTTTTGACTCACCTTAACCCCATTCTAACCTTAAATAAAGCCTTTTTGATCTATTTTAGCATACAATCACTGTAGAAGAGAATTGGTATATTTGCAAGCCTACTGTAGTGTGATTTTCTATTTGGAGTTTTGAGCGAAACACAACCTATAAACACTTAAGTAAAATGAGTGAATTATGTGAGGAAAATCCATTATGAGTTTATGCTTATCTTCGAATGATTGTATCATAAGTTGAGTTTGTTTATGTGCACTAATGAAAACTAATTATGATGTGTGTAGTAGCTTGACATTCGATTGGCCAAAGTTTGAATGATTGCATACGTTTAGTCTCTTTGAAACAAATTGATAGAATTTGATGGTCATGTTTAATTTGCTCAACGGCGAGCAAAAGGTTAAATGTGGGGGAGTTTGTTAGTGTCTTTATTTTCTGTCTTTTTGTGTGTTAATTTTCTTTATTCTTTAGGTTTGAAGTTATACTTAATGAGAATTAATCTTTTTTATGTCAAGGTGTATTTTAGAACTAAATAGAAAGAACCGCGATAATTTTAGGATAAAAAGAGCTGAACTAGATGTTGATCCTAATTAGACATGGCTTCGTGCAACAACTAGAAGCTTGAAGCGCAGCAGGTTGGAAGTATAAAACAAATGAAGCAAATGACATAGCAAAGAGGTTTAAAAGGTTGTGAATAGTGCTATTAGACCAAAGATTAAAATGTCAAACCAATGAATAGTCTTGCAAAAGTGTAAGGAGTAAGGCCAAAACGCAGCACATAAGGGGCAGAAGAATAAAAAATGACTCAGCCTAAAAAACGTAAACTTTTTGGGTAGAGAGGCATGAATGGTTAGGTTGGAGGTTTTAGGTGTGTGAAGTGGCTTGCGTGGAATAAACCTTGAACTCTTAATTTCGTCAAAGAAAGCGACAAAATAGAGTGTGACGGCGTGGTGGGTGTGAAAAGTGCTGCGACATCATGCTACAGGGGGCAAGCAATAGTGAGTGGAGTTTGAGAGAAACAACTGTGAGAAGCTAGGCAGAAGTAAGGTAAAGGAGAGTCTGCGAGAGAGTGGTGAGTAACATGGTCTACCAAAGTTAAATTATCCCATCGATGAATAGGAGAAGAGTGGGTTTATGACAAAGAAAAGAAGGATAGCATGAAAAGAAGAGAAGGATGCCCGCGACAGTCCCAACACCAACGATTATTCCAACATTAGTGAAAGTCAAAATAGTTAGGAAAAACATGATGTTGGGTAACTAAACTTTTATTTCTTGGTTTACAGAATCCTAGTTATTGAACTTTGCATGTTGTGAGACTTTT
>JANVCQ010000232.1:33496985-33512648 GCA_025531925.1 Erythroxylum plowmanianum
TGGGCTCTGGGAACGGAGTCCAACAGTTGTGATATTAGAGCAAGAAGAATTACAAGGAAACCACGCTCAAGTATGACTGTATTTTGTTAAGAGTTGGATTCCGGAAACGGGTTCCAACAGCTTAACTCATTTCACACACATTCATACTTTTCATGCTCATCATGCTTTTTCTCTTTACACTTATACAAAATGCCATGAAATTTTTCAAAACATAACATGATCACAATCATAATGCATTTTCAACAATTTCCATAATTCAAAACAAGCAATTTAACACACAACATACAAGCAAGTAAGACAATTTGCCCATATTACACAACAACTATAAATATATTACCCACCTAATTTCGCTTGACAGCTCTTGGATATGTTTGCTTGGTTTCCTATAACAAACCAAGTTCTCATTCAAAAAACATTCAAAATAAATTCATAAGGCTTTAATAATCAAAATGCTAAAATTGAACTATAATCCTTTCAAAACCTAGACTTTCGGATCAATTTTTCATGATCATTATGATCAGGAAGATGAAGGAATTTGATAACACTTTCTTCTAGAAAAATGTCTTCCATTGTCTTAAGTTTTCAATGACACCAAAATCATTCAATTTGATATCCGTTCAAGGTCATTCTTGACGGTTTAAAAAAGAACTTATAGATATACGACCTTCATGAAGACATTGAAGCGAGATTTTGTCATCTAGAGGGTCCAAATTGAAGTAGAAGACTTATAGATCAATTCAAGCTGTCAATTTTTCTTATAAGTGTTACTACTTGAGTTGCCAATATTATGACCACATCTATATTGTGAGTACCTACTGACTTTAGTGCCCTAGCCCTATAGTCAACAACATAAGAAACACATCAGCAACAGATGATACATCGATACCAAACGAAGCGCAACACTAGACGAAGCGCGATACCAGACGAAGCGCGATAACAGACAAACCGTGATAACAAAACGAGATTTTGTTATCTAGAGGGTGAAAATTGAACCAGAAGAAACACTAGACGATACCAGACGATAGGTCAGACAAAAGGCTTCAGTCTAAGACCTATTTTGAAACAAATGGGCATAACTTTCTCTATCGATATTAGATCAAGGTCATTCTTGGATGTTTGGTAGATAGCCATGCTGTGGTGAGACAACTTGACCACTTGCCACTTCAGTGTTAGCATCCACAATTCTCGATTTACCTAAGACATTAACAGAAAACCCTTCTTCCAAGTGGCCATCAGTGGCAATCAAAGAATTCAATGGGTTTAGTGTAAAGTTAGATTAAACAAGTTGGAGTTCAAACTCAGAGTATGCATCATCAATAACAATATCAAGCATGTTAACCCCTAAAAGTGAATAATCCTCATGGGGATGTTTCATATCTTCATACATGTTAAAACTCACTTGTTGATCTCGTACCTCTATGGTGATTGTACCTTCTTTCATGCTAATCATAGTACTAGTAGTCCTAAGAAGAGTCTATCGAGAATCAAGGTAGTGTCCTGCATAACTTTAGAAAACATGTCAACTACATAGAAATCAGTTGGAAAGACCAAACCCTTTACCTGGACCAAAATTTCCTCTATGATGCCCACTGGATGCCTAAAAGACCTATCATCCAATTGTAACACTACAGATATAGGCTTTAGACTTTTGACTCCTAATGATGTATAGACAGACTTAGGCATCACATTAATGGCTGCCCCTAGATCTAGCAAGGCTCTTCTTATGGTAACTTTTCCTATAATGCATAGAATGGTGAAAGATCCAGGGTCTTGGCATTTTACAGGTATTTCGGGTTTGAAAAGTGCAGCCACATTTGAGCTGACTTGTACTCTTTCATTTGGTCTAAACTTTCTTTTGTTGGTGCACAAGTCCTCAAGATATTTATCGTATACAGGAACCCTTTTCACTAGATCAAGCAAAGGAATGTTAACTTATACTTTCCAAACAAGTCAATGACATCTTTCTCATGTTTAAAATCAGTCATCCTTTTGCAAAGCAAATATGAATTAGGAAAAGGAAGGTCTTTCAGGCTTACCTCCTTGTCGTTTGCTTCATACGCTCCTTGCTTGCTTGATTCCTGGTTGGTTTTAGAACTTGCTTCCTTGCTCTTCAATTGTTTTGACTCCTTTTCAGTCAAAAGTGCTCTCTCCTTGAAACTTTCGAACTTCTTAACTCTCTCAGTTGTTAAAGGCAATTCTCTACTCTCAATCTCCTCTTCATCTTCTTCCTCATCTTGATTTCTGAACCTCACTTGTTTCCCACTTCGGAGGGTTATGCAATTCAAATTTTTGGGGTTCATAATGGTATTGGAGGGGATAGTTCCACTGCTTCTCGCTTAATTATCACTCATTTAGTTAGATAATTGAGTGAGGTAAGAGTTGATATTCTCAGCTTTCATCTCCCATTACTCCATTCTCTTTTCTAGAGCATTAAACCGAGCAGCAATTTTAGAGGAATCCTGTTGAATGAGAGAGGTTATTGCATTGAATTGGTTTTTGTTTGAAGTCCTTTCCTCCTTAATCAGTGCCATCATATTATGCAGAAGTTGGTTAGTGTCCTCCTTTGGTGGGATAGTCAGAGCTTGCTGTTGGTTGTAGAACTGGTTTATAGAAGCACCAACTCCTCCTCCTTGTTGAAATCTGTTCAGTCCTCTTCCTTCCTCATTCCTCCAATTGAGCCTGGGATTTGCCTTCCATCCCTCATTATAGGTGTTTGAATAGGGGTCCCATTTCTGATTGGGCCGACCCTTATACACAGCGGACACATCTTCATAACGATCGGGGTAGACACTGGATATGTGCATTACTGACCCACAAGTATCACAACTGGGTGTAGTAAGATCCATAGAAGGTGTTAGGCAATGCACACTCATGTTTTTCAGTTCTACAATTATGAAGGACAACTGTGAAGTCACTTTGCTCTCCAAAGAGTCAACTTTAGATTCCAGACTCTCCATTCTTCTGGATTGGGCTGTCGAAGCTCCCAACTTACGCACACCTTTAGTATCTTTAACACTATATTATTGATGATTCAAAGCCATCTTCTTAATCAAATCCCATGCCTCCAAAGCTGTAAGGTCAATCAAGGAACCTTTCGATTCCGCAACCAGTATACCTTTAACTTGACTTTTCAATCCATCATAAAAATACTACACTAGTAGCTCATCAGGTATCTGATGGTGGGGGCATTTGGATAACAAGTCTTGGAAGTGGTTCCAATAGTCATAGAGTGACTCGTCATATTCTTGACGTGCTGAATAGATCTCCTTCCTCATTGATGAAGTTCTGGAGGCCAGAAATTATTTCTCCAAGAATGCTTTTCGTAGATTGGCCCAACCATGGTAGGCATTCGCCACATGCCTTGGGAGGCTCATATACCACTCCTTTGTTTTTCCATCCAAGGATAGGTGAAAAACCTTCCATAATACTTGATCGAGTGAAGCTCCCAAAGGTTTCATACTTTGTCAAATCATGGACAACGATTGCAAATGGATGTAGGGATCTTCTCTTGTCAAGCCATGAAATTTAGGAAGAGAGTTAATAAGTAATCCTTTAACTTCAAAATTCACGTCAAAATTAGGACAAGCAGCAGTAAATGGGTCATAGTTCACATCAGAGGTAGTTACTTCCCTAATGGTCCTTCATCTTTGATTTCCGTTATTCTCACCAACTCGCTCGTGCTCCCCATTTCCTCCATTATCACCATTCCTAGGTTGATTAGCATGAAGGTTAGGTTCTACAAAAAAGCCGGGTTCTCATCCATGATCACTCCTTCTATTGATTTGCTCTCACTATTTGGCTGATTAGACTCTTCTTCAACAACTACCTGACTTCTCTCTTTTTCTCTCCTCTCCTTTCTAATCTTTCTTAAGCGTCTCTCAATTTCAGGGTAGAAAGGCAGAAGTTTAGCTTTTTGAGGCATGCACGGGAACAATTCACGTGAAAATAAAATGTAAAAAAAGTTACTTGCAGACACACAAAATTAAGCAAAATGGCGAGATGTGGCGGATGCAAGTGTGTAGGTATATGAAAATATGTGTGAAAGTAAAGTATGCAAGTAAAATGTGTATGTAACGAAAAGCAGATAAAGAAATGTTCAAAACTATGTGAATGCAAAAATGCTAAGTATAAAAAGTGCAAAAAGTTCAGTATCTTATTTGTTTTTGTTTTTCAAAATTTTATGCTAAGTAAAGAAAATGAAAACTTATACTATTGACAAGTATGAAATGAAACTATCTAGAATGCAATCTAATTAAAGATTCCTAACCTCACTTAGCAACAAAAATGACAAAAGTTAACCTAAAGAACCAATTGCTTGTTTCCCCAGCAACGACGCCATTTTGATCCGAGCCTTAGTACTTACCCTTGGAGGCCAAATCAAAAATATAATCCAAGGATTGCAATATAGAATGCAACCTCGGGTCGTCTTATTTAATCAGAATCTAAACGAATTGACTAACTTATATGTCATGAAATGCAAGCTAAATTAGTAAGGAAGGGGTTTTTTTGTCTTTGGAAATCTTAACTGAATTTAAAAGGAATTGCAAGAAAAATGTGTCAAAATGTATTTTTGGATTTTTGAGAATGTAAAAAAAGGAAGATAAAGACAATGATCAAATGATGATAATATCCTTTTGAAAATGTGCTTTGGCTATCATAGTTTGAAATCAATTTTCAATGGGAGTGGGAATCGCTAAGTTCAAATGGGTAAACCTTAAAGAACTCTTTAAGTCCAAGGTCTTAATTAATGAACTCCATTTCTTAAGACTTATTAAATGCTCTTAGTGTGTGTAGTGGGTAAGTCAATGCAACAAGTCATTTGGGATCTCAAATCAACTCAATATCAAACACAACTATGCAAGATAAAAGAGATTCAACAAGATCGCAAATGGACATATATGAGACTTCATATATTTAAACTTGAAGTTCTACATCAACAAATCACAACAACACATTAAATATCCAACACTTGATTAAACTCTAATCAGGAATGTTCAACTACAAATTATAAATCCTATTCCTAGGAGTTCATAAATCATAGCTAAACATAAGTTAAGCTACTCCCCTTTTAAGCCCATTGAACTTAGGTAATTGCTACTTCTTCAAAAGGATAAAGGTGTCTAGCCATGCATAGCTCCAAGAGACTTCACAATTGAGAACCCGCTAGAGATACCCATGATAGCAACCGACGGTGAAAAAATGGAAGAAAAATGGTGCAGAAGAGAGAACGATGGTGTGCGTTGATGGAGAAGCAAGAGAGATGGAGTAAGCAAGAATGAAGTGTCTATCTAATGTTGGCTTGCTTCTCCCATTATTACTTAGCCTAAAATAGGTCTTTTTCATAAAATAGGTTAATGGATCAGGTTGCATAGTCGGTTAGTTTGCCAAAAATGGTCCGGGTCTATGCCAATTCGAAGGTTTCGTCGCGATGAACTTTTTCCAAAAGATTTTATTAAGTCAACTTCAGCTTTCGTCGTGGTGCAAACATAACCTTCGCCGCGACGAACTTTTCCCAAAAGGTCTTTGCAGTGAATCTTCAGATGTCGCTGCGACAAACTTGCCTATTACCCTTGTTGACTTGTTTGACTTGTCATCTTTGGCCTTCACTCCTTGGTTTTACTTCTTGAATCTTCTACAATGAGAAAATGGTAGTTTGTAGTATCAATTGTTCTAGAAAATTAATTTAGTGCAATTACTAATTATTTGTGAAAATTTGAGCCTCAAACTACATAAATTAAAGGCAAGCACTCAAGAGTTAAATTAAGCATAAAATCTGAAAATAAGAGCCAAAAAGTATAATAAAAACCATAAAATTGTCACCAATTGATATAAGAAACTTAGGTTCAATCAGGCATATCTCTAATTGAAGTTTTGATAAAATTCTTGGTTGGTATAATGAATCATTACCTCCTAATCATACAATGGTTGATCATTTTTACAATATGAAGAAACTTCTTAGGGTTCTTGGTTTGCCAGTTGAAAAAAATTATTGTTGCAAATTGGGATGTACGTTATTTTGAGGAGTTGATATGAAATTACAATAGTGCAAATTTTCTGATCAATCTAGTTTCAAACTTAGAAAGCATACTATGAAACAAAATTAGTACCTTGGAAGAGAATGTATTATTTCCCACTAACTCCGAGACTCCAAAGACTATATGCCTCTGATGTTACTGCATCTCACATGAGATGACAGAATGAACATGAACAGGAAGATGGAATAACGAGCCATCCATCGGATGCACTGGCATAGAAACATTTTAATAACATTCATTATGAGTTTGTAGCTGAAAGTTGAAATGTTAAGTTAGGATTGTCGATGGATGGATTCCAATCTTTTGGTCAATTTGGGAAAAAATATTCATCATGGCTAATCATAATCACTCCTTATAATTTGCCTCCATAGATGTGTATGAATGAGGCATATATGTTCTTGATAGTTATTGTGCTAGGGCCTAAAAATCCAAAGTATAAAATTGATATATTCTTACAACCACTGGTATCTGAATTGCATCATCTTTAGGAATATGGTGTGGAGACATATGATTTGTCTCCTAAAAAAATTTGTGTTGAGAGTAGCTTTGATGTAGACTATTGGTGATTTTTTGGCGTATGCTATATTGGCAGGATGGAGCATAGCATGGAAATTGGCTTGTCCTTATTAGGGCAATGATTCTGGTGTGTTTTATCTTCCTAACATCTTGGTTTGACAACCACAAGAAATTTCTTCCTCCAGATCATCCATTTAGATGCAATAACCAAAAGTTCATTAAGAATAGAATGGTACAAAAACATCCTCCCCCTGACAAAGCTGGTGAAGAGATATTGTAAGAGATTGATGAATTAAGGTTGCTAAAAGTTACAAAACTTGAAGCTGAAGAAGTTAATACAATCATTAGTAAAAACTTTGGTTGGAGAAATGATGGAGGTCCATCCAACAAAGTCTTAGAAGATATTGCAAACATGGGCTTGGGTGCAAATGATGAAGATGGTTCCATCATAGAAGAGGAAAATATTGATGATGATTTTTTGGGCTTCATCATGAAGTTGCAGGTCCATTTGAAGCCATTCGGCCTTTGTAAGGCTGCAGCTCATATTGATCCATTGCCTTATGATGAAGATGAGATTGAGAAGCCCGTTAAAGAGGTCCAAGACGTCCAAGAAGACTGTTGCTCCATTAGTTAGTGGCATGGAGTTGCGATCACTTGATTGCAGCTAATAAGAGCATCTAATGCTCATTATTTCCATTATGAACTTGTGTTATCTTTCCTTTATTGTTTTGGCTGTTTTAAAAACTTAAATTTTCTGTTTAAAGACCATTAAAGTCGCAGGCCATTAGGGAGTGCAATGATGAGGTCAGTTTTGTGACTTTTCATTTTGCAACCTTTCCTTATTTATGCTGATTGTATCTCCATTTTCGGGACACGTGAATCAATTAAAAAACAATTTCAGCTTCTTTTCTGCTGTGATTTATCATTAGGGTTGTTAGCTTTCCAAAACTAACGTTTGGGTTTTGATAGTTTTCCAAAAACTATTTTTTCCTACACCACCGTCAACTTCGACAGATTCGACCTACCCTCACTAAATCAGTCATATCTCCCAAACCACACATCCGATTCACACAAACTTGATATCCCTGGAAACTAGACAAAAAATACCACAAATTTCATTTAGAATTTGTCCCAAAATTCCCAGCCAATCGATCCATAATTCATCCACAATCAGATTGTTTCCACCAGAACCTTTCACCAAAATCTGACCCAAACGTATCCCATCCACCTGAGCCTTAATCAGCCTATTTTGCCATCATCTTTACACCCAAATTGCCATCAAGAAAACGAAGCATCTTTTGGGATTTACCATATTGAAAAACTAATTTAATGCATCATAATCTAGATGTGATGCATATTGATAAAATATTTTTTATAACTTGTTCAATTCCATAATGAACATTGAAGGGAGGACAAAGGACAATGCAAAATCACGAGTTGATTTGAAGCTTTTATGTAGAAGGAATGAGTTAGACAAATATTTTTTCACCAATAAATATCCGAAATCATGTTACAATTTGGACAAAAAACAAAAGGAAATTTTATGTGAATGGTTGAAAAGTCTAAAGTTTCTCGATGTGTAATATCTCATTTTTCCAGAATATGCTTAGGATTTAACACTAGATTAAATATTGCATATACATGCATAATATTAGCATTCATACACGAGTTGATATTTGTGCACATTACAAGTTGGCATATGCACTAAATTGACTTATTTCAAGGTATGAAAAATGTTAAGTGATCATAATGGTGAATTGTGTTTTGATATGTCTTAAATTTTTTGTATGATTGGATTTCCATTAGAAAATTTGGAACTAAATTTTATAGATTGGGAAATTGATGGATTAAAATGTACATTTGGAATAGGACAAATGCCAAGTGGTAGAATAAATTGATAAATGTAAAATTAGGATGATTTAGCCTTTGGCATAGTTAAATTGGTGACAAATGGACTAGTAATTAAATGACAATTAGATCAATTAGTATGTGACAAATGGATCGATTGTTGTATGACATGTGGACTAATTATAATAACATATGGAATGATTAATTGGTGACTAATGACGGCATAGGAAATGGGCAAATGTATTACATGCCTTAAGACATATGGTGAATTTAGATGTTGACATCTAGCATGTGATGTAGTCAGTTTCTACATCTGAGTTTTGCTACTTCTTCCCTTTGTTTATTAACCGAAATTGCTCCAGCTCTTTCTCTATACTTTTTCATAAACCTTAGCCAATTTGTTGCATGAAACCCATACGTATATCCATCACTAAATTGCCAGAAAACTAGCTGAATGTGATTATAAGTTTGTGTTGATTTTTACTTACTTAGGAGGACTAGTATAATTTTGAGTTTTGAGCTAAATTGGAAGCCTAATAGGTAAGTAAAAATCTAAGTTTTATGGCATGTCAAATGATATAAGAATAATGTTTGAATCGGATTGAAATGCATGTGATATTTGTGAAGAAGAATTGTTGGAATATGTTAGCTGTAGTATTTTCACTGAACATGCATCAGTATTTTAGCCATAACTTGATCTGTAGACATCCAAATGGGATGATTTTAAGTTTATATTAAACTAGAGACAAATGGATATATTTTTCAAGAGGAATAGAAGTTTAATTCTGTCTCGAAGAGTTTCAAATTTTGACTTGAATTTGAGTTTTTGTATTATGTTGCAGTTTGGGAGAATTCTGTAGTATTTTAAGTATAACTTGTAGAATACTTAACTAAATTTCATGAAATTGGTGTCATTAGAATTTAGAAGAATGTTTTGCCTAAATCCTTCATTTTTCTTGTCAAAATGTCCATGAAAAATTGACCGGAAGGTCTATTTTGAGAAGAGCTAGAATGAAGCTTAGATAAAAGGTCGTGCACAAACACGATCATGACAGAAAGGGGTCATTAAATAATTGCACTATTGTGTACAAACATGATCATGACAAAGGAGAATCAATTGGAAGTGCACGATCGTGACAGTGGATGGATCCTACTATTTGACAGTTTTGAATACCCTTCACTCTTTTGATCATAACTTCTTCTCTGGACCTCTGATTGACTTAAAATTTGGACCAAAACCTCCTCACACATTGCTCTTACTCTCCACCAAATTTCATTGTCATCTAAATTCATTAAGAATGGATTGTTGATTACCAAATGTTTAGGTCTGAAATTTTGGAGATGTTCTAAGAATGAATGAGAGTTTGGATATTGTATAATCATATAATGTTATAATAACATTGGTGAATGATTTATTGATGATATTATAATTTATTGAGTTGTTAAAATAAGTACGAATTAGACATATATGAGTTTTGAAGTATGAATGATCTAAGATGTGAATTAAGGAAATATACCCGGAGTAGTCATTGAACATGCATTGAACATGACATATGTATATATGTGTATACATGAATAAGTATTTGATTGATCAAATTTGTAATGTGAATTATGTGTGAATTGTCTGATTTTAGATGCTTATATCATATGCCAATCAGACATTATCATACCATCCAGGCAATAGTATAGATCGGAGCGTACGATGAGTCAACCTAGATGGCGTTCCTAAGATTGATTTATTCTGTTTAACTTCTAATTATTGAAATGTTTGAGATTTCTTTGTGAATTCTGGACTTTAATGGTCCGAGGAGTTTGATATTTGGGAATATATTGGAAGTGTTCTGTTTGCATTCAAAATTTGAATGATATCTTTGCATTTGAATTATAAATGATATCTGAATACTCAACGAAATTGGAATGCTAGACTGAGGTTCAATGAATATAAGATTCTATCTGTGCATTTTAAATGAATGTTATACATGGCATATTCTATTATTTCATGCATTTCATAACATGCATGTTCAAATAAAGGCGTTGTGATCACAGTAACCAGTCTTTAAGATTAGAATTTTACACGTAGAGCTTTGCTTCGTGATTTTTGTTTCTAACTGAGCCCAATGGACCAATATCTATATATGTATTTGTATCTAAAAGGCACTCGATCATAACAAATAATAACAAATCTAGAGTCTTATATGTATCCGCATTTGTATATATATGATTATGAAATCTTTTCTAAAATTGTTATGATAAAGTGATGTGCCATGATAATATGATTGTTTGGATTATTCATGTTCTAAAAGAATGTATGTGAAATGTGTGATATTGGGTATTTGACATGGATGAGATCATCAATGATGATTCACTCACTGATTTTGCGAAAAACATCAAAAATTGCAACGTGACTTTTCAGGTACGAGACAGGAGACCTAGTTCCTAATATTGTCTAGAGGAACATTTTGAATTAAGTTATAGCTCAAAAGTCTATCAGCTGACATCAGAGATATTATAGCTTGTATTTTATAGTTTCTTATCATATAGAACTTTCGTATAAAGGATTATAAATATTTGTTTTAATGATTATAGTGTAAACTTTTGTCAATGAATGAAATGAAAAGTTTAGGTTTTAAGTATTGTATATTCTTTATGATGCCATTTAAGAGATTCTATTTGCTCTAACATACCATTATTATAGGATATGTAGTTGAATGCCCTCTAGCTATTCGGGTGTATACTCTATAGTAGTGGGATGTTACAATTTTGGTATCAGAGCATGGTTTGGCATCCATACGGACACATAAGATTATTGTGACATGATACATAGTGAGATACTTAGTTAGTGATCACAACTATTTTTGTTATAGGTCACATGCTATAGGAGGTCAAGTTAGGGAGTTAGCTGACATGGAATTTGTAGGAGCCAATAGAGAGTCTCCTATACTTGAGTTTACACAAACACCTCCAAGAATCCCTCCTCTTAGAGAAAGGAGATATGATAAACTGAGAAAGCAGGGGGATGTGGACTTTTATGGAAATATAGACCCTACTTAGGTAGAAAGGTGGTTAGAGAGAACTGAAAGAGTGTTCAATGAGATGGATTGTGAGTTAGATGATAGATTTGATTATGCAATCTCACTTCTGTAAGGTCTAGTATATTAGTGGTGGAAGACCGTACCAGGTAGTGCCACCAGACCTTGCAGTTTAACTTTGAAAGATTTTTGGAAGGCGTTTAAAGAGAATTACATGCCGAAGATTTATCTGGACAGAAAGATGAAAGAATTTTTGGATCTGAAATAAGGAAGTCTCTCAATATTAGAGTATAAGATAAAATTTAATGAATTAATGGGGTATGCAACTATTAATCCTAACTGAGGAGGACTAGTGTAGGAGGTTTGAAGATGGGTTAAATATGGAGATCAGAATAAGGCTAGCCATTTCTAATTTAGGTAGTTTTACAAAACTCTGAGCGACCTTGATTAGAATTGAACAGTTGTTGAAGGATAGTCATGGAGAGTATAGACAGGAGTCTAAAGTGAAGAGACATAGTGAATCTCAGGTTGATTCTAGTAGAAGCTTCAGTAAACGTCAGACTAGATTGTCTCGATTCCAGGCTAGATCGAGACAATCTGGGTTTCGACCAAAAGGTGGATTTGTTCAGATTGGTAGAGGTAAAAGACAAGTGCCCTCTAAATAGTCTCAACAGATGCCTAATTGTGAATATTTTGGTAAGAAGCATGGTGGTGAGTGTTGGAGGTTATCGGGAGCTTGTTTCCATTGTGGCTTTATAGAGCATCAGTTTAGAGATTGTCCTAAGACTTTAGGACCATAGTCTAGAGTTAGAGGAGGAACAATGACTGAGGCAAAGGTTTAGCAGAGTAGGGTTGTTGGATCTATACAGAGAGGCAGAGGTAGAGACAGAACTCAGTCAGTAGTGCCCAATTTCAGGACTGAGGTGTGGAGTAACCAGCCACAGTGTCAGGCCAGGATCTATATCATCACCAGATAGGAGGCGCAGAACTCCCTATATATGATAACAGTTGTGTTGAATGTTTTTCATTTTGAAGCATTTGCATTGGTAGATCCAAGATCTACACATTCATTCATCACACCACATCTGGCATCTAGATAGCATTGTAAGAGAAAGATAATGAAATGTGGATTAGAGGTGAGTACCCTAGTGGGTAGCACAACAGTGATTAGTGAGGTATATAAAGGGTACATAATTCGGATTGATCAGGCGGAGTTAGAAGCTAATTTATTATATTACAGTTAAAGGAAATAAATATTATTATAAGCATGAATTGGCTCACTGCTCATAGGGTTGTGATGAACTGCTATACTAATTGAATCCCCTAGTCAGTCGAGAGTAGTGTTTCGAGGTATTAGTCAAGCAGTGCTAGCCAGGTTGATTTCTTTGATGAATGCCTTGAAATTGATCCGAAGTGGATGTGAAGCTTATTTAGCCTACGTGATTGACACCCATATTAGGTAGACAGTTTTTTTAGGTTTAATTTTTGTTTTTTGCAAAATGGTCCTTGAAGAATTTGAATTTTTGCAAAATGGTCCGGTATTTTTCGGAAACCTTGGTACCGGCCGGTACCAACTGAAATTTTTCCCCGGTATGTTTTTACCCGTACCAGTACCGATTTTCATCTGGTACGATACGTACCGGCCGGTACTAACCGGTACGATATGGTATTCATAAGCTTGCTTAAACCTCTAACTCATAACCCATACGACGTCGTTTCACGTAAATGAAAGGACATCGTATGTCCAAGCCTCAAATGTTACAACCTTCAACAAAACGACGTCGTATAGGTTTACCAACCATAAACCTATACGACGTCATTTTGTTTATGAACTCAACGTCTACAAATTCCCAAAATGACGTCTTCTGGTTTCAAACCTATACAATGTCGTTTTGGTTATTTCAATGGACAACTTAACGTTAAGGTGAAAATCCGACAACTTAAAAGATTTTTCCGACACCATTACCAACGAAAATGTTGGTCGGTAAACATTGGGGCTTGATTTTAGCGACCGATTATGTTACCATCGTCAAATGTATATTTGCCTCACAACATTACCGACATCTACATATTTTTCGTCGGTAATTACCCACGGAAGTCTGTCCGTCAGTAAAATACCATCGCTAATGTACATTTTCCTTGTAGTGAAAATGAAAATAGAGTTGGAAAGATTTATAAAATCAACTACCATTGTGCCTACTCCTAGGTTAATCACGATTCCCATTATAGAGGAACTTGATGAGCGAATTTTCACAAAAAGAAAGAGGGACAATTATAGCTACAAAAATAAAAAAAAATCAAATGTAGCAAATATTGGAAAATTTTGAAGAAGCAGGTAAATGTGATAACACGTGATTAGGTTTTGAAGAAGAACAAGAATAACAAATAAGGGATGGTTGTGTCCAAGAGTTAAAATCATCTTCTAAAAAGTTTAATGATTGCGGGAGCAAAAACCAAGAATCATTAGAAGTGAATATGGACAATTCTTGAGAACTCTGCATAGTTTATATTAGCAAAAACTTTAATTAAAAAATAAAGCTGGAACTAGCAAACCTCTTGAAAGAATTTGATGACTATTTCGCTTGGGACTCCTAGGCAGTAGTTTAAAGAATTTAAGTTGAATATTAAAGAAGAAGTTGAAAAATTATGTAAGGTTGATTTTAATAGACCAACCAGATGTATTAAGTGTTTAGCTACGTTTTACTTGCAGTTCAAAAGAATGAAAAGATAAGAATTTGTGTCGACTTTAGGGATTTAAATGTAACTGCTCCTAAGGATGTATACATGATACCGATTGCAAATTCTTTGATAGATGCAACTACACATTCTTTATTTTCTTTTATGGATTATTTTTCTAATTATAATTAAATTTTTATAACCAAAATGAGAGCTCCAAAATAAATTTTAAATCCATGGTCAATAGGGAATTTGAGTGAGTTATAAAGCTTTTCAATCTAAAGAATGCAGGAGTTATTTATCAAAGGGCTATAAATTCTATCTTTCATGATTTAATGTGGTGTTCTTTGAAAGTTTACATAGATGATGTTATTATAAAATAAAAAAAGAGGGAATATTATATCTAGGATTTACGAGAAGCATTTCATAGGTTGAGAATACACAAATTGAACGATCTAAATAATGAATATGTTGAAATTTTTACTGGAAAGGATGAGGAGGGCGAGAGATCTGAAGAGGAGCTTGAGTTTAATTCTAATTCTTCAGAAAAGAGGATGATGATGATTTTGATTTACAATTAAGTGATCATGATAGCAATTCATTTATATTTGTAATAGAATATTACACGAATAAATCTATTATTACATCAACAATGTATTGTTATATATTCAATTTATATTGTTTTATTACTGGAATATTCAGTAAAATGTGAATTTCAAGTTAAAAATATGCCACCAAAGAGAAAATAGGATATGATATGGCCGAGGTTAAGGTTACCACGATTTGGAGCTAGTTACTAAGCGAAGTATCACATGCTGCAGCTGCTACAGGATCAGGTGTTGTACCTCCAACTACTACACATTCAGATGAAGCATCACTTTCTGTACCTACTGCTACATCATCCAGTAGCCCTATACCGACAGAGATATCAAGGGTAAACATTATTGATGAAGAAGGCGACCTCCATCTTGGAACTAAGGGAGTAGATGAAATAACGTATATCACAATAGTCAATAATCTATTAGTGAAAATACATGCATGATGACACCATAGGTTTATACTAAAGTTATAGGTTTTAATTTGAAAATGATCTAAAATCGCTTGTATATTAGGTTGGTTCTGTCTAGAACGTGCTCAAGAAACATGACATCCAAGTTTTAGGAGAAGATTGATCTTGAAGGTTATATATAGAAAAATGTCTCTCAGGTGACAAAGAATTTTTATAATAAGGAGTTTAAGGTAAAAAAAATATATTCTTTTGTATTTTTATCTAATTAATTTTATACATTAATTGAATAAATATTATAGGTTATAAGTACTTATTGTGTAACATCCCATCACCGATGGAAAGGGTAATTTGGTCATTTGGGACGAGTTAGGAATGTTTAAATATATCTCAGCATGCACATGCATCTTATAGCCTCTATATTTATATGATTTGCACATGCACATAGTTGTACATGCATTCGTGACATTTTCCGACATAAGTGTCTAAATGAGATCTTTTGTGAAAAATGTGGTTTTTTGTGTTTGGAAAATTGATTTGGAGTGATTCATGT
>JANVCQ010000232.1:33521886-33536609 GCA_025531925.1 Erythroxylum plowmanianum
AAGATTTTTGAAAGCATGGTTGATGTAAACAGTAAACTAGTAAAGTATACAGTACAACTGTATAATATACCAATATGAACTATTTTGTAATTCTTAAAAATTTTAGAGACTATTTCATAAATTTAAAAAATTTCCCGAAACGGTATCCGGTACCAACCGGTACTGGTACAGTTCCGTTCCAGAGCTCAATCCGGTACCGAACCCGGCACGGTATTCATAACATTGGTTCAAATAGACTTTTATTTTTAATAAAAATAGAAACTAAATATAGACCAAAAAAAAAAGACAAAAAAATCATAACAAAAAAGAAGTGAAAATAAACCGATACTTATTAAACAAGTCTGCTAGTAATTTTTGTAAATAAAGGACTTTCTTTAACATAAATATCGTTCCCTTTGTTATTTATCTGCAAAGGGCCTTCTTTACACATACATATCGTTCCAAAATCAAGGGAGAACTCCATAAATACCATTCAAACCAAGCTTATATTAATTGCTTGTCTATAACAAAGCTACTGATCAAAAGCAGCCCGGGAGACATAGCCGAAGTCCCTGAGTCAGAAAGAAAATGAAGCTCAAAGTGTACGCTGATCGAATGTCCCAGCCCTCACGTGCTACTATCATCTTCTGCAAGTAATTTTTCTTCCTTTCGATTTGACTGCTTGTCGTTTTTGATCTTTTTTAGCTTTTATTTTTGTTCCCATTTTGTTTCTGCCTATCTATGTATAAACTGGGGGTTTGAGGAGATTCAAGCTGTTTGAAATTAAATTAGGATGAACCATATCGAGTTTGAGGAGATTAGAGTGGACTTATCCAAGCGCCAGCATTTGTCTTCTGAATTTAAAGGTACCTTTATAAACATTCTTCTCTATAATCTCTTTGTTTGATGTTTTACTTTCCGGAAACGAAAATATTGAGTCCTTTTAAGAGCTGGGTTGATTTTACTATTTCAAGATTGGTATAAAAGTTTCAGATAACTATCTGAAAATTACGGTATAGGAGATAATATTACTAGAAGCGCATAATTAAATCTTTGAATGGGGATATTGCAGACATAAACCCTATGAAACAAGTCCCAGCTATAGTTGATGGAAGATTCAAGCTGTTTGAGAGGTATTTAAAGTGTTCTCTTTCTGATACTAGATCTTATACATTTCTCCTTTCCAAAATTTAGTTTCACTGCTTGCTGCAATAGGTTCTTTTTCATTAATACCTGATAGAAATGTGAAGACTGCATATTCCCTTTTCCCTTTCGTCAAGCTGCAAAACCCAATTACTGACATATTTGATAATTTTCATTTGCAGCCATGCAATCCTTATCTATCTTGCATGTGCTTTTCCTGGAGTTGCTGATCATTGGTGAGTCAATTTACTTATATGTTGTTATTACTTCCACTTTGACATAGCCTAGCTAAATTGGTCAATTTAGAAAATTTCAGTTTGTTGCTTCTGTTAATGGATAAGGTTGACAATTTTAAAAGTATCTCACATGTGTAAATTCTAGGAATGAAAAACTATACAAAATCTTGATCTATTGTCCTAAAGATACTTACTTTTCCCTAAGCTTCGAATGTTCTGGTATGTATTTAGAATGTCTAATTTCATCTCCTGAGTCCCTTTTAACATAATCGTGAGCCATTCTATTGGAGGATTATTGGAGACCTTGATATTTAACTAGCTTTTCTATTTTATTGGTTTTAGCCTTAGCCCTTAGGGCTTTATTGTAAAAATTAATGATTTTGGAATAGGTTAGAATAAAATAAAAAGGGATTAACTCCACATTTGTCACTTTAAACTAATACGGTTCCTACAAGTAGCCACAGTCAAGAAGCAAGAAGATTTTGATTTGCTATGGGTGGTTGTTCATTATACGTGCATTTGCTTTTGGTTTGAGGACTTCTTTGTTCTCAATTAAATTTTGCTTTATCATTAATCTTAGTATTCATATGCCATAATCTATTGAGTAACTAGTTTTCTTTTCTAACATTAAGGTATCCAGCTGATCTTTTCAAGAGATCTAAGATTCACTCTGTTTTGGATTGGCATCACTCCAACTTGCGACGTGGTGCAGGTGTTTTATTACTAATTTTATAGAAATTTCATCATTTTGTTTGCTTAAGACATGATCACAACTTAGAAATAATGATATGCTAAATTGCATATGGTGTATTTGTATCTATTACCCTATTCTGATACATCTTTTAAATCAAAACTACACACTTGTTATGTCATTTGCAATTATAAATTTTACATACTAGAATCAAATTCCAAAATGTCAACCAAATTAACCTTATCTAGGTTATTTAATATGTTGTTTGAAAGCAATATGATGACTAGCACCTGTTGGAATATTGTCTTTATCATTTAGCTGCTGTACCCATAAGAATGGAACTCCATTTTTAACATTAAGTTAGAAATGCATTCTTTTTTCTATGTTTCTTTGATGATATCTTTTTCTTGTACATTTTTTGAGAAAATAAAGTGAATTGTATTAAGACAAGTTCCCATCAAGGATACAAGGTAGCAATGTGATCCCCTTGTCTCAAGCCCTTACCTCCTTTAATGATTGTTGTTGATTTTCCTTTAACCAAGTTGCCATATGGTACTGAATAATGCATTGCTCAATCTAGTTGATGAATGGGGAAACCAAAGGCCTCTAGAGTGTATAAGATAAATTGCCAATTAATAGAATCAAAGGCTTTATGGAAGTTTTCTTTAATGGCACAACTCTTGAAGGAATTCTTCCTATTATAATTCTTGAAGAGTTCCTGAGCAAGCAAGGTGTTATCAAAAATTTGTCTCCCACTTATAAAACGTATCTGAGATGGGTTAATGATTGAACTCATAACTTTGAGTCTAGAAGTTGTGAGTTTGGCAATAATCTTGTAAATAGTGTTGCAATAGGAAATTGGCCTAAATTCCTTAAAGGAAGTGGGTTAGGAGCTTTAGGGACAAGACTAATGCATGTCTTGTTAAGCTTCTTAAGCAATTTACCTATATTAAAGAATTCAAGGATTGCTTCAATTACAAGACTCGTGGTAAATCTCCAAGAGTTTTGAAAGAAAAAAGCATTGAGGTTATGTGGACCAAGTGCTTTATTAGCATTAAGTTCAAAGAGGGCCTTGTACACATCAGTATCATTAAAGAAATGAGGAGATGTGATTCTATTAGCGTTATTTTCAGAGATGACTAAATTGTGGAAAAAGGTTGTGTTTCTGTCACTTGCTAATAACCATTGTATCCTATACCTTTGTTTAAGGATTGAGAAGTTAACTTCTAGTGCTTAGAGTAGTTCTCTCAGCTTCCTGTCTAGTGGTGTTTGAGAGATCCATATATAATAAATGTTGAACTTCTATTAAGAAACTGCTTGATATGTATTCCCATACCTCTTGAGATTTAGTCCCATCAACTTTTAACCATATGCACCTTCCTACAACGGATAGAGGATTTAAAGACTTTAAATTTATGGCTTAAACCATTCCTAATTGCAGCTTCAAATCCTTTATCTTCAGCCAAAGAGTCATTGAACCTAAAGGGAAATCTTCTTAGTATGTTCAAGGTTAGATTTTGGATCACTATGTGCGAATTATTTGAAAAGGGTGGACATCCAAATGTAGCCTTGCTTTCTTGGAAAATAGTGAGCCATTGGCTGTTCGCTAATGCTCTAGCAAGCTTTTTTTTTAAGGAACCGTCTTCCTTGCTGTTTATTGCTTTAGGTATAGAAATGACCTTCCATTTTAAGGTTTATAACTTACAATTGGCTAACACAATCTCTAAAATCATTAGAGAAATTTTTGATACAAGGATTTTCCTCTTCTTCAAAATGATTCTTGATGCTTTTGAAACCACCAAGAATCACCTTAAGGATATTGGAACTAGGTTGAATTTATGATAATTTGTCCTAGCGGGGACTTCTTTGAAACAAAAGGTTATATGCATATACAAAGTTGACTTGGAAGTTAATCCTTTTCGTCAACAGGTTAATCTTATGGTCAATGGATCAAGAGTAGAGAATATTAACTTTATTAGGGTTAAAAGTAACAATAATTCTTCCATTATAATGAGGATGATGGCTGTTGATTGTTTTCTAATGCCTTTGAAGGAATCCCAGCTTAAAGCAACTACTCTCCTTCAGTTTAGTTTCCAACAGGCTAGCTAGTAATTGTTTAATATCAAATAAGTAATCTCTCAACATTTGTTGTTTTTTGGTGCAGTTGAGCCTTCAAACATTCCATGTAAGAATAGATATTAAGTTATAGTACGAGAGCTAGAACAACTATTCTTAATCTTCCTTCTGGATTTTCTCCTCATTGCCACTTTGAAGTCTTTACTAGATTCAATGATATCTTGAGTATTAGTTGGGGAGCTTATGGCTATCTACTTAACTAGTGAAAGAACTCCCTTCATAGGACTTGCTATGCTTTGCTTCCCTAGTGAGTTAGAATACTTGCTAAGTGGACAATGTAATTTATCCAAAGTTGCCAGGGGTGCTTCATTAGCCTGTGCATTTTGAGTATGGTAACCAAGATCCCCATCTATAGATCTTAAAGGTTAGGTTACATATTGATTTATAGTATATTAATTGTGAATACTGAGTATCGATCCCATAGAGACTACTACTACTAGTAATTTTCGCTTTTCTATTATCTGACTAACAATTAAAGTGATGGTTTAATTAAAACAATAAAACTAAAATAAAAGTTCAACGTAAACAATAACTAAGAACATAGATCACAAGAGAATTGACAAGTCAAATGAACAGTACATAGGTAATGAATCTCCTTTAGACTTCTTAAGATATTGACTTGTTATCATGCAATTTAATTAAAGATCATTGGACCATTGAAATTCTTATATTGTATCAATATCTTTAGTCTAGACTATCAACATTTGATCCTCCGGGATTAACTAAAATCTCTTTCTAGTTAAAACGCATTTGCATTAATCGATTTGTGAATTTCACTATTCAGTTTAACTCTAATCTAGACCTATTTTTAGGTTTTAATACAACTCCTTTCAATTATGATAGATCTATTCATGCAAAAGGGTTGTTCAATCTCAATTGCATTAAAACATAAAATAATTAATATCTCGGACATATTAATTCAAAGACTAATTAAAACATATAATTTAATCTCAATAAATCAATAATCAAATTGCAATCAATAAAGAATCAAATCACAATGTCTATCCTAAGGTTTATCCTACTTAGGCACTAAATAAATTCAGCTCATAGTAATGGAAAACATAGCCAGAGAGTGAAACGAAGAATTAAAAAGAGAGATTTCACTAGATATCCCCTTTTCTCTAATCGTATTCTTTGAGAATTCGAAGGAAATCTACTCTCTATCAGATCTCCAATCAATCTTTGCTTCTCTACCGCTCTCAGGTTTAGAATTATGTCAAAACTCCCACTTTAGGTCTCAATCTTCGACTCCCTTTAATTGTTCTTCTTAATTACCTTTTACAATGCAAAATTAGGATTTTTACATTGGACATGGTTTGCCACATAGTCATGTGCATGTCCATGCCACAAAATTAGGATTTTCACATTGGACATGGTTTGCCACATAGTCATGTGCATGTCCATGTCCTTAAAAAACTCTTTAAAACTTGAAAGTTGTGTTTATACATGGTCTTAAAAGCTTACATGGGCAGTGACCATGTCCTTCAAAAACTCCTTAAAACTTGAAAGTTGTGTTCATACATGGTCCCAAAAGCTTACACGAGCAGTAACCACAATTTTATCCATTGCTTACACGGGCATGTTTGACCTTTACATGGGAAAAATATCTTCGAAGCTATACATGCTCACAGGGGCTTACATGGTTCTTCACATGACCATGTACATGACTTACACGGCGTATTCTTCCAAAATAGCTTCAATTCTTCTATTTTCTATCCTGATTTCATCTCTCTTCCCCTTTTTTTGATTATAAAGGCAAATAAGACTGACAAACATACTAAGAATCAAAGAAGTACCAAAAACAACATAAAACTCTCAAATAAACAAATAATACGGACTAAATATTGAACTAAAGATATAGTCTATTAAGCATTTATCAAATATCCCCACACTTATGCTTCTGCTTGTTTTCGAGAAAATCATAACCAAAATCATTAAACTTAAAAACATCCATCTCTTTTCAATTTCAACATGTCCATTCACACCCTATATTATTATATCCTATGAATCAAATCCATATACAATTTGACTCCAACATTCCTAGAACAAACTTCCATAAATCATTATTGAAGTAATTAAATTAATCATCTTTCTAAAATCAAAAGCACAAATTCCATACCCTCACAAAGGATTCACTCAATGCACTCAAAAGTGTTTATGGTAAAAATATAATAAACTCTTAAATCAATACATAGAAGGAGTCTTAACTATAAGCTTGCAATAAAATCATATCTCTACCACTAATGAGTAAACTAGAAACAAAAATCAAAAGGTCTTTTAAATAAGATATAATGAAGCTTAAGGCATGAAAGTAATAATTAAAAGGGTAATAATGTTGAAAGAAATTTACATGAAGAAGATTGCACAAAACTTGTTTCTTCATAGCATAGTTCCTTCAAAGAGTACTTCAATATCTTAAAGGAACACTAGGGAACGGTATTTTGTTCAAAAGAAATGGAGGTTTGGTTCTTGAGGCATACAATGATGCTAATTGTGCTGGATCTATTATTGATAGAAGTTCAACTTTAGGATATTGCACTTTCTTAGTAGGAATCTTGTGAGTTGGAGAAGCAAAAAACAAGGTGGTGTGGCTCAATCAAATGCAAATACTGAGTTTCGGGCGATGGCTCAAGGTGTGTGTGAACTACTCTGGCTGAAGATTATTCTTAAAGATTTGAAGATTAAGTGGGATGGCCCTATGAGACTATACTGTGACAATAAATGTGCAATCAACATAGCTCATAACCTAGTTCAACATGATCATACAAAGCAAGTTGAAATTGATAGTCACTTTATCAAGGAAAAGTTAGAAAACTGATTAATTTGTGCTGCTTAAGTGTCTACACATGGTCAGTTGGCTGATATTTTTGCCAAAGATTTGAGCAGCTCAATTTTTTAGACTATTATATCCAAGCTGGGAATGGAGAATACCAATTCAACAGCTTAAGGGGGAGTGTGGAAAAATCATGTATATTGATTGATTGATTGATTGTATTTTATTAGGTTTCCTTTTATATTAGAATTTCTCATAAATAATGGGATTAGAGAGTATCTCATAAATTATGGTATTAGATATTGCATTAGAATTATTAATTTCCATTTTTAGTTACTAGAAATTTTTATATAAGTAATACTTGTAAACTTTAGAGATATGCAAAAAATAGAGTTCTTATTCAAAATTTGACAATTAGAAATGATGTGTTGAGCATTTGTTTCATTGTCGAATTTGAAAAGAAAATATTCTGATCATTAACTAGAACTTCTTTGAATTTTGCCTTTTCCATTGGGAATTGACTCTTGAGTTTATGAGGGAGTAAGCAGATGTTTGTCCAAGAAGAACCCAACAAGTATTGTTTCCCATCTTGAAATTATTTTTGGATTGGATTATGCTCTAGTGTTTGAATAATTTTTGTACTTTATCTATTCATCTTTCTATGAAAATATTTGTTTTTCGAGCAAAAAGTTTTAGTGGTGTTCAAGGAAGGAGAAGAGAAGAATCTCCTAGTACCTGTCTATAGAGGAGCTTATTGGAGAGTAGTCGGGAGATGGATGAGATGCTTTAGGTTCTCCAGAAGAAGAGTTTAGGGGATTATTGATGATATTAGTACAAGGAAGGGATGAATTAGCATGACCTGAGGCGTGGGAGAGGGGAGAAGCGAAAGGGGGAAGTTTGAAGGATCAGGATTGGTTTGGTTGGTAAGTGACAGAATTTAGATATGTTACCAAGAAAGGTCAAGTGCTAACAAGGAGAACCATCAATTTTAAAATACCGTTGCTAAAAAGGGAAAAGAGAGAAATAAAAGCTGCAACCAAAAGGGTCAGGGACAGGAGACAAAGGAGGCACAAGAAAGGAGGAGGGTCTAAGCTTTTATGATCTAACGATGAGAAGACTCGGGTTGCACACCTCGAAGAGTGAGGTGGAGATAGACAAAAAAAAAAAAAGGAAAACCACACCAAAGACCTCACTTGAGGAAAGAGAGATAACACAAGAAGGAGAAACTAGGATTACTGCACACAGACTGAGATGGCATAGAAGGGAGATAACACTGGGACAGGCACGTGTCAAGGAGCATCCTAGATGAAGAGCAAGAAGAAAAGGAAGCTTGTGAGAAGGGGGGACACTCTCTCATGTTACTTTTCCAGGTTTTGAAAGACTGTGTGTCATCTTGTGTGCACTTTGTATTTTGGTTTTTATTGGACATTATTTGTAATGGACTACCATGCAATGTGATCAGTGGTAATTTGTTCCTTTCTGCTGTTCCTCCATTGAGTGCAAATGCATGCTATTCTTTTGGTTTATCTGCTTTCTGTTTGCCTTTTGGGTAACATCTGTAGTATATTTCACTTAGTTTTCTCCCACTTATGTTCTCATTCATTTCATTTGATGCTTCTCTATTAGCTGGATATGTTTTCAATTCTACGTTGGCACCTGCACTTGGCACACCCCTGAATCCTAAAGAAGCAGCTAAAGCTGAGAAAGTATTGTCTGAGTCTTTGTCAGTGATCGAGTCTATTTGGCTCAAGGGTAATGGGAAATTCTTGCTAGGTAGCATGCAACCCTCCATAGCAGATCTAAGCCTAGTTTGTGAGATAATGCAGCTGGAGGTATGTAACTCCTACTTGTATAACTTGATGTTTCCAAAATTATCATAATTGTTGTTGCAACGAACTTCACGGACTTCCTGATGATTGGATATAAGAAACTCATTGACTCCTGTCTAATTAATATTCAGGAAGGAGTAGTTATTTTCATTGGTAACATTTGAAAAACTAAATAAGATACGGATCTTGTGACTTGTTGTCTACTTAGTAGTCTCTAGTAAGTCCATATCCTTCTTAAAACATCACCATATATTTCAATTTCACAAAATCTTTCAGTGTTGATGAATATACGTTCAGTTTTTGTTCAAGTCCAATGGATGCTAATCAAGTCCAATGGATGCTATATTAGCTCTTGATTGACTTCCTCTCAAGCTAAATTGCCATCGTTGTAGTATTTTTTATGTTCCTTTGAAGAGGTTCTAGTTTCTTTTTTGTCGCAATCAAAATTCATTCCTCGTCTGAGAAGCTTCCCATAAGTTCCTTCCGTATTGTGTAATCCGTTGAGCAGAGGTTTATGAGAATGGTTCCAAAGGCGTAAATGTTATATATTTTCCCTTAAAAATTGTTTAATATGTCCATTTCTGCTAAGAGTTTGATGATGCTTTTTAGTAAAAGATGTTATGAAACCATACCATTTGTTCATGTCATCTTTAAATCTATTTTAATAGGTTCTGCATGAAAAGGACCGCAATCGATTACTTGGCCCACACAAGAAAGTTCAGAAGTGGATTGAGGATACGAAATCCGCAACAAGACCACATTTTGATGAAGTGCATAAAGTCATATTCTTAGTCAAAGAACGATTACAGAAGCAGTCATCCACTCGTATGGACGAGACAGAATATCGATCAAAATCAAGTCTGGTGTCCAAGATGTAAGGATTCCACAAGACACTAGTATGAGTCGACTGGTGAGAGGCTTATGCAGACAGAGTGCTACCTATATGGTTCAACGTGTAATGATATTACGATTGTTGCTTTAACATGTACCAAATATATTGAAATTGTGTCTTCAAGAGCTCGAATATTTGAATTTGTGTCTAATAAGTTGTTACTCGATTTGTGCTTTTCAAATAAGAAAAGCTTTTCTTTTTGTTCTTCCATTTTATTCTATCCAGGAAAAATAGGAGAGGGACTGATGATGTATCTTGGAAGGGGAATATACATCCTCTTGTGATTTTTCCAGAATATTTGAGAGCCCACTTTAAGTGGAGCAGAGCCACCGTGTATGGCCAAATTCTCTTCTTGTCCTTTTCTGCATTCAGACAGTTAAGCTGATAAAATGGATGCTTAGAGTAGTAGCTGCTTTCTACGGGAATAGTGTGTTCACTGATTAGGTAAAATTTTGATCACGAAGTTGCCTCGTTATATGGTGGCATTCTAGTGCATCTTGTTTGCAGTTCTTCTGTGTACAGGCAAGGCTGCAACATTTTCACGCTCTCTGATCTTATTAAGTATATATATTAAGGACGAAGGGGATGGACGATCACGCAATCCATCCCCACCGTTCATTTAATCTAACGGTTACTTTAACGTCTTTACCCTTCCTCCCCCCTATATGTCATGGTTATTGTTTCTATATTGACACTGTTCAATGTTCTGTCTTTATTATCACTCTCCCTCTTTCATTTCTCTCTCATTGTTTAGCTCTCCGGCCTCGACTTCCTCTGCTTCTTCGCCTCACGTCTACTGCTCGGCAATACAGAACCTTCCTTACTTTTTTTTTCTTCATTTTAAAGCTCTAAATATTGCATCTCAGACAGCTATGATAAGCTCTCCTTTTTTCTTCGACAGTTTTATTTCAGTCATGGTTTCATCGAGTTTTTATTATGTGTACAGATGGGTCACTCTCCACCAAAGCCTTTCAAGTTTACTCCTTTTATCTTCGGCGGTTTTATTCCTTTTCTTCATCTTAAAACTCTAAACATTGGTTTTATTCAGCGTTTGGAGTTTGGTCTTTCAGGTTTACAACTGTGGTAAGCTCTTCTTCTTCTTTTTTCTGCGGTTTTATTTCATTATGTGTACAGATGGGTAACTGTTTGTGTTTATTTTGTGTACAGATGGGTAACAGCATTGTGGTAAGCTCTTCTTTTTTCTTCTGCGATTATATTTCAGTCATGGTTTTGTATTTCCTTTTTACAGATGGGTAACTATTTGCGTTTAACGGTACTGTAGTAAGTTCTTCTTTTTTCTTCAGCGGTTTATTTCAGTCATGATTTTGTATTCCCTTTTTCTGTTTGCGTTTTTTGCTTCGACTTTCATTGAGTTTTTATTATGTGTACAGATGGATAACGATTGAGGTTTACACCTGTGGTAAGCTTTCGTTTTTCTTCAGTCATGGTTTTGTATTTCCTTTTTATTCTGTGTACAGATGGGTAAGGGTACTATGGTAAGCTTTCCTTTTATCCAGTTTAATTTTTTCCTTCGATTTTCATGTAGCTTTTATTATGTGCAGAGATGGGTCAACTCGGTTAAAGGAGAGAGAGGATTGATTTTCTTTTATGCTGCTTCATCAAGATTTCGGATGCGAGATTTTTTAAAATTTTGTTATCGCTTAGGTTTATGCTGAATTGTTCACAGTTTAAATGTCCATGGTGATGTCTCGACATAATTTTTTTGAAGTTGCTTTGTTTTGTTGATGTTGTGTAAAATGGAGATGGGAAGCTTTCGGAGATTGCTTCCTCTACAATATAGGATTGTTTGCCACAATCTTCATCAATTTTGTTTTAGCATTATTGTCGTAGATTTTGATGACAATTGTTAATATGATTTTTTCCAACAGAGATAAATAAAAGGTTGCTTACAAACATTTTTATCTCCTGGTGTGTTAAATTTATTTAAATCCACCAGTATGTCAAAGGCTCCAAATCCTATAAGCGATACAAATGAGATCTTAATCATTTAATATCTGATACAATTAATATTTCGCATTTAATGCCTTCGTTGTTTCTTAATTTAAAGGAATTAACATTATTTTAAAAAAATGATTTGAGTAATCTTTCTTGGAGGAAACGAAGGGCCATCACCTTGGTCAAATTTTGGCAACTCTCAATCACTTCGCATTAAAATTCATTTGTGAGTTGAGTAATCCTTCTTGGAGGAAATGAAGGGCTATCTCTTAAAATCATTCCGCTATGCACACTATTAGGTTCATAGGTCCCTTTTTTGGTTACCATGTAAAGTTTTTGAACGTTTTTTTGTTGTTAATGATATTATTTAATATGATTAATAAATAAATAAATAATTGATAATAAGAATAATAGTAAGTAGAAAATTTATTATTATCAAAATTTTAAACAATTAAAAATTTTAAATAATTAAATTAATAAGAATAATTTAAGAACCATAACAATTATTAATAATAATATAACGGTGAATAATAGTAAGAAATATAAAATTAGCACAAGTTATAATAATTCCTGAAATAATTTCTAAAATAACAAATTATAAGGAAATTATAATTATCATAATTGAAAACAATTGAAATAATAAGCATAACTAAAGAAACATAACGTTATTATTATTCATTATAATTTAATTAATAATAATAATAACGAATTTAAAATAATAAAATTAACAATAATTCTTTTCCGTCTTACTTTTGCTTTCGTCTTAGTTTCTTTCGTCTTACTTTTGTTTCTGCTTTCGTCTTACTTTCACTTCAGCTTCAGTCTTACTTTCGCTTCAGCTTCCATCTTAGTTTGCTTCAGCTTTCGTCTTACTTTGACTACAACTTCTATCTTAGTTTGCTTTCGCTTTCGTCTTAGTTTTACTTCAGCTTCCGTCTTAGTTTGCTTCCGCTTTCGTCTTACTTTTGCTTCAACTTTCGTCTTAGTTTGCTTCCGCTTTCGTCTTACTTTCGTTTCAACTTCCGTCTTAGTTTGCTTCAGCTTCCATCTTAGTTTGCTTCTGCTTTCATCTTACTTTTGCTTGATTAACAGATACAATTAATTGAATAATTAATCTTTAAATCTTTTTGGTATTTTATTTTTATCGATAACTAAAAATATTTATTAAATTAAATGCTCAATATCATTGTTTTATTGTCTCGTTACAAATTATATGTATTAAATTGACATTTAATTATTCCCTCATTATTAACAATAATAGACAAATTATGGTTAAGATTTAAATTTCATATTATAATTAAAATTATTATAACAATGAAAATTTAATAATGTTATGAATAATAATAAACAATTTTAATAAAACATTTATTAATAATAACTAATATACTGAAGTACGAAACTAATCATATTAATCACATTAATAAAAAAATTAAGATTTATAAATTTAAAAATAATAAGAAGGAATTTTATACTATTAATATAAATAAATTAAAGCAAACAAAGTTCAATTATGATAAGGAATATAATGCTAATAATGAAAATAATTACATTTAATAATAAAAAGGAATTTTAAAAAAATACTACTAATTAAAATGATAAAGTAATAACCATCATTTCATTCGATATATGTATTTTGGATTTTCCAATGGATTTACATCTTTCATTACTTCACGTCTAAATAATTTTGATGAAAATCAAATAATAATAATATTAGAAGACGAAAGTTAAAGCAAACTAAGACAGAAGCTGAAGCAAAAGTAAGACGGAAGTTGAAACAAAAGTAAGACGAAAGCAGAAGTGAAAGTAAGACGAAAGCTGAAGCAAAAGTAAGACGAAAGCGGAAGCAAACTAAGACGGAAGCTGAAGCACACTAAGACGGAAGCTGAAGCAAAAGTAACACAAAAGCGGAAGCAAACTAAGACGGGAGCTGAAGCAAAAGTAAGACGAAAGCGGAAGCAAACTAAGACGGAAGCTCAAACAAAAGTAAGACGAAAGCAGAAGCAAACTAAGAGGGAAGCTGAAGCCAAAGTAAGACGAAAACTGAAGCAAACTAAGACGGAAGCTGAAGCGAAAGTTAGACTTGAGCTAAAGCAAAAATAAGACGAAAGCAGAAGCAAAAGTAAGACGAAAGAAACTAAAACGAAAGCAAAAGTAAGACGGAAGCGATATAAGACGAAGACCCGATACTATGTCGGATAGTTAATTAGTTTGAGGTAAAGATTTCAAGTTAATTGGTTATTGTGATGCTGATTACACTGGAGATAGGATTGATAGAGAGAGTATATTCAGCCGCAAGTTATTGCTCACAGACGTTGTGGATTAAGTACCAGTTAGAAGATTATTCAATACACGAAGAATAAATCTCAATCTTCTGTGACAACACAAGTGCTATCAACCTTTTGAAGAATCCAATACAACACTCAAAGGTAAAGCATATCGAAGTTAGACATCATTTCCTAAAAGACTACGTACAGAAGAAGCTCGTAAGTCTACAATTTGTTGAGGCGAACTATCAATGGGCAGACATCTTCACTAAGCCATTAAGTGAAGAAAGATTCAAAGAAATAAGACGAAACCTGAACATGGTAATGTTGAGTGATCAACCATCCGACACGTCATGAACTAGATGATCTTCTTAGTTAAGAAGATAAAAAGTCGTAAGAGTTCAAGGTAACATTAACAGTAAGTTACAGACGGTAACTTCTGTCATGAGAAAGTTTTAGAGGGAAAGCTTCTCAAAGCCTTAAGATTACCGCCTACTCTAGAACACTCTTGAAATACCCTGACATCGGCTTTTAAAGAACTCTCAACAAAACATTTCATTACTCTGTTTTGATTTCAAACACTCCTTGCTCACACTATCAATTTCAGATACTAACATCACTTCTTTGAGAAATACATTTGTGCGTTTAGTTCTTTGTTAACTACAAATACAGATGGAGCAATCAATGGCTTGTGGAAGACACGTTAATTTTGAGTCTTTGAAGACAGACCAAATGGATATCGAACCGGAGATTGTGGCAGCTGGATGGAAGAACTTCTTTCAGGTTAATGAGACAGTTTACCTGAATGAAGTATATGATTTCTG
>JANVCQ010000232.1:33544824-33555681 GCA_025531925.1 Erythroxylum plowmanianum
TTCTAATTTATATTAAAACATTATTAACAAAATTTACCAAAATTATAATAAATTAATTATAATTTAATAAATATTTGACAATCCACGACGTCTATTTATTAGACGTCGCAGATTGTCAAGTTTCTGCGACGTCTCCCCAACGTCCTCAAAAGGCAAACAATCCCTGACGTTTTCTCCAAATGTCGGGAATTATATGCTTCTTTTCTGACGTCTTCATCAACGTCGCAGAATTGATAAGCCTTTTACGACGTCTTCACTCAGATGTCGGAGAAACCCATTACCTACCCACCATCTACGATGTCTATTGTGACGTTTTAATAGACGTCGTAGAAGGTTGTCTGCGACGTCTTAAGAGCTTCTACGACGTTTAACAGACGACGCAAAATGCATGTTTTTGTTGTAGTGTATGAAGTGGTCCTCCAAATCTTAATTGAGCGTTGGACAAAAAGTAATACCCCTCTTCATTGTTTGACTCATTCTTTGAATCCAAGGTGATTATTCAAATTTTGATACTTTCTTTTCTATTAGAGACAAATAAATGGTAATTGATGAATAATTCATAACATTTTTTTCTTACAACTATATAGGTATCATAGCCATGAAAGGATGAGTAAAGACTCAAAATGAGTTCCACCAAATCAAGATGTGGAGCTCACCAATGAGAGATTGAAATGTTTGAAGAGGTATTTTCCTTATGTAGAAGATCGGAGAAAAATGAAAATTGAGTTTGCTAATTTTTCGGATGGTAGACAAGGGTTTGATGATTATGACTCTATAAATGATAGAGGTATCCTTGATGCAAAATCTTGGTGGCTAGTCCATAGTGTTCATGCTCCAATTCTTCAAAAGATTGCTCTCAAGTTACTTGGACAACCATCGTCTTCATCTTGTTGTGAAAAAAATTGGAGTACTTACTCTTTTATTCACTCCCTTCAAAGGAACAAGATCAAACCTAAGCGTGTTGAGAGTTTAGTATGCATTCATACTAATTTGCGACTCCTTTCAAGAAAATCTTCACAATACAAACAAGGAGAAGCAATGATGTCGGATATTGTAGTAGATAAGTTTTCAACAATTGATAATGATCATGGAATCCTTGAAGTTGCCAATCTTTCACTTGATGAACCAGAGTTTGAGAGTAGGATCTTTGCTGATGAAAGCAATGCCAATGTTTGAGAGTAAAGTGATTAGAGGGTGGATCCTTTAGTTAGATTTTTTGTTGTAAATACCCATATGAATGACTAATTCTACTTTTGGATAGGAGATTGTAGACAAATTGCTTAATGGAATATATGCTCCATATTTTTTAGAGAGACTTATAAAGTACCAAATATGTATGAACTATCAAGATGTTGGAAATCTTGAAACATATCAATCAATATATATCATATTATGAATTCTGAATTTTTTTTCTTAATTCTAAATTTTATAATATATATATATATGTCGTGTTTGTGTCCACCAAATTTTTGAAGTTGGTGTGTCCCCGTGTCCGTGTCCGTGTTGTGTCGCGTGTCACATCTCACATGTCCATGTCCGTGTCTGTGCTTCTTCGCCGACGACACTGGTGGATCAAAAACTGAAGCAAAAAAAATTAAAATTGATTTGATTAGACCAAAAGCTTGTGCTGGAGAAGATCAACCGGGTGGAAGTTACTATATTGTTTATAGTTGTGCTTCTCTTGGTTGTGGCAGCCATGGCGAGTGTCAGGGAAGTGTGAGGCTTAAATGAAGCTGGTTTATTGTGATGCTTGAGATGGTCTTCAAAAGCTTGTGCTGGAGAAGATCAACCGGGTGGAAGTTACTATATTGTTTATAGTTGTGCTTCTCTTGGTTGTGGCAGCCATGGCGAGTGTCAGGGAAGTGTGAGGCTTAAATGAAGCTGGTTTATTGTGATGCTTGAGATGGTCTTTTGGTGGAAGGGAAGGTGGTGGCAGACATGAGAAGGCATAATAGTCACTAGAAACGCTTGGCGTGAACTAGTTGGAGTTGTCTGTGACTGACTGATGAGGCGAGTTTGTGGAGTGTTTACGGAAGAAGCGATAAAGATAGAGGACTATCATTGCAGTTGACAGTGCTCCAAGTAGCTTCGAGGCAGTGGTGGTGAGAAACAAACGATGGTTGCCACTGGAGGAGCTGTTGCAGACATGCGACTAGAGCTCTATGAGGTGGACGATTGACCTCTATGCTTTGCCATGGAGGTTGGCTTGAAAAGGCGGCAACTTTCACAAAAGAAAGTGACAACTGGAGCTTGCAGAGCAGCCGATGATGACTAATCGGAGATAGAGGCAATGACGGAGAGAGGCGGTGAAAACGTCGACAGTGGTGACTACTAACTTGAGGGCAGTGACGGTGGCATCACTGACTAAAGCAACTAGGGTTTTTTTCTTAGTTTCTGAAAGAGAGAGAATGGTGATGATTGGTAGCAAGTATAGGATATGGTATATTTGGACATAAGCCTATTCTAGGTTAGGAATAAAGTATTCTTAACTTAGAATAATTAGAACGAGGCTTGTTTGGTTATAAAGATAAGCTTATTCTAATTTTATAATAAGTTATGTTCGGCTATTAGATTAAAGTAATCCAAAGTTGAATAAAGTTATTATTGGCTTCGAATAGAGTATTCTAAGGCATATTACCAAACAAAATTTTAAAATTGTTTTAAAATCAAAATTTAATTTCAAAATTAAAGAAATTATTTTTATTATGATTAAGATTAATAATTATATTGATTCTTAATTTAATTTAAAAAATTAGTTTCAATTAGATTGAAATTAATTAATTAGATTCCTTGAAATTAAGAAAATTATTTCCTAATTGAATTTATTTATTTCAATCCAATTAAGATAAATTATTTTTTTAGATAATGTTATTCTATTTATTTAAAATTTATCTTTATTTATGAATAATAAGTTTCATAGTTTGTTAGAAAAGATGTTTTTATTAAATTTGAAAAGTTTTTATTTAATAATTTAGAAACTATGCATTCTTTGATATTATTGAAAATAATTTTTTAATTTATTAAGGAAATAATTATAATTAATTAATTTGTTGGTTTATGTCATACAGCCAATCGGTTGGCTATAGTTTAATGACAAAATAATTTAAGGCATTCTTTATCTTGTACATATTTAGATGTACACGATGAAGTCTATGAGATAATTATATAATGCAAATAAAATTATGATGAGACTACAATTATGAGATTCATATTGCATTTATGTATTATTCTTAAATTGTTGCTATTTATTGTTCTGTTAAGACTGAACATTAATAGAATGTAAAAAGACTAGCATATGATATATTTTTCTTTATGAAGGAATTATCTTATAGACTAAAATATGGAAATACTTAAAAAATGTATGGGTGCTTTTTAGAGAACAAGCTCACTGAACTGACCCACATAAGAAATTCAATTGGAACATTACTTGTATGTCTATAGATATTTTCATTGTGATGATTGTATATGTTATCCTTTGACTTGAGATCTCCAAAGTTATCTTATATAGGAATTTTTATATTTTGATACTACTTATGACATGTTCTAGTCAAAGATAACTCCGTTGGAAGTCAATGGATGTAACATGAACTATATGGAGGTATTTGAGTGATCAATATAAGATTCATCACCCTAAATAATTAAGGAGAATGTTTGATTATTCTATACTAGTATTAATTTGGGAAATCCTTAGACAAGGTGAAATGATACTTAGTAAAATAATTTTCAAATATTATTAATTGAATCAATAGTTAATGATAGATAACTAAAATGACTAAACTCAAAATAGAATACACATTATGAAAGGGTTGAATTATATGAAAAATCATACATAGAAAGGTTAATCAAAACTGCTTTGAAATTCTTAAATATTTGGGTGGTCATAATGTGTTGCTAGACAACAAAGTTAATCTATAGATATAGATTGTTTAATTAGATAATTAAGATAAATTAAAGGACTTTAATTTATCTAATCCTAATTATGATTTATGGTTATAATTTACATCCATTGCTAACATATTTGAGAACCTAATGGATCACACAGAAGAAACGAGTTGAACAAAGAGAGAATATTTTAATCAAGTTGAACTTGATTGTAAAGTTTGAGAAACTTTATGATTAAATATGAGATATTTAATAAATAAGGGTCAATATGAGATATTGGATCTTATTTGGGCATAACTAGTATTTAATTATAGTTATTTGTAATTCTAATTAAATTTTATTTGAAATTAGAATCAATTTTAATTTAATACTAAAATATCGAAAACCTATTATAAATACGTATAAGCTCAAGAGAGCTATCACTCCTTGCCTAACCATTTTTATAATAGTTACATAGTTCTCTCAACTCCGTGGATACTGTTAGAGGCCAAACACTTGTGTGGTTATTGTGGTTGAGATGGAGCAATTTCAGAAATGATTCGAGGAATACGACAAAAAGAGGATCAAGCTTTAAAATAAGTTAAGAATAAAAATCCATGCTTTATTACGATTTGTGTGTTAATCATTTTATAGAAATTTAAGTGATATGGCTTTCGAGAAATCATATAAAAAAGTTATGTAATTATTTTGTTATGCACGGGATCATATCTTGGCTTAATTTCCTAACATATATTTTTTTCCAAACAGGTCTCTCCTTGTCTTCTCTAATTTTCTTGGCATATACTACAATGGTCCTCACTAAAGACTGCACATTGTTTAGCTATATGTATATTTAACATGAAAAAGAAGAAGAAGAAGTTATAGCTACGAGATGATGTCATCGTACTTAAATAACAACTATTAAAAAACGAATATCCTATAGATGCTTATTATTTGTTGTGTCTATTTGGACTGTTATGACAATGGTTATTTGTTCTTTACGGATAATTATTAGAAATGATCAGTATACGTATGTTTATTTTCTCTCATTCTTCTCATTTTCTTCCTATTTATTATACACAAACTCACATATCAATTAGAATTAAAGCATAATTATGGTCCTTGTGGATTGAAAGAATCATCCAAAACAATTATTGTTGAACCTAATGTTGCATCAGGGTAAGAACTTAAGCCCATGGAGGAAGCACTAAAAAGATATATACGAGAAATATAGGGGGAATTTAGGAGGCCTAACTGAAGCTTCTAAAATACACAGCTTAAGTGATTTTAAGAGAGGAATGAACTTTGAGAGATATTCCAGTAGCAAATGCTTATGCATTCACAAAATAATCAAAACATGTTTCGGTATCAAATAGGGTTCATCTAGCCTAAACACTAACGGAAAAATTAGTTATACATCGGTGAACATGAAATTAGATATATGTATACAGAAAACAACGAAATCATAAATCTCCTATCAAGTATTCTAATGATGTAGATTTTCGATCTTATGTTTTGATGGATCTATTAATAAAAACTCTGTGTCTCTTGATCCTCAAGCTCTAAATCACCTTTGCTCTCTTCAGAATGATTGTCACTTCCCCCCTCATTTACATCTGAAACATCACTTTTATATGGAATTCTAGGTTTTGGTCAATGCACAGTCTCTTGCATGACTATGCATCAGACCGTCTATAATCAGAATTTGCTAGATATTGCAAAAGTGCAGAGTCACAAGAAAGTGCACGGTCATGATGCACGGTGATGCATTGCTTCAAATATGTCAATTTTTTATTTTACGCTATGCTTTTGTCTTAGTTCCTCTCATTTAAGTCCACGAAGGCAATTATCACCTATAAACACACTTGAAACACATTAAGTACCAAATATAAAACAAAAGTAGAAAATATCAAGCAAAATACATCAAATATGGGTGTAAAAGTATAGTCAATTATACATCTATCAAATATCCCCACACTTAAGTTTTTGGTTATCCTCAAGTTTACCATAATCAAAATTATAAATTTTACAACATCAATCCATCGTTAATTTCAACCTATCCATTTATAGTATAAATCATCATATCATGTTGAATTAAATTAACATATAATTAGAATCAAGTTATCCTAAAATTAATTTCCTAATTAATATTAATAATAATCACATCAACTATTATATTGAAATCAAAAGCATATCTCTTTACACCCTCACCAATATTTCACTTAATACACTCTCAAGTGTTTAGGGTGAAAAGCATCAAAACCTCTCAATTAATTCATAGTATTATTATTATAGACTTTAGATTCTCTAAAATCTTCTTGTTTTTTAGACATGGATGGTTCAGAATTGGGTAATGTATGAATAGGTTCAACTGAAATGTTTAAAGGAGCAGGGGATGAATGTGTTTGAGTAATTTGTTGAGGGGTAATTGGTTAGATGGTAGTGATGTTTTGTTTTTTCTGGAGATAAAACACCGTTTAAATTAAGAATTCAATCTGGTCCTCATGTTATACGTTTTGGTGTATATTTTGTAGGATATTTTTGTATCTTATTGTCTTTTTTGTAATATCCAAAATGATTTAATTCTTCTTGTTCTATAGGTTTATAATTCCAGTTATTACAACTTGAATGTAGTACAAGAACCCAATGGATATGGACAAAGGAAGACACAGCAACGGTACGTATATTAAAAAATCTTTGCAAGAATTTAGCAGCATTAGATAATTACAATGATAAAGATACACTACTAGTACAAATTGATACAAGTATGGATACATAGGCTGACTGCCTTCCGACACAACCACCTAAGTCAAGGAATTATCTCTTATGTAAATATATTAATGGGAGTTTTAATCCCACTGGAAGGAAAACACTGGCATGTATTAAAACATTAAGAAAATGGAAAGTTGATTTATTACCTATCGAATTTCATATTCAGAAAGACTCTAAGTATTTATATGAATTTACTAAATATAATATTAAAACAAGTTAAAATGAAGGACGCTTAATTGGATGGCAATTAGAGTTAAATCAATATAATTTTCAAAAACATTATATAAAATCTTCGGCTAATAGTCTTGTAGATACCTTAACCAGAGAATGGAAGCAGCAATCCTAAACCTCAAAGATTTACTCACCAAAAAGGAGGTAGAATTATTGGATCTTTAACAGCAAGTAGGCTTAGTAACAAAAGAGATTAACTAGTTAAGATTAACCATTAATCTTCTTGAAAAACAAAACATCACTGCCATCCAACCAATTACCCCTCAGCAACTTACTTAAACACATTCATCCCCTACTTCTTCAAACATTTCAGCTAAACCTATTCATCCATTACCCAAATCTGAACCATCCATGTCTCAAAAACAAGAAGATTTTAGATAATCTAAAATTTATGTTATTTTTAATGGACCAATGGCAGGAATATATGATGAATGGCATAAGGCTTCTATCAATATTATTAGAAAATCTTTAATCATTCATCGAAGTTATTCAAACCATTCAGAAGCACAAAAAGCCTTAATCGAATTCAGAAATACTACAATAAAACCTCACTATAAACAAGCTTTAGTAAAACAACCATCAGATTCAAAAATGAAAACATTGGGAAAACCTATTAATATGGAAAGAATCAATGTTGTACCTACAAGAGCATTAAAGGATGAAATGAAAATAATTACTCCTGAAATTTTTTTATGATTGTTTTCAAGCACTCAATGAATGGAAGGAGGAATAAAAGGTTTTTTAGTACTACCTCCAAAGTTGAGGACGATATGGACCCAAAGTTATCATCTATCTAGAAACAGATGCACTCACTACCTATCTTTTTTTCGAAAGGGGTTTAGTAGATACTATTTATTTAACCAATTTAAAAAGTCTTATCAAGTTTCCAGTTAGATTCACTCTTGCAGTCAAAAACAACAAAGAAAGATTGCAAAATAAAGAGAAATCTTTACCAAGGTTTTCAGCAGCTATCCAATCTTTAAAAAAGTAGACAATTTCAAAGACTCAAACATATAGCTATCTCGAATAGCTTATGTACAGGTAGGAATTAGCAATGATATGTATCCACCCATAGACGAACCACCAAAATATGAATTCAACTATGATCTCATCAATCAGTTTAACCTCCATTGCATTGAAGTTGTTGATCAGAAATACTTAAAGATTACACCATAATCATTGATTAAACTCAATTATGGAGGATCAAATATTCTGATGACATCAACTTATCGTACACCTATATCTACTAATTCCTTCCAATTAATCAAACAAATCGAAGAAAACATATCCGGAGTATTCAACATATTATCAGAAGATTGGAAGCAATCCATTTGTCAACAACTCCAGCAATATCCATCTCATCAATGTACCAACTGTCCTTCCACTTCAAAAGAAAAACATGACAACTCCTCAGTTGATGTAATTATTAAAGAGTGATGTAAGCAATGATGTAATTTCAATTACAATTATGTAAGTCACTTATCTATAGGCTGCCTATGTAGACAATCCCAAAAATAAAAGCAGATTCTCTCGACAAAGAAATCTATTTTTACTATTTCTCAACAGTAAAAGCAGATTCTCTCGAAAAAAAGTCTACTTTTACTATTTTCTTATCTTTAGTTATTTTTGGACACTTCCAAGTGCACTTTGTTTATATAATGTATCAAAAGAGCCCTCAACTCTCTCTATGAGGAAATAAAAACTCTATTAATCATCTTTTGTCTAAAACTCTTCAAACCTCTTAGTTAAAGCCTAAAAATTGGCGTCAAAAAAGAGAACGCGAAGAGTAAAACAAAAGGTATGATCAATTGTGTTTTTAGTTTTTCATCACTTTTATATATTTCAGTCTATTTATTTTTCTTATTTTTACAATATTTTACTTTTGTTCTCTTTATTATATATTAAAAATGCCTATTTGTACTACTTGTAGAAATGCTCATCTCGCAATAATACATATTGAAAGAAAAATTTCACTTAGTAGAAAACTTATTAAAACTTTAATGACACTTATAATTATTTAGAACAAATAAATGCTTCCGAAGCTACTCTTCATAAGTTTTAAAAAAATAATTAATCAAGATACATAAAACTATAGTCAAGAAAGATTATAGTTAAAACAACTCTATAAACAATTTCAAGAACATTACAAATTCCATTATTCGTGAATAATTGTCATATTTGTCAATTTATGTCACAATTATTTTTAATGCATAATTGTACATTCTGTAAATAATTATTAAGAGAAGTTATTCATTTAGAAACTTTAGTAACTGAATATAGATCATAAAAAGAGTATTATGAAAGACGATATAACTATCTACGATTTTTTATTAATAATAATGGTTTAATTCCTATCAAAGAAAGATTAGACATTGCAATCAATCTTTATAATCTACATAATCAAAATTTAATCTATAAATATAACCAACTTACAGAGCATTAAAGAATCTCTCATCGATTTAACTAACTTCAAAATGACTGAAATAATTCAAGAATCTCACACTATCAATAACAATAATACTATTTTAGATGTAGATGTTTTAGAATTAACTGAATCTATCAGTGTTTTCCATATTAATACACTATTATCACAAGAAAAACAAAAACAAATAACAAACACACAATTAAATTTAAAAGATGGACAAGATATTACACACCATCCATTTAAAAACTTAATTAACAAAAAATACCATTTATTATGGAAAAATTATACATAAAACACCTATTAGAATAGATCAATGTAATGGACATATTCATATAAGTTTAATAGACCAAGAACAAATTTATAAATAGTTACAAAATATTTCTTAAAAAAGACATAAATTTGGATATATACATCTTTCTATGATTCAAATTTTGTTAAAATCTACCTTTCAAGACCAAATGACTCTATGAAATTACGTCGCTACTTCCACATATTAGGGGTAACATAGGAGACATCTCTATTTTTATTTTTCCCCTGGGAAATCTTTAGAATTCCCATTGCTTAACTTTCAATTTGCCTCTGACTATCAACTGAAATGTGAATAACCCGTCAAAGGGGCGCTTCTGGTTATGTCGATGCTTGAAACAATTTTATCTCCTCAATATTACTATATCTCTAGAGTCAATAATTTTATATGAGGAACTATTGAACTCAATCACTTGCTGCCATTACTCTTCAGTTTTTTGTTGAGGTCTATCTTGTAGAGGTACTTAAATTGGATCAGTGATCGATTTCTAGGTTTACTATAAGAATGACTGACTTAAAAGACCAAGTGATTGGAATCATGAATGGAGATTTAGCTTATGAAAAAATTAAATTTAATTCCCACCTTAAATTAAGAATTCCTTTACAACTACATAATTTAGATGAAACAACTACTAGAGTTTATAAATTTTATCGCAAAAATTTAATGACGACAAGACAATATCATTTTTCAATTACTTATCAAATTAGTTATGCTTTAACTAATTCTCATCATAGTATTGAATTTCAAAATGCATATCAAATTTATATCGATCAATTATTTAATAATGTAGCTAATGTTGGACCCTGAAAAAAAATTCTTTAAAGTAAGCACGACTTAAAATAATTTTGGAGTTGTTAATAGATTTAATTTTGGAGTTAAAATTTTGTCAAGGTTAGTAGGATTTGTTGAATGGTCAATGGAATTAAAGTGTTAATGTAATAAGGATGGTCAAGGGCATTTTGGGAGATTACTTTAACATAAAAGAGCATAAGCTTATAAGAAAGGATAAGATGGACTTTTTGGGCTCATTAAAGGTACAAATGGGATAAGAATATGTTGTTTGCTGGTGAAGAGGAGAAAGATGTGAATTGAAGAGGGAGAAGAGGGAGAAAACAAAAGTAAAAGAGAAAGGAGAAAGGTTTCGGTGAAGGAAAGAAAGAAGAGAAATCAAACATGTTAAGGTCGGTAAACCATCTTTTCTTCTTGCTTTGTTAAAGGAAAAGAGTTAGTGTAGAGAATGGAAAAGTTTGTGTGGGAAGAA
>JANVCQ010000232.1:33565554-33596466 GCA_025531925.1 Erythroxylum plowmanianum
CTGATGAATGTAAAAAGAGACATTTTGAGAAATTTACAACTCGAGTATTGATTGTATCACTTTAATTTGGAGATTTTACAATATATAACGAAGTGTCCCAGTAAAGGTTATGATGCAATCTGTTGAAATAGTGTAAAGTGGTTTTAAGTATCTTGGGACCACGGGCCCCTTGAGGTGGTGCATACCCGGAGGGCTCTCCCACGCAGTGCCCGAATCCCACATAAAAAGGTGCCAAATGGCTCAATGGTAAGAGGCGTGCACTTAAGTGCAACAAAACCTTGAGGTCTTGGGTTCGAGTCGTGGACTCACCCTTGACCAAAGAGGACAATACCTGGAGTGCTGGCGGTAGAGGCCGGGCTCTACAAGATCAGTCAGGCAAGAATTTCGAGGACAAAATTCTTTTGGGGGGAAGAATTGTTGGACCACGAATTTTTTCAATTATTATTGATTTATTTGTTTCAATATTTTTAGAATTGAGTCATTAATTTGATGGGTATAAATAGAGATTTGAAATTAGATGGAAAGATCATATTTAAGTTAGAGTTAATATGGTGTTTAAGAAGATTAAAGGAGTTAGGAGGTAAATGAAAAAAGGGGCAAAATGTGATGACCAAAGGAGAGGAGGGGTACTTTTGGAAGGATAAGACCAAAATGTGGTCTTATATTTAAGAGAAGGAGAAAACGTGAATTGGGACAGAAGAAGAGAAATAAGAAAGGGAAAGAAGAGAGATTTTGGTGGTTGAGAGAAAAGAAGAGAGTTGAGATAGGGTTTTCTTCATTTTATAGCTTTTGAGAGAGATTTTGAAGTGATTCAAGAAGAGAAAAAGGTAGAGGAAGAGTAGAGCTTCCATTTGAGTCAAAGATCTCTTCATTTGGTAAAGAACCAACGGGATCAAAAAGGCAAGAGGAACAAGAGAAGAGGCATTTTGAGCAAGTTTTTAAGCAAGGAAATCAAGGTGGGTTACATGTTCATAATAGAGTTATGAGCCATTAATGCTTTTCCAAATCAAGAAAATAAAATGATTTCAAATACTTCATAAATGTTGCTTTAAATGTTTTTGAGTTATTTGAGAAATTGCTATATGCTACTATATGAATTTTGATGATGAAATGGAAAAAAGGTTTTGAAATATTTATGTTATACCTTGAAATATGACATGGCATTCTATATAAATGAAAAGATGAGAAAGCATAAAAGTATGAGCATATGATAAAATTATTTGAGCATAATTATGTGCTTTTGTTTGGACGAGAGTGGAACCATTCTGTTTGTCACGTGCATGTTGACAAGAGCCTTCTTCCGGCTGCCCGCTTGTGGCATATGAGCTCCGAAAAGTGGTCTCATTTTGTTCATGGTGTAAACTTCGGTTTCTCCATTCTGTTTCTATGGAACCCTCGAGCTATTTGTTTGTGCATTGCCTCTTTGAAATTGTCTAGTTTGCTGCATAATTTGAGTGTCTTACAGTGATGATTAAATGTATGAGCTATGTTGATGTGAGGACATTTTTAACTATAAGTTTTAAGCAAAAATATCGTGAAATTAACTGAGAATTTGAGAACAAAGCGTTTTATAAATTTACTATGACTTTTATAAGACAAATGAACATTTCAACGATTTTGCTTATTCTTTGTTATAAACTTGTTACCCACGAGCTTTCAAGCTCACCCCCTTTTTCTCATCTTCAGGTAATAGCTAAGAGATTGAGTGATCAAGAGCCTAAGGGACTATCTCCATATTTGTTTATTTTGTATTCAGAGTTAATTTTGGGAAAGCAACAAGTTTGTTGTTCTAGAACCTTTTGTAATTTGAGATTTTGAGACGATGATGTAATGTGGCTTGGAATGCCATTAAAGATTTGTAAAACTTTATTCTTTTGATGTTAATGAAATGTGAATGGTGCATGGATGATGTGAGTTGAAGTTAGACATACGTGAAGAAGTAATTAACTTGAGTTGATGATTTTGGAACAGAAATCGTTGATATATATATATATATATATGATTTTGGAACAGAAATCGTTGATATATATATATATATATATATATATATATATATATAGATGTATGCATAAGCGAGATACTATGGAAAGGACGATAGGAATTATGATTGATCAAATGTAGTTGAAGGTGATGAGGCAAATAAGTTAAGATTTGAAGAGTTTAATGAAGTCAATTTGGTAACTGAATGGTTAAGCTCAGAACATTCCAAGTTTCCAAAATGCAAAATTTCAAGTCTTCCATAGGGAAGAATTCATGTTCTGAGTTCAGGGGAAATCTGGAATGATCTAGATTGAATTTGACAAAGTTATCTTCGTGGAAGTTGTAGATTATCTTTCTAGCTTTCCAACAGTATATAGTATGAAATTTTTGGATATCGGAGTCAAACTTTATGGTCTTTATAAGTGGAGATACTTAGGAGTATACGTCTGGTGATGACGTGTCGTCTGGTGAGGACGCATCGTCTGATGAGGACACTTCGTTTAGTGAGGATGCTTTGTCTGATAGGACGTATCATCTGGTGAGGACGCTTTATCTGGTCTGGTGAGGACACTTCGTATGGTGAGGACACCTCATCTGGTGAGGATGTATTATCTAGTGAGGATGCTTTGTCTAGTGTGATGTATCATCTAGCGAGGATGTATCGTCTGGTGACGACGTATCATTTGGTGATGACGTCATTTCATTTGGTGCACTATTCATCTAACCCTATTGTCTGGTCAAATTTGACCCTCTAGACGATAGACTCTATCTTCAAGGTCTTCATAAAATTTGTAGATCTTAAAGTTCTCTTTCAAACTGTCTAAAGAACACCTTAATCTGACCTCTCTTGTGAAAGTTATGGCAAGTTTCCCAATTCATATGACCCTTTGTCTAGCTTCATCTAATCCCATCGTCTAGTCCTATTTTTGAACTTTTAGACAATAGCATTTTTCTTCAAAGCCTTTATAAAATTGTAGATCTTGAAGTCCTCTTTTGAACCATCCAAAGAATACCTTAATCCGATGTCTCTATAGAAAGCTACGCCAATTGCAAGATATCTTTTGTGTACTGTTCATAACCTTTTTTTGGTCACTATTCATAATTTATCTTTGAGTCCAATTCTGACCCTTTGAATGACAAAATCTCACTTCATTGTCTTCATAAAAGTTATAGATATTGAATTCCTCTTTCGAACCCTTTAAGAAAGACCTTAATCTGATATCTTTAGAGCAAGTTATGCCTTTTGTCCCGAACAGGTTCAATATGATGGAGGACAGAACCTTGTTTGATTTCCTTCGGCCATAACTCTGTTATCTAACCAACATTTGCTATCTGACCTCCAAATTAAGTGATTCTTGAAGCAATAGATTCCCGACACATTTTACTATCTCTCAATAAAATTTGGTAGCTTTCTGAATTGATTGGAAAAAAGTTCTGATTAAAGGAAAGTAAAGGAATCTATTGGAATAGTATGAACTGATGCTATTTTACTAAACATGCTTCAGCATTTTGAATATATCTGGATCTGTAGAGTTCCAACTGAGATGATTTTCAATGTGGAGTAAACTAGAGACGTAGGTTTAAAAATTATATACAGAGGTCGAATTCTAATTCAGCCTCTAAGATGTTCGATATTTGGATGGAAGTTGAGCGTAAATATTTGCTTCAGTATAAGAATGATTCGAAAAATAGGGTCCAACACTTACGGTATCAGAGAATGAAGATGAATCAAGGATGAATAATGAGGGTTAATTGGAATAACCCTTTAAGGAAACCTGTTCATGCTTTTTGAATCCAGAATGATAGTTGGGCTTCGAAAATGGGGCCGAACAGTTGTGGTATCAGAGCGAATGTTGTGTTAAGAATGACTAATAAGGGCTAGTTGGAACAAGCCCTAACTCTTAGAGTTCTAAACCACATTGAATGATTTTGGTCTCATTAGAAACTTAAGAAAATGGGAGAAAAAGGTTCTGAAGAAGTCAAATTGTGATTCTAGTTTAAGGTTTACCAACATATGTTCTGAAGTTGAAGAAATGTGTTTGCTCACGTTCTATGATTAAGTCCAGCACACGTCTTGTGACTCCGAATGTTGGGCTCTAGAAGTGGGGTCCAACAAGTAGTTTTTTGGAAGGATTGCCATTTGCCAGTAGAGGTTGAGCAGAAGGCACTATGGCCAATTAAGACGATGAACATGAATCTGGATGATGGAGGAAGGGATCGTTTCCTTCAAATCTCATAATTGGATGACTCCAAGTGAGGCTTATCATAATTAAAGAATCTACAAGAAACAGATGAAATGACTTCATGATAAGGGTCTTATAGGTAAGTCTCACACCTGGAATGAAAGTTTTATTTTATAATTCTTGGTTGCATTTGTTTCTAGGAAAATTGAAATCAAGGTGGAACGGGCCATTCAAAGTAGTCAAGGTCTTTCCATATGAAGCCACAAAATTGGAAACCTGCAAACAAAGGAAATCTTTAAAGTGAATGGCCACAAAGTGAAATGAAATTTGGAAGGAGCAATTGAAAATAAGATAGTAGACTTAATCAATTTTAATGACCCACTTAAAGCTTAATTATTAAGGCATCCAGCTACAAGACGTTAAAGAAGCGCTGAATGGGAGGAAAATCATATAATTTATGTTTTGTTATTTTTAATTATTTGTAAGTGTTCCTCTAATTAGTTAGCATGGTTTCTTTTAATTTAAAAAATAGAGAAGTCACACTCATGCAATTAGGCTTACGTGAACCAACTCGAATGTACAAACTAGGGTCATGTCCTTGACTCTTCTAATCACGAGTGTTACTTAAGGAGGTATGGGTGTGACTCATGCCTCCCTCCCTTTAAAATATATCATTGCCCTAATTTTTTTCACTTTTATTCTATAGTTGTCTCCCTATTAAGCTTTCTCATAGTCGAAGCCACCATTCTAACAGTCGCTACATACTGTAGGTCTCCATCCCAACACCAATGACGTTGTAACCCACCTGCTTTATGACCCAATAGCTGCACACCACACCTACATGCCACTAGCTAGTAGCCAATGAATAGCTATGCTAAGCAACCAACGTATGCCCATGAAGCCCTCCATCCCTACCGTTGCATGCTTGTGAGCACTACACATACAAATAACTATGGGTCCAAAGGTGAGACACTCCCGAGATTCATCTTCTAAACCACACGATGACTCGATGCCAAATTCAAGTATCCCATGCATCCATTTTCAAACTAGAGAGCACCAGGAAAGGTACGCAATTCTTAAGACTTGTCCACTAATTCCTAATCTCTTTGTAGATTCTAGAGCAATTGTTAAATTAGGAATAACTGATCGTGTTCATGAATTATTGTGAAACATAGGTTGGAATATATTTTCTGAATTTAAGAAGAATTTATATATGGAATTGACCTTAGAGTTTCTGAACACTTTAGAAATGGCCAATGAAACTATTGCTAGGGATACTATAGGTAGTATACACTTTCAATTGATGAATGCCCCTCATGTAATCACTTTGGATGTGCTTAATGCTATTTTTGGATTCCCCAATAGTGATTTATGACGATATCATAAAGATTTTAAAGCTAGAGAATTTGGACCCAAATAACCAATAGTAGGAAAGTGTTTTCCCCAAGTCGGTCCAAATTACCTACCATAATGGACCTTGCCCTTCTCTATAACTATTGGTTTTTAACTTTTACAATATTTGGAATAGGAGATAGCAATGGGTCAACATCTAAAGCTAAATTATTTATTTTGCTATGTATGGTGCATGTGAAGCTTTTAATGCCAATATTGGTTAAGTACGCATTTAATTGAAATGGCTAAGGCGAGTATAACCAAAATTATAGTTGGAGCATTCGTAGCAACAATTGTGGAACATATAACTTACTCATTGGGAGGACATTGATGTAGATTGTCCCAAGTAACTTGAGTCTTGACTTGCACTCTTTGGTGTTTATGAAGGTTATCAGGCGGCAAGGTGATCGCGATGTTATTATCAATGACGACATGGAAGAAGCTTCAAGTAGGAAGCGATATCAAGTTGTGGAATTTAAAGTTAAACAAGAGGCTGATATTCTACCAACCAAAGCAATGCCTCCATTTGCTCCAATTATTTCTGAGGATTACCAATCACTAGTAACTCAATTCAATGCATTCTAAGCCTAATTCACGGAGCATGTAACCCAAACTAGATAGTTTGAATGATAAGCAAATGAGCTGATCCACAACATTGAGGCTAATATGGCAAATATCTGAAACTTCATGGCTAATTTGAATGCTTGCTTTAGATAATCACCACCCCTACCTTTGTATCATATTTCTATCCCTTTTCCTTTTTATTGCTTGTTACTTTAATTTCTCATAACTTTAATTTTTTTTCTTGTGTGGATTGTTTTGCATTTTAGGTCCCTCTTATATTTTCTTATCACATTGAGGACAATATGATATTTAAGTAGGGGTAGTAGTTTAATTAATTAAAAAATGTGTTTATTATGTGTTTTTTCCCATGTAATAGTTAGAGACGCATGGTCATAAAGTAAACTTGATCAACATTAGAAATTTATAACATGAGTGAATAAGTATACTTGCATGCTTAGGTTGATTGACTTGAATTTTGATTTAAAGGACATTAACTTGTTGTGATAGATGAATGACACTTTTCTTTGATAAGAATTTGATCCTCTTTGAAATATTAAACACCAAATTCAATTATTCTTTATTGAGAGTGTCCGTTCATGATTAAGGAATTCTAAAATTTGCTTGCAAATACTAGTTAAGATCACATATTCTTACACAAAACATTAAATGATGAAGCAATTAGGATTTACCTTGTTTGCATAAAAAGCCACCCTAATTTTACCCCTAATGAGCCTTGTTTGACCTTAACATGAACCATTTCTTTCTTAAAATCCAAAATATTAGCCTTAACCTTGATTATTTGACTTTTTCATTATACCTACCCCAAGGACAATTTGAGCATTTGAACGAGTATGATTGGGTTTAGGGAATAATTTCTTAAATAAGTGTGGAAGAATCATATTATATAGTTGGTTTTTGAGTTACGAATGGGAATGGCTGTAATAAATTGTGTCTCAACTCTACATTTTTCCTCTTCTAAAATTGATCTCGTTGTTCTAAATAAATAAATAAGGGAAAAGAGAAAAGAAAAAAGAAGAAAGAAGAAAGAAAAAAAGAAAAAGAGGGAAGAGAAGACAAAAAAAAGAGGAGCGATATGGGGGGAGTGTTAATATTGTTGATTGAAAGGCAAGAATTGAGTGTTTTATGCTTCATTGTGCTATATTACTCTAAATACTTAACTAGTTTTGTGGTTTTAAACTTTTATTTTCCTTTTTCCTACCCTTATCCTGGCCTTACTAAACTAAAATAATGACCTTCAAACTGATGTTTGTGTTTGATATGAGTGGTGGAGATTGCATTAATAAGCAAGCTTATGGTAGATGCGTTACATGAAATGGATGATGAGTGAATATATCCTACCTTTGAATGCTTGAGAGGATAGAGAGTCAAGTGAGTGCCTATCACACTTTTTAATAGTTCTTTAAATTGAAGTACTTGTTAATTTTGACTAAGTATGTGGAGAATAGCTTGTTCATAAAGTATTATGAGTTTTAATTTCTTAGTTGAGTTTATTGAAATGATTTTTGATATCTTTAACTATTATTAGGGAAAATTTTTGTTTTTTATAGTATAATTTTCTTTATTTTTTTTGGGACAAACATAGTTAAGTGTGGGGGAATTGTTGTGTCTAATTTCTATTGAGTTTGGAAGCCTTTATATTTTGACTTTGGTTATATATTCTTGTGTTTTAATCCAAAGTTGAATGGATTGAGTGAAAATGACATGAATGTTGCATAAATGTTGAATGGAGAATTTTGTAAATGATGAATGAAAAACAAGAAAACTTATACAGGAAAGAATGAAAGATGGTGTGATTGTATTTCATGAATGTTACATGATAAACAAAAAAGTATTGCATGAAAATGGTGTAAATAAGTGTCATGCTATGACAACCCTTGTTATGGGCGTGACAAGGGAGTCGCGCCACACAATTCTCCTGCAGTCACTTTTATGATCAATTGTTAGGAATGTAGGTGACAGTAGAAGAAACCTAAAACTAAACCTAAACCTATACTCTTGAATAAATAGAAAAGCATAAAGAAGAAAAAAAAAGGCTTAAATGAGAGGGCAAAAATAGAAGGTAGAGGCAGATAACAAAGAGTAGTCACTGTTGAGAAAGAAGGGAAAAAAGAACAAAGAGAGCAAAAGAGTAGAGGTGGAGAAAAGAAGAAAAACATAGCAAAGAGCAGTCGTGTGAGGAATAGAGCAGAGGAAGAAGGCGAGAGCCGACACCAGAAAGTTCATCTAAGTAGGAGGTCCACTGCTAGCTTCCTCATCCAAGGGTTTATTTTTGTTTGTTCATTCTTGTTTCATCTCTGATACTATTATTAAACTCCTTTATCTTTTATATATTGAACCTATTTCCCTTTGTTAGAGTTTGATAGTCCATTTTGGCTATTTACTCTATTTATTGCTTTAAGACTTCTCTGTTACTATTAACTATGGGCTTAAAGTGTATGAAGATGATGAACTTAGTTTATTCCACGATGGGTTGATTAATCAATCTTGAGAATCAATGTAGCTAATTTAGTTGATTATATATGATGAAGGGACTGTTTTATTGTCTTATTATTTGCTATATTTTCTAAGCTTATTGGATGTAATAGTGTGGACAACCTCTACATCATTTTGGTATTAAACGAAGGATCGAGAGAAGAAGTTTAATATTAGAACGAGAAACTATAAATGCTTAAGTTATGAATTAAAAATATATTAACTTAAGTGGGTAATTATTAGTTAGGTTTACATAATTAATTTGGATGACAAACTTGTCAAATATGAAAGTTAGATTTAGTTTATTATTTGAATTGATTTTAGATACAAATTGGTAATTTTAGCTAGCTACTTATCTAATTAATTCCCCTTATTCATATATAGGAGATTATATTAGTGAAGTTAATTTCTCATCAAATCTTTCTTGCTTGCTAAATCAGTTTACTTTTTGGTTTAATTGCTTTAGTTTCTTTAAACCTTTTACTTAACAAATAGGGATAGAGTGTTTAGGATTGCATTTGTTTTTGTTTTTATTCTAAGTTAATTTGAGTGAACTAATTTTACCTCCTGAAGAGATAACCCTGGGTATTAGACTACAATTATCTTGCATACTTGAGAATAGGATAGCCTAGATCTTTTTTAAGAACTTAGTTTGACATAACAATTATAGGAAGCTCAACACTATGACTGAGTGGTTGGACATGCTTTCTATTCCTTCCTTGATGGGTACTAAGGCTACAATATGATTTTCATACATCAAAAGACCACATTCACTTATCCCTATAGGACCTTTACCTACAGAAGAATTCCTTTTGGACTTTGCAATGCACCATCTACTTTTCAAAGGCGCCTGATGATGATATTTGCAGATATTATTAAAGATATTATGGAGGTGTTTATGGATGACTTTTCAGTTTTTAGAGAATCTTTTAAGCATTGCTTCAAAAATCTAGATAGAGTTCTCCAAAGGTGTGAGGAATCAAATTTGGTTCTTAATTGGGAAAATGCAACTTCATGGTGTATGAAGATGTGGTCCTAAGGCTTAAGATATCATGCAAGGACATAAAAGTGGAAAGGGCTAAAATAGAAGTCATTGAAAAGCTTCCAACACTAGGTAATGTCAAGGGCATGAGAGCATTTTTAGGGCATGCATGATTTTATCACCACTTCAAGGATTTTTTTCTTATTCGTAGATGCCTTACAAATCTATTGATTAAAGATGTCCTTTATCATTTTGATGTTAGTTCTTTGCATGCTTTTGATAGGTTAAAAAAGGTGCTTACTTTAGCACTTATATTAACATTGTTAGATTAGTCCCTACCATTCAAGATTATATGTGACATGAGTAACTAAGCAATTGGATGTGTATTGGGATAGTGGAAAGACAAAAGGTTATATGCAATCTACCATGGAAGGAAAACATTGATGAGAACACAATTAAATTACACCATAACCGCAAGGGAGCTGTTAGTAGCAGTAATATTTGCTTGTGATAAGTTCCATTCTTGCTTTTGGGTTCAAAAATTATTGTTTTTATAGATCATGTGATGTTGCAATATCATTTCACTAAGAAGGGAACAAAGATAAACTTATCTAGTAGGTACTGCTCTTTCAAAAATTTCATAACGAGATTAGACTCAAGAAAGGAGTGAAAAATATGGTGACTAACTACCTATCACGTATAGAAGGAGGAGAGGTACAACTAAATGAAGAAATTAATGAACAATTCCCTAATGAGGCCTTATTGTTGGTAAATTACCTTTTCATTCCATGGTTTGCTAATATAAAAGACTACATTATAAGTGGTATCCTTCCCACATATTTATCTTATCAACAACAGAGGAGGTTTTTATTTGAATGCACCCATTATCTTTGAGAATAACCTATTTTATGTAATATTTTTGCTAATGGTTTGATTTGTAGGTGTGTTCTAGAAGAAGATGCTTGAAATACTAACTCAATGTCATAATTCTTCTTATGCAAGTCGTCATGGAGCAAATAAGATAGCATCACGTGTGTTGGATTGTAGGTTATTTTGGGCTAGATTGTTTAAGGATGCTCAAGAATATGTGATCAATTTTGGTAAGTGCTAATGAGTTGGAAATATTTCAAAAAGAAATGGGATGACTCTTTCTAGCATCATAGAAGTGCAATTTTTCGATGTATAGGGGTTGAGCTTTATGGGACCTTTCCCATTTTCTTTTAGGAACATATTTATCTTAATAGGTGTGGATTATGTTTCTAAATGGGCTGAAACAATGACAAATCCAACAATGACAACTAAAAAATATTTTTTCTTCCAGGGTATATGTTGGTTGAATAATATACCCTAAAACCTAACATTGGTTGACCTCTAACCTAAGTTAGTTAACAAGTGCACTTGAAAACAAGTTTTTCAAATGTCAAAAGGCATTTATATGAAAAAAAAAACTTAATTCTTAACCATTTCAAAAGTTCTTTAATAATATATTGATACATCAAGAGAATTTTCTTTAGATCCTTCCAAAATTTTCCTTTAGATTATCAAAAAGGTATATATAATATGATCTAAGTAAAAAAGATCATTTAATGATTGGGGCCTTAATTCATTGAAATGCTAAGATAAGAATATTATAAGGATTATAATGATTTACCTAACTCATGCATGATTCCTTCTTATTCTTAGTTCTCCACTTAAATTGCATATTTGTTCCACTTTGCTCATTTTTTTCCATCTGTTAGTTGTTTAATTTATTTAGTTGGCTCTTTTGCTTACTTTTCCTTTCTATTGAACTTCATCATTCACATACTACGTGATTCCAATATAATAAAGATACTAATATCACCAAAAGTAGTAAGTTCTTCATTATCATTAAAATATTGTGTTATGACCTCAATTAGTCAATAATATCTCCTTTTTTAATAGCGATAAGGAATTTAGCAATATTGGAGAAAATAAGTAATATGAAGTAATCTCCCCTATATTAAATCAATATATTACATGCTCCCCTTTAACTTGTGCATCACAAATGATTGATTTAAATATCATTATTTACTTGCTTTATCCTATGTTTTCAAGAAATTAAGAATATATTTCCTTTGAATGCAATTTTTCAAGAATTAAAGAGAAGTATAAGCAAAAATATGAAGAAATCATAAATTTAAGCTAAGTATGATCTAGCAAATGGTCTTATGTTATCCTATATCCCTCTTAGACCATATGGAGATGAAGACACATTATTGAAGAAAGATAGATGGGAGATCTTATGGCAGTGAGAATATCTTAAGAGCATTACGACTTAAGACATTATTATAGAGAAATGCATAGCCTAGTAAATGGGCATGTCAAAGCTTATGTCCTCTTTATGAAGTTACAAAAACATACATAAGCTAGGATATAACCAGGCCTTAGAGCATAATTGAGGAAGACAAAACTTATATAGGTGGCAGAAAACCTTAATCTAGGAATCCTTTATCATTCTTTTCCATTACAAATCTATAGTTAGTTTCCATGAGGTTCAGGTACCCTAGGGAGATTAATTTGTGTTTTTATTATAGAGAATAGGATTTGTGATCATCCTAATAGATTAAAGCTAATTGAAATAAAAAGATTTCATCTACAATTGTTTCTATCTTGATTTTTTTATCATTTATGTTTATTAGTGAAAACATGGTCTATGGCTAGTTTGTTTTTATATGTTTAGATATGTGAATTGTATTATTGTCTTTATTAAGGAATGATTCAATATTATTTATAAAGTGGGATTTATTTATGTACAATATATTTGAACAATCTTAATGTTAAATTGCTTATATTAGAGATTAGATCTGATTATAATTTGCATAAAGATGATTTAAGAGAAGCTGCCTGTGAGTGGATCGTAGATTATATATTAGTAGTTGCTAGGTTGCTAAAGATAAACTAGCATAAAACCTCAACAGTTAGGGTCATACCTTTAAGGAATTTTACAGAACCTGATACGTTTATAGGGTGTTTAATTGGATAAAGATCTAGATTATTCAAATTGAAAAATATGGTTATGACTTGAGAAAAAAATTTCACTAGTAGTTTCAGTTGATCTAGATTATAAAACCCTAGAATTTTAATGAATCATGACCACAAAGATGATTTTATAGGGAATCCTTATCTAGAAATTACATATATTATTCTCCACTCTATTATTTATATTGATATTTTTAATAAAGAAAGAATATATTAGGTGATTGAATTATTTTGAGTTAGTCAATATTTTAATACCATAAGTGCAAGGTGTAGCTGTAGCTAGTATCGGCAAATATGGGTCGATCCCACCAGGACAGTGAGTATTAGTAATTATTGTTATTCGACCATCTAGCCTAAGAATTGATTGTGAGTTGAATTAAAGAAACTAAAATTAAGTAAATAAAATATATGCATGATTGAAGTAGAGGATTATGAAGCGCTAAGTTAATTACCAATATCAAGTGATTAGTATTTAGGCTCGAATTTCCCTAAACCTTAGCAAATTGACCTTTTGTTATGCAATTGGTTTGATGATTTATTAGACTGTGGAGACTCCCATGGTATTTTAGTAACTAACTTTGAGTCTACTAACAACTAATCCTAAGATTTCTAACTAAATTACTTAGGTTGAATTTTATAGTATTACGTTACCATTTTATGAACCCCTTTATTAGGTTTGACCCTAATTTGGAAGATTTATGTCATCTTATATCTAAGGTTATAATTAACTCTTTCGAATTGTCATGGATCTATTTAAAGTTAGTATTTTTCAATTGCTACGTGTAAAATCAAATTATGGTATAACATTGTAGATTATTAGAACATAAAAAAACAAGTAACTAGATCTTAATAAATTAATCAATCAATTGCATTCATAAAATAATCAATGAATGTTCAGGTATCAAATAAGGTTCATCTAGCCCAAATACTAACAGAAAAATTAGTTACGCAATAGCAAACATGAAATAGATATACTATAAGAAAAAAATTGAATTAAAAAAGAAATCATAATTATAAATCTCCTTAATTGTTCTTTATCGAGTATTATAGCGATGTAGATGTCTAATATTGTGTTCTGATGGATCTGTGGACAAAATCCTCATATCTCCCACTCTTCTAGCTCCAAATTGACTCCAGATTACTCAAAACACTTCCTACCATCTCCCTTTATCAATTGCCTCCAAAACATATCTTTTATATGGAATTCTAGGTTTTTTTTTATGCATAGTCGTGCATCAACCCATGTATAATCGAAATTCTTGGTATATTATGAAAATACATAACCTCGAAGAATTGCAAGTATAGATGCACTGTCGTGCATCCCTTCAAATTTTTTAATTTTCATTTTACGTTATATTTTTGTCCAAATTCTTCTCCTTTAAGTCCATAAAGGCAATTATAATCTATATACACACTTGAAGTGAATTAAGTACCAAATATATACCAAAAGCAATAAATATCAAGTGAAAACACGTCAAATATGAGGTAAAAATATGCTCAATTATCCATCTATCAAATATCCTCAAACTTAGGCTATGTTTGGTTGGACGTAAAGTTTTTAATGGAAAGGAATAGAATGGAATGGTTTATAATGAAATGGAATATAAATAGATGTAATATTAGAAAATTGTTGTTTGGGAGGAATGGAAGGGTTCATAATGTAATATAGTGAAATGTTGTTTAGATGAAGGGTTTATAATGTAATATAATGTAAAGTTATTTATCATTTATATTCCATCCTAAACCCCCCAAATAGGAGGTTTTTCATTTTTACTATTTAGGATGGAATAAAATGTAATATTAAACCCTCCTCTTCCATCTCATTCCATTCCATTCCATTATAAACCCTCCTCCTAAACGATGGAATAATATTACATTCCATTTCATTCCATTATTAAACCCCCAACCAAACATAGCCTTAAGCTTTTGCTTGTTCTTACGCAAACTATAATCAAAATTATAAATTTTACAACATCAATCCATCATCAATTTCAACCTGTCGATTTATACTATACATTACCATTTCCTATCTAATCAAATTAACATAAAATCAAAGGTAAGTTGTCCTAAAATTAACTTCCTAGTTAATATTAATAATAATCACATCAATAATTGCATTGAAATCCAAACCATATCTCTTTACACCCTCACTAAGATTTCACTCAGTGCGCTCAAATGTTTAGAGAGAAAAGTATCAAAACTCTCAATCAATACATAGCAGAATTCTTATCATAGGCTTACAATAAAATCATGTCTCTACCACTTATATTCAAACTAGAAACAAAAATCAAAAGGTAGTTGTGTAGATTGTAATGGGGCTTAGGTACAATATGAATGGGATAATGAAAGGGTTTAAGTGAAGAAAATTTACTCAAAGAAATTGATAGTTGTAGGTTGCATGATGTTTAATAGGCATTTTAGTATGTTTATAGCTGTTAATTAATTGATTTATCCATGTTTAGGTTTAGAATTGTGTTAGTTGGTTAGATATTTGTGTTTTCAGTGTTATGTGGGTTAGATCATGCTATTGAGTTTTAATTTTGAGTATTTGACATGCCTTGATGTATTTATTAGTGTTTGAGAGCAGATATTAAAGAACAAACGAGACTCGGAGGAAGCTCAGAAGAAGACCCAAGGCCACGATCATGGCCCATGACATAAACCTTTGTAAGGTGCCACGATCGTGAAAGAGAGCATTTTAACAAGCCATGATTGTAGCCTACACGACAGCAGACATGGACTAGCTTCTACAACTTAACTTTTCGGAGATATTTCAGAATTCTTGGGCCTGGGTAAAACCTAGTTTTTACCCTAAATAGAAAGACTATAGAGAGAGGGGCAGAACTCTAATTTTTATGTGCCTCCATTTTCTACACTGGGAAAGATCCAAGGAAGGAGAAGAAGAGGAGAAAGGAAGAGGGAAGAAGGAGGTTTGTTGTTGCTACTAACTTCCCGATCCTTACAAGTAACACTTTCATTTCATCTTTGTTATTCTTTCTTTTGAATGTATGAGATGGATTTAATAGTGATGGATGATGATATTCTAAACTCCTTTAGGGATTTGTCCTCGAATTAGTGTTAATGTGATTTCTTTTGATGTTAATACATTGTGTATTATGATTATTTATTGTATTTGCATGCTTCGGTAACAAATCGAGAGAGTGAATCAATAGCAAAATGATTAGATTGGGTAATGAGAGTTAGACAATCTAATAGATCATACAAATAATCAAATCGGTAATTTATATGAAAAGAGATCTCATATGAGGACCCGATAGTCTATTAAAGAGCTTAAGATCTAACTAGATGTGTGGGCTTTTTGTTAATTGAGATATTGCAAATTTCATAATTAAATTAAAGGTTATGATTTAGGGTTTAATAATTATAACTAGAAGAGAGTAATCTACCTTTCAAAAGTCTATGGCCGATATTGTATTAACTCAAAAATAATCATGTTAATATTTAACGATAGGATAAATCTCCTTTTTGTTATTGACTGATCTTCCTTGTGTGATTTTTGATTGTTCATTTGTGGTGCTCAATTTTGATTTCTTTGAGTTAATTTTACAATTTCATCTTCAATCATTCCATTTTAACTTAATTACTTTTTTGTTTAGTTTTTCTTTCCATTTTAATTAACCTTTAGGTCTTAGACAACTTAGAATTCAATTAGTTCACCAACTCCATGAGGGATCGACACCTCATATGCTACACTCAAGACTTGTACACTTGTAGTATATTGAGGGATAAGAAATTGTAAAACTTTCCCATTCAATCAGAAATATTACAAGACTTGTTTCAAAAAAACGCAATTCCTTTTAGTGTGACTCTATCGATACCACTTACTTTACTTTTTTTCTTTTATATGCTTATTTTTTTACAACACTCTTTCATAATAAATAATTTGAGCATTCAGTACCAAAATTCAATAGATATTGGACCTTTCATAAAATTCAATTCTCATTAAGTAAATAATGCAAATAACCTTCAAGGTTAATAATAAACATATCTTTAAAGAAAAATGGTATAAAGGATTATAATTTGGGTTTAATCAATGAAAAAGGCTAAGGCTCAACTTGGTTATTCCTAAAGGTAAATTTGGAGGTATGGTGATTTTCAAAGAAAAAGGCTTAAATAAGTTGTAAATCTAAGTGCCTTTATTATGTTAATGCTTCTAATTTTCACAAATATGGTCTCAACATGTATAATAAAAGCAAGTTCTAGAATTATTCTACTATACACAATATCGCACACATGAAATAATAACAGGAGCTTTTAAAATTTTGAAAATTTCCTCTTTAGGCTCAAAAGCTCATGAAAAAGATGGGTATATATGTGTGTAAATAAATAAAATTTCATTCAAGTTAAATATTTCAATGATTACAAAAAATATCACTTAGAAAATTAATTTTATTTAACCTTCATCCTTTTGCACACAAATTCAAGTCAATATTCAACAATAAAGTTGAGTATAATGGACAGATTTAACCAATTCAAGATATTAGTTAATAAGAATTATAATCAGGAATAAACTAAACTTGAAGAAATAAGTTAAATGTTCATTAAACCCATCCCCATACTTAAAATTGGACATCATTCTCAATGTACATAATTCAATTAGATATGAAAGTGAGAGGATTTCTTGGTACTTTCCTGATTGTGATGTTTTTCTTATATTAGATCCATGCAATATTAACTTATCCTTACATCATAAAAGAAAACAGCAAAGTGATAAAAAGAAATAAAATAAATAAAAATAAAAATAACATAATTGAAAATAAACCATAAAAGCATCATTAATTATAAAGTTATACATAACAAAATAATTAACGAAAGAGAATTAAAAACATACACTAAAGATAAATAAAAAGAAAGAAAACACAAATTAAACACCTTCTACAATGTAGGATCCTGGTTGATTCGAGGAAGATGGGTGCTCCTGGTTATGCTCCTGGCTATATGGAGGAGTTGCAAAAGAGGTGCCCTCGTCGGATAGTGGAGGTTGAATCGTAATTCCCTAATGGCTACCATTTGTACTATTAAATCGCCTATCCATCCTGCTAATGTCTCGAGCTGACTCTTTTACTTCATAAACTCTACTTACTACCTCTCCAACTTAGCTATTATTAGCTTTTTTGTATCGATCTCCTCCAGTTCTCTCCCTTACGTCTAGGATGGTGACGATTGAGGATTCTATTGAAGTGGCTAAGGAAACTAGTTCCCTACTTGTTGCACTCTGTCCTTTAGTATCGGCTCGTTAAGCTCTCTAACCAGTCAATATACTATTCCTATAAGCCACTGATGTTGACGAACCATATCCATATGATGCATTGCTAATAAGTTAAGTGCTTTTACGATCCTCATCTCCCACATCAATGGTAGCCAATCAAATATCCCCATCCTCTATACTAATTGAGTCATATAAGGTCCAACATATATCATCATAACCTTCTTATCCTCACACTGGCTCCTGATAAATTGGACAAGTGCACATCTGAGATTGATAGGCGCCCATTCGCTCGTACTCTATAGGTAGAAGATGTCCATATTGCCAATTACCCCTATCTTTCTCCACGGCTGCTTAAAGTATGGCTCATGATACAATGAATGTATCTGAGTGTTGGGCTACGTAAGTCAAGGCCTTAGACATACATGGGTTGTAGTCATTTTCTGTGTTATGCCTACACCAGAAGTGCTACAGAGGCAGATCGTATGGAAAATCAATTGGAAAATCTTGATACTCCGTTATCCCCATGTACTCTTGGTCGTATAACCCTATAGTGATGGCAAATTGTGTATAGCTCATTTGGTAACTTTCTTGCATCATCCTAAACTAAACTAAATTGGGGCAATCCTTGTCATAAAACCCCTTCTCTATGAAGAATGTGGAAAGGAATTCCAATGTTAGTTCTCAGTAAGAAGGTTTCACGATTTCAAAGAATCTGGACCATGCCCCTTCCTCTACTAACTCCTCTACTAGCTCCTGTACATATTGAGCTAACCTAACCTACTTCAAGGCCTTCTAATCTATGTACCGATTGACTCCAAACTTTTCCTTCTTCAATCTTTGGTACTTCTCCTTTTAAGACCCGACATTAAATGAGAGCATCTATGACCTCTCTAGGGGTTGGGCTGGCTAGAAGATTCACCTCGATGCCTCTTCCTTGGAGTCCCCTTCTCCCTTTGTATGTGTAAAATTTTTATGCCTGAAACTTTTAAACCAAGTACGAGGGGACTAACTTATCGATCTCTAAGATGCACTTTTTCCCCACTTAATTTTGATCATGCTTAATATGTACTAATTGTGAAAACAAACTAATTACAAAAAATTAGATAGCAAAATGATTATGAAATTAAGACATAAATACTTAAATATAATTGAGTAAAAATCACTCGACAACTAATTAATCCCAAAAATAAATTTAGATACTTTTTTAAAATTTAATTATTAAAAAATAATTATAGCCTTAACATTGGAATTAATAACTCGAAAGTTAAATATACACAAAATTGATGCAACTAAACATGAAACGTATGACATTAAACACAAGCCCATGATTAATCAATGTCAAAACTAACTACTTAACCTAGTTCGACACAAAAACATTGCAATTAAAATATGTAAAATGGCAAAGTTGGAAATTTTCACAATTAGAGTTGAATTTAAACCCAATTCAGATGCAATGACTCAAATCAGATGATAAAAATAGTTAGGTGAAGATTAAATTAGATATTACACAATAGTTAAACATAAAATAGCACAATTTCTTCAAAAATTTTGAAATGAAGAACTTGACATTTTTCATTGAAAAATCCATGAATAATCGCAAAACATCTAAGAAATCTTTTATAAACAAGTTAAAGCGATATGAAAACTTACTTTGATGTCATCAAAGTAGATCAAAAATGCAAAAAAATAGGTTAGGAAGGATGAAGGGCGATGTCAACAGTGAGAAGAGACAAAGAACAAATGAAAATCTAAGGTATTAGGGGTTTTTAACGTGAATCTTGAAAGTGCCAATCTTATATCACTGTATATTGCAATTTTGCATGCTCAGATGCATGGTCATGCATCTGAATGTAAAGAAGAATTTTAATGTGTTTTTTATGTGTTCAACTTTAATATTTTGTCTATAAACATAACAATCCTTGCATATTAACATTAACACGTATAACACACTACCCCAACGTCACGATTATGCACAAATTTTCTAAGATGCTTAACTTGTAACATTAAAAACAAAACAAAATTTAAAAAATAATTTAAAACAAAAGATAAAACAAAATAGTAACAATCTCATAGGTTGCCTCCCATGCAACGCTTATTTACTGTCGCTAGCTTGATGTACATGTTCACTTATGGTGGCTTAATTGAATCATTTGGTTGTAGCCTAACCATAGGTTCCATAACCTATAAGTAAGTTATATGTTTGTGCTTTCCACCACTTTTCTCATTTTTTATATGCCCCTAAATTTGATATTTAAGTGTTGGATGCTTGCAAGAGGATTCTTGAAAAACATTTTCATAAGATTCCTTTACCTTGATAGTGTCAAAAAATTTAAGTGGTTTTCGTTACCATCAGAGACTTTAAATTTAACCCTCTCATCCCCTACTCTCAGGGTTAACTAATAGTTGTAGCATGTATAATATTTTATTAGGTAGTTTATTGCGTCTTTAGTTGTTAAATTGAATGATTAGTGCATGTTTAGGTTAGGATTATATTATTTCGTTAAATATTTGTGTTTTGAGTGTTTTATGGGTTAAAGTATGCTATTGAGCTTAAATTTTGTGTATTTAAGGTGCCCTGATATATTTGTTATTGTTAATGTTTGAGAACAAATACTAAAGAACGGAGGAGAATCAGAGGAAGCTCGGATCAAGGCTTGGGGCCATGATCATGGCAGAAGCTTAGTGGCTTTACCACGATCGTGGCCCCATTTGCCACAATTGTGGGATTGTGATAGAGAGCAAAATTAAGTGCCACAATCATGGACTATGGGCCACGATCATGGCCTTCACGACAACAGATGCAGATTAGCTTTTAAAATGTGGCTTTTCCAGGGATATTTTAGACTTTTGTAAACCCTGATGTTTGTTCTAAATGGAAAAGATATATAAAGAAAAGAAAGAACTCTAAGAAGGGAGCTTCATTTCTACCACTTTAAGGAAGATCCAAGGAAGAGGAAGAGAAGAGAGAAGGAGGAGAAAGGAAGAAAGAAGAAGAAAGGTTATTATTTCTGCTATCTTTTTGATCCATCTAGACCCTTCCAAGTGACATTTCATTTCATCTTTGTTATTATTTCTTTTGAATGGATAAGATGGACTTGATAGTGATGGATTTGGGTTTGATGATGTTAACCTAAACTCATATAGTGATTTATTCTTAAATCAATGTTAATGTGATTTATTTTAATGTTAATACATTGGGTATTGTGATTATTTATTGTATTTGCATACTTTGGTAACAAATCGAGAGAGTGAACTGATAGCAAAATGATTAGATTGGGTAATGAGAGTTAAACAATATAATAGATCATGCATATAATCAAATTGAGAATTTATATGAAGAGAGATCTCGTGTGAGGACCCAATATTTTATTAGGGCCGCCTTAAGATCTAATTAGATGTGTAGGTTTTTTGTTAATTGAGAGATTGCAAATTTCACAATTCAAATTGGGGTTATGATTTAAGTTTTAATGATTATAACTCGATAGAGAGTAATCCACCCTTTGAAAGTCTAGGACCGATACCATATTAACTCAAAAGTAATCATGTTAGTATATGATCATAGGATAAATCTCCCTTCTTATAATCAACTAATCTTCATTGTGTGATTTTTGATTGTTAATTAACAGTGCTCAATTTTGATTTCTTTTTTTATTTTTACAATTTAATTTTCAATTAATCCATATTCACGAATTTACTTTCCTGTTTAGTTTTTATTTTCTTTTTAACAATCCTTTTAGACCTTAGATAATTTAGAATTAGATTAGTTCACCAACTCTTCGAGGGATCGATACCTAATATACTACATTTACTATAACATCCCGTTTCCATACTAAAGATTACAATCCCAGATTTCTATAATTAAGAAACAACAGTGAGAGATTAGAAAATTGCATTTCATGCTCGTTCATAATGTTAGCATACACACACGTGAATTTGATTATTGCACACATTACAATGAATTGTTCATGCATTCATTTGACATTTTCCAAATCTAAATGATTGTTTTGATGTGATTATAATGTGAATTATAGATTATGTGTCTTAAAAATAGTGTTAGTGTGTATAAGTCGTGATTTAGAATTTTTGGAGAAATTTGAGAATTTTCTAGAATTAAAGGTATTTTTGGACTAGAAAAAATACCAAGTGGCAAGACAATTAATGAATAGTAGTAAAAATAGGAGTCAAATGGTAGTGGAAATTTTCATAAATGGCATTGGATTTAATGAAATATGTCATAAAAAATCAGGAGACAATTAGATTAGAAATGGGGAAACAAATGGACTAGTAGTTTAAAAGGCCAAGTAAAAACCTTAAGGTGGTGACATGTGGCAAGTGACACTTACATATGGCCTAAATGAAAGACAACTATTTGTTCTATCATTTTATTTCTTTGGCTACATGCTCTCTCTTTATTTCATTCTTCATATTTTTTATTTGTCTTCATCCCTGATACTCATTTCTCACCCTCTAAACGTGAACCTTGTTCTCACCTTTCACTTGCTACTTTCATTTTGTTGTCTTCTTCATTTCTTACTAAAGACCTAACCCCACCACCTTCGAATGATGACGATCGTGTGGTGTTGAGAGCAAGGGTTAAGAGTAATTTGAAGATCTTGAAGCTTAAATATGTAATTCTTAAGCACTACTCTTCTTTATTTGTTAAATGAAGCATATCTAATGATAGTTAAGAGTTAAATGATTATAAAATGAGGATGTATATTTGTTGAAATGTGAATGAGAAACTTGGGCATATTCATACCTTGCTTTTTTATATTTGATGATCAATATTTCATAAGTTGTTGGTGAGATGATTTTTGAAATAGAAAGATCATTATGATGATGTAAAAAGAGTGAAAAAATTTCATGAAAAAATGATATGCTTATGTTCTGTTTTCTTAGTATATCATCATGGGTCTTTTTGAGTGTTATATAGATGAGTTCAAATGAGTTTGATGCTAATGAAAAAGGGAGTAATGTGGTGTCTTGAAATGAGAAGAATTAAGGTGATAGTAAGTTGCTAAAAGATTATGATTGTACAAATGAGTACTATCCTAGTAAAGCTAGTGTGTATCTGATTCATTGAACAGAAAATTCAATAACGGAATAGCACAAATTTAGATATTGAGGTTACCAAACCTAGTGCAATAAAGAGCATAGAATGTTGGGTTGAATTTGGGGCAAAATGAAGTATTATTTAGTTACATTGAAATTTAAAATCAGTTTTACATGAAAGGACTAGCAAAGCCCAAAGTGAGGATTCAAAATTGTGAATCTTATTAAGGAATTGAAAATGAATCCGAATTTTGAGTTGAATAGGAAAAATGATATTTTGTGATTGTAGTAAAAGTATGAGTACCTGATACAAATGATTAAGCAAAGAGATTATTAAAGAAAGTACAAATAGTATCCTAAGCTATATATCCCAGTAGGAATACACTTAAACAACATTTAACGACCAAGTATGTAGAAGCAAGTGACTGCATGTATGAGTTGCCAACAGTCTCAACTGTTGGAGATATGTTTAAAGCTTATGTTTTGGAGTTCATAAAAGCATAAGGTCAGTGTATAGTTTTAATTGAATTTAAGCATAACAATCATTATCATAGTGATATCGTTAGAATACCGTATGTGATGTTATATGACAAAAAGAGTCATTCGCCTTTATATTGGGATTAATAAGGCCTAAAATAGTCGAAGGCCAAAATTGATTGAAGGCACTGTTGATAAGTGAAATTGATCTGTGTTAGAAATTAAGTGATTCAAGAAAGATAAATGAGTTAGGTGGATAACACCGACAATATGGAATATAGTGAGATAGAAATAAGAGTTAATTGTATTAACACCAATGACTTACGAGTTAGTATTACCAATAAAAGATGTTCCAAATTCAAATAATGTTACTAGATATGTTTAGGAAATATCATTATTATCCGATATATATGTTATTGATACCAGAAGTGAAATTGTGAGTAATCTGAAATATATTGAGGAAACACTTAAGACAGTGTGATATTAGAATAAGTACTTGAAAGATCGAGTGATTCCATTGATTATAGTCAAGTGAAAGAAATTATACAAGTGATGAAGCTAAATGGGAAACGGAGGAGTATATGAGGAAACAATACCCCTACCTTTTTTATCAATAAGATAAGAATTTCAAGGATAAAATTTATTAAGGGAAGAATTATAACATCCCGTTTCCATACTAAGGGTTAGAATATGAGATTTTTGTAACTAAGAAATAGCAATGAGAGATTAGAAAAATACATTTCATATGCTCATACATAATATTAGCATACACACACGTGAATATTATTATTGCAGATATTATAATGAATTGTTATACACGCATTTGATATTTCCAAGTATAAATGATTGTTTTAATGTGATTATAATGTGAATTATAGGTTATGTGTCCTAAAAATGGTGTTGGTGTGTACAAGTAGTGATTTAGAATTTTTGGAAAAATTTGAGAATTTTCTAGAATTAAGGGTATTTTTAGACTAAGAAGAATGCCAAGTGGTGAGACAATTGATGAATAGGAGTCAAATGGCAATGGAATTTTTTATAAATGACATTGGGATTTAATGACATATGTCATAGAAAATCAGGAGACAATTGGATTAGAAATGGGGAAACAAATGGACTAGTAATTTAAAAGACCAAGTGAAGACCTTAAGTTGGTGACATGTGGCAAGTGACAATTGTGTCACTTGCCTTGCCACACACCTCACTTACATATGGCCTAAATGAAAGACAACCATTTGGTCTTTCATTTTATTTCTTTGGCTAAATACTCTCTCTTCATTTCGTTCTTCATCTTCTTTATTTGTTATCCTCGATACTCTTTTCTCACCCTCTCAACGTGAAACTTATTCTCACCTTTCACTTGTTACTTTCATTTTGTTCTCATCTTCATTTCTTACTAAAGACCCAACCCCACCACATTTGAATGATGATGACCATGCGGTGTTGAGAAGCTAGGGTTAAGAGTGATTTGAAGATCTTGAAGCCTAAATAAGTAAGTCTTAAGCACTACTCTGCTTTATTTGTTAAATGAAGCATATTTGATGATAGTTAAGGGTTAAATGATTATAAAATGAGGATGTATGTTTGCTGAAACATGAACGAGAAACTTGGGTATGTTTATGTCTTGCTTTTGTATACTTAATGATCAATATTTCATAAGTTGTTGTTGAGATGATTTTTGAGATAGAAAGATCATTATGAAGATGTAAAAAGAGTGCAAAATTTTCATAAAAAGATGATATGCTGATGTTTTGTTTTATTGGTGTATCACTGCAGGTCTTTTTGAGAGTTATATAGATGAGTTCAAATAAGTTTGATGCTAATGAAAAAGGGAGTAATGTGGTTTCTTGAAATGAGAAGAATTAAGGTAATAGTTAATTGTTGAAAGATGTTGAAAAGGTGATGAAAATATGCTACTACGTAAAATCTGGGTAAGTTTTGTTTGTCACGATCGTGAGGAAATGTCAGGGGACTTGCACGATCATGTCAGTGAGGAAGCCTCAGGGGAGTAGCACGATTGTGCACAAGCACGATCATGAAAGAAATGAGATATTAGGTAGTGCACAATCGTGCACAAGCATGATCATTACAGAGAGGAATGAATTGGAAGTGCACGATCATGCACAAGCACAATCGTGACAGTGAAGGTATAATGCTTTTTGACAATTTTTAACACCCTTCACTGTTTTGACCATAACTTCTTCTTCGAAGCTTCGATTGACTTGAAATTTGAACCCATAAACTCCTCACACATTTTCATTCCCCTCTACTAGAGTAGATTGTCATCTGAATTTATTAAGAAAGGATTTATAATTATTTATTTATGAATTTAGGATGAAAATGATGAAATGTGCTAGAATTTGTTAAATGGAGTGTTTTCACCGTACATACATCTATATTCTGGCCATATCTTGATCTGTAGATATTAAAATGGAATGATTTTAAGTTTAGATTAAACTAGAGACATATAGATACAAATTTCATGCAAAAATAGAATTTTAATTATGTCTCTAAGAGTTTCAAATTTTGACTTGAAGTTGAATACTGAGTGCTGTTGTAGTTTGAGTACATCCTAAAGTAATTTATGTATACCTTGCAAAATACTAAACCTAATTGCATGAACTATAGTTATTTAGAAACTTAAGACATATTGTAACTTTTTTTAGAAGAATGTATTGCCTAAATACTTCATTTTCCTTGTCCAATGGCCATGCAAAAATTGACTCAAAAATCTATTTTGAGAAAAGCTGGAATGAATGATTGATGATGTTAAATTAGTGAATGAATTGTTGATATCAAAGTACTAAAGGAATGAGTATAATGGGAATGAAGATGTTCATATGATAGTAGCTGTGATTCAAAAGAGTTGAGTAATATGTATTAAGTAAAGGTGAATTAGCATTGGATATCATGAGAGCATATAATGCTAGAAAAGAAATGACGAGAAATTGAATTATGAAATTAGCATAACTAAGTGTTCTTGAGGTGTAAATCTAAGAATGAGTTAGACACATACAAATGATAAGGTTTAATTGATCAAGTGACATGATCAAGGAAATATACTCATAATAGTCAAATTGAGCATGCATTATACATTACACCTAAACATATGTGTACAATTGAATGTTTGTGTGATTATGCAATTATTATTGTGTGTGAAATATGTGTATTGCATAATGTTGATATACAAGATAGAATGTCCGCATTTAGATGTTTTCGGATTAAGGAAGCAAATGTTAATTTGGAGCATACTATGAGTTGACCTAGATGGTCTTACTTTAAATGATTGTTCTGTTTAAATTTATGTAATGAATTATTATGCAATGTGAATGTGTTAATTCCAGATATTAAATCTTCAACGCATTTATTGCACGAATATCCTATTGGAAGTGCTCAATGTATATGAATGAAATAAGTGATACTCAACATTATTGTTAAATGTCAGACCAAAGTCTGATGATCAATGTGAATGTGAAACTGAAAGCAAGTGACTGATTGAATCTATGTGAATGTAATGTATTTCATTACATGAATGCATGAACAGATAAAGGTTTGTGACTGAAGTAGCCACCAAAAAAGAACTTAAATCTTAGAAAGTTAAAAAGAGTTTAAAGCTCAAAAAAGATTAAGAGCCAAAGGCTCATAATGTATAATGAGCCCTGTATCTCTAACAGATAAGGGAAAGTGATTAATGAGCCCGGTATCCACAATGAATACGAGACAGTTTCAAGCACTGGATCACAATAATAACAATTAGAAGTGAGTCTCATGTGCATAGAATATTTAATTAATATGTACGTTTTAAATGACTGAAATGAACTAATGCTCTGAATGTGAAATGTGAAATGTGAAAATTAAGAACAAAAGATTTTTGTGATGCTATATGATGATAAATGAAATGATATAAATTATGTAATTATATGAATTGACAGTGAGCCGTTGAGAATGGTACATTTACTTAGTTCATAAAAATCAACCCATAAATTGCAACATTTTTTAGGCTTAGAGAAGATCTTCAGTTAGACAAATCCAAATTGGAAATGTTTGTAAATGAGATTGATCAATGAGCATAGTAACACTTGTGATTGAAAATGTTTATAAATAAAGTGGGCCCAATTTGATTATTTATTTCCTAAATATGCTTGTGATGTTTGAAAATTTTCACTAAGTATGATTGTTTGATTTTTCTAGTATGCCACCCTTGTAGAGTACGTTCTCGATTACCAATGGTTTGTTTGAGAATATGCCCTACGAGAGTGGGGAGCTACATTCACGACCTGTGCATTTGCAACATACTAAGGGTTTTGTAAGATTAAAAATTACTTAACAAGTTTTTTGCGTCGTTATCGAGGAGTTAGTAGGGTTAGTTTAATTCTTTTAGTCTAAGGAGTTTTTGCCACTCTTGTGTCTGTGCATTTGCATGAACACAAGAGTTACAAGGAGTTCAAGTCAGGTAGTTGAAACACTAAAACTTGACATCACCGGGCTAGAGTGAGTAGTCCGAAGAGCTAGACATGAAGAAGAAGAGAATACTAAAGCAATCATGGATGAGGAATTTCATTAAGAGTTTCAACAAGGAGGAAACCAAGGGAAACAACCACGGACCCTCATGGATTTCATGATATCGGGATTTAATGAACCAATCAAGGTGTCACTAGACCATCTGTTCAAGCACCTTCATTAGAAATAAAACCAGCCTTACTAAATGATAAGGGTGAATTGCATCATGTTTTAGGCCTTAGTTTGAAATATATTTAATTGTTAACTTAATCATTTAGTATGTGATTAGGTAAGAATGGTATTAGTTTGTTAATTAATTATGTTTAAGTCTTTTTATGGGATAGTACAAGTCTTTGAGCTTAATTATTATGTCTTTGAGGTACCTTGATGTGTTAGTGTTTTAGGGTCAACATCAAAGAACGGAGAAGTTTCAGAGACATTCAGGCCAAAACAATGACCTATAATCATGGCATAATAAGCCATAATCATGACAAAAGTACTAGAGTTAGCCTATGATCATGACCTATATGCCACAGTCATGATAAAAGCCTAGGACACGGCCCATGATCGTGGCCTTACTACCACGACTGTGATAGAAGGCTTGTATATGGCCCACAATCGTGGCATGCAGGGTCACGGTCGTGGCGTGCATTGAGCAGATGTGCAGACAATCAAAAATATCAAGTTTCAAGGGAGTTTTTGGACCTTTCGGATCCCAGAAAAACTAAGGTTGCCTAAAACATAAAAGGTATATAAAGATTAAGACAATGAAGATGAGAGAGATTTTGCATCAACAACTTTTTGAGAGAAACCCTAGAGAGAATTGTTGAGAGATTGAGAAAGAGAAAAAGGAAGAGAGAAGTGGAGAAGAAGTTGACGTCAACGGTTATTTAGAATCGTGTAGCTTAATGATAGGATTGTGAATGTTAAGAAGTTTTATACTCACCTTTGTGTTTTTTATCTTTGATTTAATAAAATTTGATTGTTTTACGTTTATTGGAATTATTGTGATTGCATAATTCGGTAATAAATTGAGAGGGTGAATTAAATGAAAAAAATTAAATTGGGCTAATAAGAGTTAGGTGATTTAATAAGAATGAGAAATTAATCAAATCAGTAATTGTGTGAAGAGAGATCTTGCATAGGTTCCTGATAGTTTATTGGACAACTTCAAATCTAATTAGAGTTTTGGATAGATTGTTAATTTAAAAATTGCAATTTTTCATAATCTAATTAGGGTTTATAATTTAGGGTTAATGGTTATAACTTGAGAGAGAGTAATCAACCCCAGGATCGTCTAGGACTAATAATCTGATAATTCATAATTGATTAGGTTAGTGTTAAAGATAGGTAAAAATTTCCCTTTCTCTTAATTGATAGTTACTTTAGGTTGATTCTTGAGTTTGTGTTGCAGCTACTACTTTGTTAATATTTTGGTAATTGATTCTTGGAATTGAGTTGTGTCATTGAATTAAATTCTTCCCTTAGTTTTGTTACATTTTGAATTACTGCGAATTGTTTTGGCTCGTGGGATCAACACCTTAAGTACTACACAAATAACCCGTATGCTTGTGGATTATCAAGGTTATTAATTAGAACTTACACACATCGAAAAACCATGATCAATTTTTTGGCATCATTTCCAGGGAGGCGATTAGTTTAGTTCTTTACTCTAAGATTTTTTCACTATCTTTTGTTTTAAATAAATAAAAAACAATAGAGAAAGAAGTTTGGGGGGTGTAAAGTAGAGACAAAGCAAGACATCTTAGAATAAGAAATGAGACATCAAAACTTTTGTGAATTACAATGAGCAACAGTATGGTTGGGGAAGTAACAATCCTCATTGGAATAAGTACAATCCAAGGTGGCAGAATAACCCTAATTTCTATTGATCTAACAATATAAGGACCCATTTAGAACGTCAAGACCTTTTAGGACTTTAGTAAGATGAGTCCAGTTTATGGGATTCTAAATTGGACAAGATCCTGGATAAGCTCACGGACATGGAAAAGGGCTAGAAGAGACTAGAAGAGCAAATTAAGCAAGTAATGCAAAATTATGCCTTGTCTATTCATAACCTCGAGATTCAAGTGAGAGAACTTTCCCATAAATTTTGTGAGAGAAGTGTGGAAGATTCTGTAAGCAATATGGAAATACATCAAAGAGAGCATTATGAGGATATTGCACCTAAGAACGAGGGAGAGCTAGAAGGATTAGTGGAAAACCAAACTGAACCCCACCTTATTAAAGACCAAAAGATGACGAAAGTGTATGAAGAAAAGAATGCCACTCATTATTCACCAGTTCTTGATATATCGTGTATGAACATCGAAAAATCTTTAGTAGATGTCCATGAAAGGAACCTTATCTTTTGGATTAGTGATGACCAAGTGACATTCAACGTAAGTGAAGTATTAAAGAATCTAAAGGAGAGTAGCTCATTCAGGATAATTGATGTGTTTGAATCTTCCAAAGAACAAAATGATGAAGAATAGATCACAACAGACATCAAGTTTGAAGAAGCTATGAAAATATCTATTCGAGAAGTAGAAGAAGCAGAGGAGACAAAGGTCATTAAGGAAGAAAGAGAGTAGCTCACCTTCTTGCGGGACAAGCTATTGGATTCGATGGAATCTTTAGGGAGTTTTGTTATTCCTTGTTATGTTAATAATTTAATTTTAAAAAGGACATTATTGATCTTAATTGGTTTTCATAATGTTATCAATATTGTCCTTTTGATTATTTTGCAATTTGTTGCTTTCTTACAGGCTACAAAACCTATGTTGAAAGAAAAAGGTGGAAGCAAGCTGTTCATAATTGATCCTAGCTGAGTTTCCAAGGATAGAGCATTGAGCTACCAATGTCAAAAGAAGCGTTGCATGGGAGGCAACCCATGGAATGATAATTTGATGTTATTTCCTTTTATTTTTAGATATTTTAAATTATGTAGTTAGGTTGTTTTGTTTCCAAATAAAATCGGGAGGGTGATTGAACCCAAGTTTATCATATAAACTGGCTACACTTTCATGGCTTTTAATGTACTTTTTGACTCTTAATTT
>JANVCQ010000232.1:33596566-33617021 GCA_025531925.1 Erythroxylum plowmanianum
AAAAACGACATAGCAACATTACAAAACACATATAAGCTTGCGTTTCAAGAAGCTACAAAGGAGATGAGGACAGCTCTTTTGGTGGAAGGAAACGACGCAGCATAATTGGAAGTAAAGGGACCAAAACGACGCTACAAGAGGAGTAGCTGGTAAGCAAAATGCCAGCGTGGAAGCAAGGAGAAGCAGCATTGTTTTGTGCAAAACGCACGCAGGAGCAACCGGGTGAAGGAAGAATAAGAGAGGAGCAAATGTTTTAAGTTGATGTAGACCCTTATTGGTCTTGTCAAGCAACAGTTCATCACACTACACTACATCATGCCATAGTGAATGGAGAGCAAAATGTAGCGTTAAAGAGAAGTAGTGAAGCAACAGAGACAGGCAAAAAAATCACGCAATAACGGAGGGATTTTTGGAGAGTAACGCATACACGCTGGCGTTTCAAGCTACAGAGGAGCAACAAAGGTTTTAAGTTGATGGGTGACCTTTAATGGTCCCATCAACGCATAATGGAGAGAAGAATTGAACAGTGGAGGAAATACAGTGTGTGCGACGCAGAATAAAATAAGAGAACAAGAGGCAGTGAGGGTAGCATTTTGAGCTGCGTTTAACGCAGTCCACTACGTTAAACGCAAACGAGGGCTGCGTTAAGGAGACTGAAGGGTATTTGGATGGGCTGAAACAATGGGGATTTTCGGTTAGGGATAAAGACGGGGCTAAAGTAATTTTTCAGGAAAGACCCATGAAGAGCTAGACATTCCGACGCTAGTTCGGAGGTAATATCGACGCCTACGACCCAGGTTAAGTATTTTTATTATTATTTTGTTGTCTCTTTCTCTCATTAAGAATTGATTGTGTTGTCCTATTTTAAGTGATTTGGGTATTGTGTATGGATAATCATATTTTTGTTATTATTCAGTTATTTGTGTATGAACCTATTGGGTATTGTGAATTGATGATTTTAATGCGTTCATTGAATCGTTAATTTCAACCCATTGCTAGAATTTCAATATAATCCGTAATTGTTATGCTGAAATTCACATGTAACGACTAATGATTCGTAATCATTAGGGATAACATGACCTAGGTTAAATGACGCATCGTATGTGATTGTTGCCTTGATTAATCAGTTTTCCTAATTCGTAATGCTATTGCCTAATTAAATCTAGAGATCGTATCCTAGATTGTTCGGTGGTTAGGTTTAATTAACAATCGTATCTTGATTAAACAAAACCTAAGGGAAAACTCAGGTTAATTTTTAACCCACGATTAATAATTGCTAGGAGAGGTTAAAGAACAACAAATTAATAAAATATGCTTAGTCAGGGTGTAGGCCGAGATTGAACCAGAGAACTGGATCCCTATCGAATTCCCCGCTTTTATCATTTTATTGCAAGTTTTCTTTAATTTGTTTTTATTAGTTAGTTTCATTTTATTTTCTTCTTTGAAAAATCCAACCCCCCTCCTTTTTTCCTAAACACCAGTTAATTTCATTCCTTAAACTTTACACATACTCTCTGTGGGATCGACCTAGACTCACCACTGCTACAGTAGTAGTCTAGTTATTTTATTTTGACTAGCGAAACGACATGTGATCATATTCAAACATATAACATTCTTACAGCTTTAAAAATCATTCAATGAATTCAAATCATATGTGAATACTATATGTATAAGACTTACATTCGTTTTTACATTGTTGTTACTGTGTGCTTTTCAGTATCCCGTATCACCGAGCTCATTGATCATAATGAGCCTTAGGTTCTAATCACATGTGTTTGAGCTTTAAGCTCTTTTCAATAGTAGTCTCAGTCAGTAGCAACACCAGTCACAACTGTCTTTATCTTACATGTATTGAAATGAAATGCATGCCACAATTCATTCAATATAATCAATCTCTTTCATAAACGTTATCTCAACAACACAGTCAGTCATAACATTCAGTCACTTTCAGTTGAGAATCATTTAGGCAATCTCATTCACATACAAGTAGCACTTCCAATGATATTCATATGCATTAAATGCCTCGAACAAGTATTGTCCGAAATGCAGTACACAATCAGTACATATTAATCATATATCAATTTCAATTTAGTAATATCTGATCAAATTAAAGTGAAACCATCTTAGGTTACTCACAATTTCTCCCTTAAGCCTATTACCTTGATGTTTCGACAATATCAGGATGTCGTCACGCTACTTGTTCTCCTATATACATTAAAACAATTTCACATTACTATACTACTTATGTAATTAAGTAAACAATTATAATTGTATCATGTATCATGTATAATGCACGTGCAATGAAAATTTCTCAGGTATATTTCTGTAACAAATTGATGTACTCCTATAGTGCCAAAATTCACACACTCATTCACTATTCCAGCTTTAGCTGAAAGCATCCCATTTGGGTCAACTTTGCATAATCAATAAGATCAAGAAAATGATGTATTTCTATAACACTTTCTTCTCAATTGTTCTTCTGTGTCTTAAGTCTCTAATGACATAAAAATTATTCAATTTGGTTCATTATTCTATGAGTCATGCTCAAAATACCACAAACTGAGTACATTTGAAATTTTGGCTAGAGCATGATCATGCATTCAAGTTGTACAACCCATATCTCTCAATTAGAATGTCCAAAAATTACAAAATTTATATCAGTTGAAATATAAGAGAATAAGCTACATCACAAACAATTCAAAAATCCAAGAGTGAAACATAAACATCAAAACCGACATCCCTCATGCACATTCCTTATTTTCTACATTTTTCTCCACATTTCTGTACTTCTTCATTCTCACTACTAAATTTATTTCTTCTCATATCACTCATGCATGAACCCATGTACAAAACATTAAAACATCATTAAATGTTATTCATGAAAAACTTATTTGATTCAATGAAATTCCAGCTCACAAATCCTATATTTTCTCATCCTCTCAAGCAAACAAACATCAACTCAAAGTTATAATCATCTTCAGCTAGTTCTCCAACAGTTGAGAGTTAGAAGCTAAATACACAAACATGTATAACAGGTAGTTTCGGTGATGGATGAAAAGAACCAAGAAAAGAGTTTTAATCGGTGTTTTCTATGGTGAAGAAGAGATGTAAGCTGCAAAATTTTTTTCTCCAAACAAGATGATTACGTGATGGATAACACAATGACATAGGGCACCTATGCATATGGGCCAATTGTCACCCTCCCATTTGTCTCTTTTTTTTTCAAAATACCCCAAATTTTTAGAAATTCTATAAAATTCACCAAAAATTATGAAATAATCATAATACTCTCCAAATAAATTTTCAACACAAATAATCCATAATTCACATTTTAATCGTATTTATGAATCAATTATACTTGAAAAATGTCAATGAATGCATATGCAATTATTTTAATGTATCAAAATAAATATTCACATGTGTGTGAATATATAATAATGCATGAGCATGCAATATACTTCTAACTTCACAAAGTACACTCAATTCACGATTCTAGGGTCTAGCCCCAAATATGGGATCTTAAAGTTTAAGTGTGGGGGATTTGTTATGTTTAATTTCTATTGAGTTTGTTAGCCTTTATATCTAGATTTTGGTTCTTTTGTTTTAATCCATATTTGAAATGAATTGAGTGAAAATGGCGTGAAAGTTGCATGAATGTTGAATGGAGTGTTCTGTGAGTGCTACATGAAAAAAAAAAAGAAATTTTGCTTGAAAATGGTGTGACTAAGGTGTCACACCCATGACTATGGCAATCTCCTGCACTCACTTTTATGGTCACGTGTCAGGCATGCAGGTGACGGTAGGGTTAAAACCAAACCTAAACCTACACTCTCAGATAAATAGAAAAGAAAAGAGAAGAAAAAGGGGGCTGAGAAAGGAGACAAAAATTGAGATAGAGCGCAATCACGTAAGGAATAAAATAGAGGCAGAAGGCAAGATTCGATGCTAGAAAGTTGAGCTGGGTAGGTGATCCACCGCCAGCTTCCCCATCCGAGAGTTCTTTTTTTTTTATCATTCTTGTTTCACTTTTGTTACTGTTATTGAACTCTTTATTCTTTTTTCTATTGAACCTATTTTCCTTTGTTAGATTTTGATAGTCAATTTCGATTACTTACTCTGTTTATTGCTTTAAGACTTCTCTGTTACTGTTAACTATGGGATTGAAGTATATGAAGATGATGAACTTTGTTTATTCCATGATGGGTTAATTATTGATTCTTGAGAATTATTGTAGCTAATTTCGTCGATTATGCATGATGAAGAGATTCTTTTTTTGTCTTATTATTTGCTATAATTTATAAGCTTATTGAATGTAATAGTGTGGCCAACCTTTGCATCATTTTGGTATTAGACAAAGGATTGAGAGAAAAAGTTTAATATTAGAACCAGAAACTATAAACATTTAAGTTATGAATTAGAAATATATTAACTTAATTGGGTAATTATTAGTTCGATTTACATAATTGATTTAAATGATAAACTTGTTGGATACGAAAGTTAGGTTTAGTTTATTATTTGAATTGATTTTAGGACCCATTTGGTAATTTTAACAAGACAATTATCTAATTAATTCCCCTTAGTCATAAATAGGAGATTAAATTAGTAAAGTTAATTTCTTAAGAGTTTCCACACCGATTAGTCAAATCGTTCTTGCTTTCAGTTCAATTAGTTTACTCTTCAATTTAATTACTTTATTTTCTTTAAACCCTTTTACTCAACAAATCGGGATAGAGTGTTAGGATTGCATTTGTTTCTATTTTTATTCATGGTTAATTTGAGTGAACCAATTTTACCTCCTCGAGAGACGACCTTGGGTATTCGACTACAACTATCTCATATACTTGCGAGTAAGATAACCTAGGTTTTGTAAAACTTATTTTAGCACAATAGCACGTTCCTTGAGATTTGACGATTCTTCATTTTACGCTATATTTTCAATGGAATTCCTCTCTTTTAAGTCCAAGCAATTATCACCTATAAACACACTTGAAGCACATTTAGTACTAAATATACAACAAAAGTATAAAATATCAAGTAAAATACATCAAATATGGGTATAAAAGTATACTCAATTATGCATCTATCATATATCCTTTACAATAAAGGCAAAGATGACAACATCTCCTTATGATTCATGTCGAATGTTCCAGAAAATAAAGCCTAATTTTGCACAACTAAATTTATAGTAGTGATAGGGATCATATCCATAAAGAGTATGTGTGCAGCTTTTTTAATGAAAAGAATTGGCCTTTAGGATATGGGTGTTTTGGTTGGATGTAATTAAGAAAATAACGTAAAATTAAATCAATGAAAGAAAATCAAATCAAGCAATTAAATATTGATAAAAATTGATGAATGCGCTTAGAATCTGATTCTCAGTTAACTCTCGGCCTACAAATAAATAAGCATACTTCATTGTCTTATTATTTTCAAACCTCTTTGAGAAATTATTAATCATAAGTTAATAATAAGCTCTATTAACCTCGATTTTACCTTAGGTATTGGTTAATTAAAATATGCTCTTTAACTAAAATAACTATCGAACAACTTAGAATAAGCTCTCTAGATTTAGTAGGGCGTTTGCATTACAAACTAGGAAAATAGATTAATTTAGACAACAACCACACAAACTCAGGCCATTTAACCTATGTTATGTTATTCCTAATTATTCAACATCATTAGTTTACCACAAATGAATCAAAAATACAACAATTACATATTATTTTCAAGATTTTGGAAAAGGTTTATACAAAAACAATCCAATGAAAGCATTCAAATCATTCTCACACAAATAACCAAATTAATAAGTAAAGAATATCATAAATAATTTTAGAAAGAGAAAGAATCAACAATGCACAATGAAGAGATGCTTAAATGTGATCTTCAACTTCGATTTCCACTATAAATTGGAAAAAGGAAGACTATCCCTTCATAAATCTCAAAGAAGAATGTGTTTTGCCACCTTTTGTGTTCTAAAAATGATTCATGCCTTCTTTGGCCGCTCACACATATATTTATAGGAAAAAAAATATGTTTCTAGCTTGCATTCGACCATGTATCACAATAACACCACTTTCAAAATTATTTATACGGTCGAATATCTTACAAGTCATGTTGAATTCTTCATTTTCTTGTATTTTTTAATGTCATCTTCACTCTAATCCATCTCCTTTTTGTTCCACAATGACAAATGAGTTTGAACATCAAGATGATGCTGAAGGAATGTGCTTTTAGCTCATTTTAGGTATTTTGCTTCCAACTTGTACCTCAAACCAATTATGAACTAAAATGGCCATCTTAAGCATTTCATAACTTTAATCACTAAGTTTTATGGAGTAAATGCATAAATAATCAAGCACACTTCACCTTAGGTGATCTTAGCACATCCAAGAAATATTGTAACTTCACTTTTCACTTATATTAGTAGAGTTTTTGGTAATAGAGTTTTTGTTAGTAAAGCTTTTTTAAAAAGAGTTTTTCTAAGAAGTCAGTTAACTGTTTGGCTGTCATTTAAAAAAGAGCTTCATAAAATAGACTATTTGACAACATAAAAATAAAACGCATTTTTAATTTTAACTATATTTTATTTTGTAATAAAAATTATTTATGTATATAAATATTATTTAAAATATATTAAGCAATATGTAAAGTATAATATATTAATTATTAAATAATTTTAAATCATATAAAACATAAATAAAAATATATCTAACTAAATCTTTTATATGAATTATAATATAAGTAAAACTAATATTAAAAATAAATATTAAATCATATAAAAAAGTTAAATAATATTATATAAATTTTAAAATATACGTAAAAATGTGTTTTTAAAATTGTGAGAATTATGTATAAAATATAAAAGTAAAAGAAACTAAAAAAATAGGCTTATTAATTAATCCGGTGTAATCACGAGGATGGCTTATTTACGGGACAACTGGGTGGGCTGCAATTAGGAGGTTTTTGAACAAGCAGCTTCGGAATAATTTGATACAAGAAATTAACTGGAAGCCCTTAGCCACATCTCATTCAATTCCCTGTAAGCTTTCGATTTCCCTGTTTAGCTTCTTATTGCTTAACTCAACAGTGGCTTCAGGCGCATTTTGCTTTTATGGGTTCCTATTTTTGTTAGTTAGTATTAGGATTTTCAGGGCCAACCAAGACTTGTGTGAAAGGATGCTATTTCTTTTCATACTAGTTAGTCGTCAGGATTGGGTTTTGAGCTCTTATTATTGTTGCCAATTATATCCTGGATTCCTTGTTTTGAAATTGAAGATTTATGAAACTGAAGTCAGTGCGTGTGGTAATTAATAGGCTAGCTTAAACTCCTGATCGATGGATGCAGAGAGCCCAAGAAGCGCAGGGAAGTATGCTGCTGATATTTCCTCTATTAGAGAAGCGCATGTACGCATCAAGCCTTTCATACACAAAACTCCAGTCCTTACCTCAGAATCTCTAAATACTCTATCTGGAAGGGAGCTCTTTTTCAAATGCGAATGCTTTCAGAAGGGGTGAGAATTTGTAACTCATTAGTGGTAAATAATCAAACTCAATATTCTTATGCTGTTATTTTCTCCAGCCCCAAAAAAAAAAAGAAAATTAAGGGACTCTCTTTTATCCCCTATCCTTCAACAGGGGAGCATTCAAATTTAGAGGTGCCTGCAATGCCATTCTTTCTCTAGACAATGATCAGGCGGCTAAAGGAGTTGTCACACATAGCAGGTTTGTCTGATTTTCTGTACTTTACGGCTGTTAATTTTATCTGTTCAAAACATTTCCTCTTATTTATTTAGTTTTTTTTTTCTTCTTCATATGGATTTATCGAAACAATCTCTCCATTAGTTAGGGTAAGGATGCGAATTTGAAGTTCCCAACTCCGGTTCAATGGGACTTGTACTGGGATGTTATTATCAAAACATTGCCTCATTTGATTATTCATAACAGTGGCAATCATGCCGCAGCATTGGCTTTGGCTGCAAAATTACGGGGGATTCCTGCACACATTGTTATACCAAAAAATGCTCCCAAGTGCAAAGTTGAGAACGTCATCCGCTATGATGGACGGGTCATATGGAGTGATGTGACGGTACAGTCAAGGGAGGATACTGCAGCCAAGGTAATGCAAGAAACTGGTGCGGTTCTTGTCCATCCCTTTAATGATGGCCGCATCATAAGGTATACACTAAATCTTATTCTGTTTTTGTGTACCTGTATTGTAGTATTTCCAACCTTTGATTATCTTGAACTAGACATCATTTTGAAGACCACGTTTCTGTTCTGATTTTTTTCCAATTTTTGTGTATGAATTAGATGCCTGTTTCCTGTGTTGAAGGTTCCCTGCCTTAAATATATTTCTCTCTTTCCCTGCCTTAAATATATTTCTCTCTTTTTATTGGCAATTTTGGTCTGTAGTTGTGGACATGTCCTTTATTTCAAGGACGATACCTGACACTATTGCTAAGTTGATTCTGCAAATTTCCCGAGTCATGCATGATATATCTGAATAGTCAGATGCACGACAAAGGAACTTGATGCACAAATGTTTATTATGCATGAGCTCCTTAACTTTTTTGCAGTGGGCAGGGTACTGTATCACTGGAGTTTCTTGAGCAAGTCCCACAATTGGATACTGTAGTAGTTCCCATCAGTGGTTTGTTTAATACCCCTTGCATCAGTTTTTAATTATTTTGGAGGTTTTCTTTACTAAGCGGTCAAATAAACTTTAGGAGGTGGTCTGATATCCGGGGTGACACTGGCTGCTAAATCCATCAATCCTTTGCTGCGAGTTTTAGCTGCAGAACCTAAGGGAGCCAATGATGCAGCTCAGTCCAAAGCAGCTGGCAGGATTGTAAAGTTACGTGAAACCAACACAGTTGCTGATGGGCTCCGAGCTTTCCTTGGAGATCTAACCTGGTAAAGATAGATTTATTGTTCCTTTATGTACATTGAGGTCATTCTTAATCTCCGTCTTCCTCCCTGACTTGGATATTACCTTTTTTCTGTGCTCGTATTATGCATTATGGTGGAACAGGCCTGTAGTTAGAGATTTGGTTGAAGACGTTATAGTAGTTGATGACGAGGAGATAATAGATGCAATGAAACTTATCTATGAGATTCTGAAAGTTGCAGTAGAACCTAGTGGAGCCATAGGTCTTGCAGCTGTTTTATCCGATAGATTTAAGAAAAATCCTGCTTGGAAGGATTGCAACCACATAGGAATCATAATTTCAGGTGGTAATCTTGATCTTGAAGTTCTTTGGGATTCGTTTAGAAGATGAACATCACATTTTATGCCCATCTTTGTAATCCTACTCTCTTGATGATTTAATGAGCATGCTTGGTTTATTTTTCAGTTATACAAGTACAATGCATTCTCTTATCTTTGTAATAACAAAAACCTGATATTTCAGAGACTAATTGAAACTGCAGATTATAAGTACGTATAAAGATAGATGCTATTCAGAGACGACTGCATTCAAACTTGTATATCAGTTCTCAACCTATTCCTTAATCAAAAAGTAATTTATTTACTATGCAAGATCTTACTTACCAGCAACAAACTTGTGACACGGTGGTGTAGGAGGTATAGGTCAATGAAAAAAAGCAAAAGATATTCTAAAAAAACTTGATAGGCAAGATGTATTCTTAGGGATGAAATATAAAAGGAGATTAGTTAGGAGTTGATCTTATGTTTATGCAATAGTTATGTTTTTACAGTAATTCTCTTATTTACATGGTAGTTATCTTATTTAAGAAGCTTTATTATTGTGATAAGTCTATTTTTAATAGGAGAATAAATTAGTAGATTCCTAAATATTTTAGTTCTTAAAAACTGTATGTATTCATCTTATTTAAAGGCCATTATGATGATTAAGACAGCAGTGATAATTTTTCTTAAAAAAAGTTGATAGAAAGCTTGTTAAAGATGAATTGTTTAAATAACCATAAAGCTTAGAAAGGGGAAGAACAAAAAGGGAAAAGAGAATTTTTCTATAAGTCATTCCATGATTGGATGTTAATTTATTATCAGAGCTTTGTGTCATAAACAACTCTGTAGACTTGTCGACCTAAATGGATGTGTTCTTAAGAAATATTAAAAGGTGTGCTTAGTTCACTTGGGGAAATGATAATAGGATTTATAATGAATATAGTGAGGAATAGAAATAGATATGACTTCTATTCCCCGCTATATTGAGAGCATGCATTATTGTCCAAAAGGAGATATAAAAATACTGTTCATCCAATCATAATATATTGCCAAACATACTTTACCAACTAACCACGCATCCTCGGCTATCTATGATGGACTGTCAACATTCTTACAAAAAATTTATGAACTCACAACTAGAGAGATTCTTTGAGAGCTGAACGGTATAGTAAGAACAATAAAATGGGGAGCAACAACTGCTCCTACTGGACCAAAGGGAGGAAAGGCGTGTTGGACAAGCAAGAGGAACTATTATCTCGAGGTATTCTAAACTGTAAGTTCCTTCATGTGATGGTATTGATGATTCGTTGATCTGGATTCATAGTGGTAACAGTTTAAAAATTAGCGAATGCCAAGATGGGATTGTTAACATTCTATCTTCATAGACAGGTACAATTGTTGCTTTTTAAGGTGAACCAAATGAAGGGGGGTATGGATTGAGAGACATTCACGGAGCAAGGCCACTTGAGGTTCTGTCTTCTTATGATTCTCAACCTCCCAGGCGAATTGGCCAATTTAAAGCAGATAGGAATATAGGCGACTTATTCGGAGTTCCAATCTTTGTTGGGTCGAACAATAGAGCTCACTATAAAGTAGCCTATTAGCTTATCCATTACTAGTCTTATGAAAAGGCTGCCAATGGAGGTAGAGTTGCAACAATCGAGTAACTTAGGATCTGCTATAAATCTAGTCCGCACTTATGAAAAGAAGCAAAGGAGTGACCATGTTGTCTTAAGGGGGAATCATAAGATAACACTTGCTTAGAGCAATCCGAAACATAACTATTAAAGGGATAGTTGTAGAGAAGGAATTCAGAAGTTAACCCAGATAGAGTTAAGAGGAATGAAGGATAAAAGGGGTTTGTTTCAATTACAATGAAGCATTCTCTCGTGGACATATATGCAGCAAGTTGTTTTGGGTAAACTTAGCATAATTTGAATGAGGGAGGAGGCTTAGTTCTGTGACGATTTGAGAAGACTTATCTTCAGTTCTGAGTTTTGAGGACAAGCTCTTTGTTTAGGAGGACTGTTAGGATATGGAAGATGCATTTTTAGGAAAGAAATATACAAGGAGAGCAATTAGGATCTGATGGTAGCAACTATTTAGGAAGTTATGTTATGTTTCTACAGTAGTTATCTTATTTTTCTATAGTAATTATCTTATTTAGGAAGTTTATTATTTTTAGAAGACTATTTTTAGCAGCAAAATGAGTAAGTAAATTCCTATCCTATTTTGGTTCTTAGAAACTCTATGTATTCAACCTATTTAGAGGGCATTATAATGAATAAAGAAGTTGTCAGAAGTTTCTTTAAACATAGTTGCTAGAAAGTTTGTCAATGACGAGTTTTTTAAGTGGTACTCAATAGGCTTAGAAAGGGGAAGAAGTACCATAATGGAAAAGAAGATTCTCCTATGGGTTAACCCATGCCTATGAAAAAACTTAATATTAGAATTATGGAAAACATAAGATGGAAATAGGCTAAGGGTTCTTTTTAAACTACGACAAGAATGCTCAATGTGACGAATGTTTAGTTTTTCATACACGCTAAACTTTAAGTAATTACATGTTTACAAGGTCCCAGAAGAAAATAGGAGAAAGTAGTATAAACGTAATTAGCTAAATGATGCCGTGTTGCATGTTCAAGAACATTGGAAACATTTCAGATGTCCTTAGGTCTCTTTATGGTATTTGTTAGTTTTCAATAACTATGAAGAACAAAGAAAAATTAAAGGCCCATTTAGTTTCACTTCTATTTTTATTGTAATTTTTAGTTTTTGGTTTCTATTTTTTAATTAGAAAAACGAAAATGAGATTTGTAATAAAAAGTTGAAAACAAAACCTATTCGGTTTAAATTTGTAATAGAAATAAAAACAGAAGTATGTTTAGTTTTATCTATTTTTTATTATACTCTTATGTTAAATATTTTAAAAATATCAAATTATATTATTAAATTAATTAATTCTCATTATAGTTAGAAATAAAATGTGTGAACATTTACATAACTAAAGAAATTTGTACATCTATTGTATATAACAAACTTTTATAAACGATAAAATTACATTAAGTCATTTCAATCAATAAAAAATGTCCATCAAATTATAATTCTTCAAAACATAATGATACTATCATTTATATATAGAAAACATAAATCAATTAGAATTAATATAATTATTTCAAATTTGTTTAGCAATTTTATCATGCTTCTAAGATATACTTCAATGTTATCATTCCGTGATATTAAATCTACTTGAAAACTTGCATTTTCATTTTAACTTTCCCTAATTTGCTCTTAATTTTTAACATAATTGTCAAATAATTCATCACTTTTATCCATGCATTCTAATATAATTACATTAACATAACAAATAATAATTATATATTTTTGTTTCTTCAGACCATAACTCAGGCATGATTGAAAGTATAGAATCTTGCTTTTAAAACAACAAAACATCTTTCAATAACATTTTTTAACAAAGAATGCCTGTAGTTAAACAATTTATGAAGGCCTTAAGGTCTTCCTCTTCTTTTATAATCAAAGAAATGATATCTCTCACCTCGTTATAGTAAAAGAAATCCAGACATATCGGTATAACTTGAATCAACTAAATAAAACTTACCTAACATATAAAGAACATAATAATAACAAAAAGTTATTATAAATTAATCGTAATTACTATATTTTTTAAAAATAATGTAATACTTATGGAGACATAAGAAAATGATTCTCTGAATTTGGCATTGTTTCTAAAAGAACTCGAGAGTTATTTGCAGTACTTTCTCATCTAGTCATTATATATGTGAAATGCATGTCAAATAAGCAATAACACATAGTATTTTGGATTGGATCAAATCTTTTACCCCTATATGGCATTTATTCACTGGTTGGACCATGTGCATCAATATGTTTATCATTTCTATTGCTCTTATACAATCTTAAAAAATGAAGCTAAACTATTAAAATAATCATTAATCATAAGGAAAAAATGAAAATAGTAACTAAATATATGAATGTATCTAAAAATAAATAAAGAATTTTGAATTAGTTGAATCTCAAGAGGTACATTGGTAAAGGATGGTGGAGTAATGACTCTTTTTACTAGACGATTAACTGCATATAAGGCTTTGTCAAAGTACTTTGAAATTGGTCTAGGTCAAATGTTGAAAGCATTCTACATTGACTCTAGTTGTCTCACTATGCCCTATAATAATCAAGAAAATTGTACTTGTTCCTTCACAATCAATGACTTGTTACATTTAAACCTTCTAAACTCTTCTACTCATTAAAAGATTTAATATCTAATTGTCACCTGATCGAGTAAAAGTTCTACATAGTTACTTTTGTAAATGAAAATATTTGTCCTCTTCCCTAGCTAGATAAATAATAATTACTTTTATTAATTCATCATCAGAATCTGTTTTGAAATCTGATAAGGAATCCATATATTTGCAATACCGACTAAATAATTAATTAAAACATTAAGTGAAAAGGTCTAATCAAATATTCATATAAAATGTAAACTTAAAATATTCATTAAAAACATAAACTTAAAAACACTTAGTCAAATATCCATATAAACCAAAAACTTAAAATGTTCAAACCATGATATAATGCCTAATACAGAAGTGTCAACTCAATAACAATTTGATATGCAATAACATCAAAAGTAACTAAAGTGACATAATTTAATCTAGCTTCCTTGCATATTACTTCTTCATAAAAATCTCCTTATAAAGTGGAGAATCTTATAAAGCCTTCATGGCTATTCCATAATGCACACCCTCATCACCTAATCCATCTAAAGAATTCAAACATTCTATCATTATATTAGTCTCTTGATTAATTGATGAGGCTCCGGATCCATTCTCTATAGTGAATGATGTTTCAGTCAATTTTTTTCTCAAGTAAATCATTATTTCTTTTTTATTATTCACTAATCATAACAAAATCTCTCTAAAATGTTAGAATGTTTCTTCTTTGCCTTCTTATTCTTAGATGGAGAACTTGTAACTTGATCTCCTTTTTCATTATATAAGAAATCTTCTTCAACATCAATTATATGTTCCCCTTTTGTACTATTCGATGGAGATTTAGTTTATAAATGTACAAGCAAACTAGTTACAGTAGCATTTCCAAAAATATGACATAAGTCTAAAAACTTCTTGCATCCATTTTTCTTGAATCTATGAGCCACTTTATACACCTACAATGATGAAAAGGAACATGAGAACAAATATTATATATTACGATATATTAATAAACAAAGACATATTTTACCTTATATATGTTTTTCCAACATTCATTTGTAGAATTAATTTCACCGATGAAGGAGTTGTAATTGATTTTTGTTTCTTTGAGTAATTTTTTGAAATTCTTCAATCTAGTCCTTAATGCATTATACTTATTCTTCAATAGAACATTAATATAGTATTTATTGAGTTTTGTTTGAAGACCTGCCTTAATATGCTTTCAAGTAGATTTGGAAAATTGATTTTCTTTTTCACTTCTTCAACCATTAATGAGATTAAATGCATCTCTATGATATCATTCTATACCCTATCCTTTTTATTTATTTGTACACAATCATTAGAATTGTTCATATTATTCAAAACTCCCATATCTAAACGTAATTACTTATAAGTGAGATCAATCAAAACAATTTTTACAAAGAATTAAATACTAAACATGGTTCAAAATAATCACAAGACAAGTATAGTCTAATATATTGTCCTCGTACTACAAAAGTGATTATGTTCTTAAAGGATTTATATTCTATAAGAGATTTGCACCTAAAAACAATATTGTATACAAAGAGATTCACACTTAGCTAAAAAAATCCATGAAATAAGATTACACATTATTGATATAGAGAAACAATTAGCTTTTTGGACAATTAAAATATATAAAAGAAGATAACTCCACAATAAGATAGGAGAGTAGGAGAATGTTCAAAAAAATAAATTTAAAGACAAATATGTATGTAACGCACTAATTATACAAGTAAAGTGCCTTTAATAAGTTAATGTTAGAAGAGTGAAATAAGCATAGGTAATTGGATCACAAAAAAGGGCAATATATCATATAAATTATTAAGTAAAAATATTTTGATTTATAATTAATGAATTGTAATTCATTTTTATATTTTATAATAAATAAAAGAACATGTTATGCATTAAAATGTTGTCATCCACCTCAATTCGGATAAGTATAATGAATCAAAATGCGAAAGTGTTTGTATAGAAGGAAATAGAAAAACCATAATTTGATATTTTAAGATTAGTTAAAGAGTCTAGAAAAGTTTGCCAAGCCACATGAGGACAAATTAAAATTTTCGACGAACTTGATATGATATCATTAGAAAGTATATTCAGATTGATTGGATTTTACTTCTATTCATAATCACCATTAAAAAAAACTCACTTATCATAGATATACTATCTATATGATACCTACATGGTAGAACAGTTTTTGTTTTCCTTTTAATTTACAAATACAATCACTTTGTGATTGTTTAATAGCTGTAAATATTTACATTACCTAAATTATTCTTTGGGCAATATTTAAAGAATGAACTCAAGGGATTAAATAGAATAAGATGTAATAAGAATGAACAAGTGGCTTAAAAAAAAGGAGAAACTTAAAAGAATTAATTAAGACCTCTATAATTCCATTTAAGATGTAGAACTTCAAGAAGAGGAAAAACTAGCCCACTATTAGTATAACCAAGCAGATTTCAATGAAAAAATTCAGTAAGACTAGATACTTAAGAGACAGAACTGAGAATCTAATGACATCAAAAGAAGATCTTTATAAGGAAGCTCACTCTTTCTTTATGAGCACCATTGGTAATCCAACAACTACGATCTCATTTGTAGTCCACTAATACAAAGGGCTGACTTAGTTTACCTCAGAAGCAAAATACTTCTCAATACTAAAATTTCTTCACTCATATCTAAAGGAAGATGGTCTATTACTTTCAGAGGGTTTAATTGGATCTCTCAACACTTTCTATCTATTAACAACGTCAACAATAAGGATAAGACTGTATGGAAACCTAACCCTAAAGGTTTCTTCACAAACAAATCTTGCTATAGCATTCTCCAAGTTGAATACCAATTAATGCCATGGTCCAAACTACTTTGGATGAAAAGTCTAAGGCCTATGGCCTCATTGATCTCTTGGATAATGTTAAGTTGTCATTTTGTGCTTATATTCTATTTAATTCACTTTAATGTGTGAAAATTATTATCCAAAATTAATGGAATTGTCTATTAATTATTCTCAGGTGATCTTCAACACTTTAGAGATGGAATTGAATCAAAAAGATGCAAAAAAAACAAAGAAAATTTGAAAATTCAAATTGACAGCAAATTCAGTGACTAAGCGTGGGTACGTGCAAGGACAAAAATAATCTGCATATCTGTTTTCAAATTCAAGTATGAGATTTTATAATCTTTGAAGATTAGATTGCTATCTTATCAGTGAAGATTAATCACCTGAAGTTGGGGGATATGTTATCTGCTGAAAATCAAGGAAAGATAGAGAAGAAATTGAAAAAGCATAAAAGGAGGGTGGAGTTACCGTTCACGCAGCCAGCATTTAGGAGTTTTTACATTTTTTTCTGCAGTTTTTTGTTAGTTTTTATGTAGACTCATTTTTAGGAATAGTTTACATTTCTGCATTCTTTTCTTCTGGTTTTCTGGACAACCATAGCTAGCTTTCAATTTCTGCATTATTTATTTAGGGATTTTCAAATTCTTTAGAGAAAGACTAAGGATGGAGACTTCATGTTTTCTTATTTCTTTGATTTTCAATTCCATTATGAGTAGCTAAAATTCTTTTCTTGGTTGAGGGGAATCATGTTATCATCTATTATGTGTGAGATATTTTAACAAAGTTTGTTTTCTTTATCAACATTGAGTATCTTTCAAATTACTTTTTCTAATTGAATTGATCGATATCTAAGTGTGCAATTAGGAATTGGAAAATTCTAAGAAGATATTCATCTTGATTAAATGCATATCATATATGCGTTATCTTGTTCATTGGTTTCTTAGTTTTTAAAGCTATTATTCAATTGAACCTACGATCGTATCTAGGTTGTTGATTAATAAGAATACATAGAATATATGTTTCTATTCATTTACACTTAAGAGAAAACATTACCCAATGAATGTTTATTGATGAACTGAATTTTATATCAAGGATCCCTTTTAGTGTGATAACATCGGTAACCCAAAACCAAGATTTGTCTATTAAATTTTCAAATCTAATTACTTTTGTTAATTTTTGATTTTTGTTAATCCAAACCCCCCCTTATTTGTTTTAGTTTTAAATTCCCTAACCTTTATCGTTAAAAATTTCTCGTGAGAACGATCCCTACTTTCCACTACTGCATTATTTTGTATTGACAGAAGTTGATTTCCTTTTAAATTTGGTTGCAAGCGATAGCAATACCAAATTTTGACAGCCATCAAAACCATAAATTCGATAGTCACAACTAGAAAAGCATTCTTTCCTCTTTCTTTTATATTTTGCTTCTTTAATTTTATATCTTAACATTGAGGATAATGTTGGTCTAGGTGTGGGGGAAGGAATTAGAGTTTTTTTTTGTGATTCTTTTTTATTTTTGTATGCTTTTGTTGTGTGTTAAACCATAAAGCTTTGTCATATTAGTTTGGATGAGATTGTGTGCATGAAATTAAATTAGGATAAATGAGTCTTAAGTGAATCATGTTTATTGATTGCAATAACTGATCTTATAGACTTAGTCAAATTTTGACATTTGAGTGATGAGGTAATTTGTAGAATTGAAATAAATTCTTAAATTAAACTTGTGAGTGAATTTGAGCTTTAAATGACATCATCTTTATGTCATTATATTTCTTTGTATTGTGTGATGCTCCTCTAGTCATGCTTGCCTTCAGAACTTGCACTGAACTGAATTGAATTTGTTTGATTACATGGGATATGGAAATGATTAAGGCCTTCCTTGTTTTTAAACCCTTTAGCTTAAAAATGACCCACCTAGTTATTTTTCCTTTGCAAACATGTTTAAGCTTTTAACCTTGTTTTTCAATTAATCACCTTACATTGAAACCCAAAAATCCCATTAGCCTTATCCTATCACAAATTGAATGAAGTACTGAGTAAACATTTGATTTTGGGACTTTTGTTCTATATTATGTTCTGAGATATTTTTATAAGTACCTCTACTCATGTGTTTATTCAATTATGTTGCTATTAATTTCTCTTGTCTTTATTGTTCTTCCTTACTCGAGAAAAAAAAAGAAAAAAGGAACAAAAAGGAAAAAGAAAGAAAGAAGAAAAAATGAGAAAAAACAAAAAACAAAAAAAGGAATAAAGCATAGTAGCATTAGTTAGTAATGAGTAGTTGTAGTCTTTTGTATTCATGTGTTATCTCAGAATTTGAATTTGAGTGTCCTTTTTACTTGGTACTTTGTGAATGCTTATGATTAACCATTTTTCATTTTTATCTTATCTTTGAACCTAGCCCCATTACAACCTATAATGAAGTCCTTATGATCTATGAACTCTTGTAATTCGAATGAATGATAACTGGTGAATTTGCAAGCCTATGATAGTGTAACCTGTTAGAGGGAGATTTGAGGGATACAAGTTTGTTTTGTTGATGAACATTGAGTGTCTTCCGAATTACTTTTTCTAATTGAATTGATTGATTTCTAAAAAGAAATTTTAATAATAAATAATAAATAATAAAGAAGAATAATAAAAAGAAATTTTAATAAATAATAATAAAGAAGAATAATAAATAAGAGGAAACTATAGGAATCCATATTTAATGACTTCAACAGTTCCAGTAGAATACAAATGAAAGAAAAAGAAAATGACACAAAAAGATATCAAATATCTGGAGTTTCTTTTTGTTTATATTTTTTCTTTATTATTTTGACTGTTCTTTATTACTATTTTAATTACTATTAACAAATAACAAAACAAATCAATGTAAAAAAAATTACAAGACCACCAATAGTTAAAAGGGATAAATCTACTCTGAGGAATAATTCAAAATCCTCTAAATGATTGTTTTGATGTGTAGCGGTGATGGATAAACTTGCTAAGAATATTTAGGAGGATGTGTCTTGGTGTATATTGTTTGCTGATGATATTGTCTTAATGGATGAGACAAGAGAGTGGATCAATTTCAAGGTAGAATGTTGGAGAGAAGTGTTAGAGTTGAAAGGTTTTAAAATGAGAAAGACTAAGATTAAGTACTTGGAATGTAACTTTTCTAGCCGTCAAGTGGTTACTGATGTGGATGTAAAAATTGGATTTGATGCTATATCATGAAAGGAGTGTTTTAAATATCTAGGGTCTATCATCCAAAGCAATGGAGAGATTAATGATGATATAGTCCATTGTATTACATCAGGTTAACTTAAATGGGAAAGTGCATCAGGAGTTTTATGTGACAAAAAGATACCACTCAAGCTTAAAGTTAAATTCTATCACTTAGGGATTAGGCCAACCAAGTTATATGGGGCAGAGTGTTAGCGAATCAAACAAATATAGAATAATAAGCTTTTGGTGACGGAGATGAGGATGCTCTAGTAGATGTGTAACCTTAACAAAAAAGATAAAGTCAGGAATCTTACAGCAAGAGAAAAATTAAAGGTGGTTGATATTAATGACAAATTGCGAGAGATAGGGTTTAGGTGGTTTGAACATGTTAAAATGAGACACTCTGACACTCTAGTTAGACAATGTGAGAAAAAAAAATACTTAGATAATGCAAAAGGAAAAAAGGAAGGTCTAAAAAAATTGGAGGGAAGTGAAGGGAAGTGATCAAGAATAATATGGCACGGTTGGATCTTACCGAGGACTTGACCCATAATAGCAAACTTTGGCATACTAGGATACGGGTAAAGAATATCTTTTAAAGAGATCATTCACAATCTTGTAGGTTATATGAATCTGTTTACTGTGAATTTATTGTGTAGTATTTACCTCCTAGGTAGTTTGGCTTAGTTAGTTTTCTATTTAGCATAATTATCATAGTCGGAGTTACTCATATATAGGTCTTGTTTTCTTTTGACCTGGTTAGAGTTTACCCTTGTACATAGGGGTGTTCAAAAAAATCCGTGAACCTGTGAACCGGACCTGAACCGCATAAACCGAACCTGTAAATAAGGTTAACCGAACCTGAGTTTAGGTTCGGTTCGAACCGAACCTGAAAAATCAGGTTCATGGTTCAGGTTCAGGTTT
>JANVCQ010000232.1:33673457-33697815 GCA_025531925.1 Erythroxylum plowmanianum
AGATCATTACAGCTCATAAAATCTCGATAATAAGCATGAGGCAAAATTAAACACCAGACTTGAGTTGCTAGGAGACACTTTCGTAAAACATGAAGACCATCTTCTAAATCATCGCTGCAAAAAGGACAAACAGTCGAAGAACACAAATGGCGTCTTCTTCTTTCAGCATTAGTCATGATGCCATTGTTTAGAACAAGCCAAATAAAAGTTTTAATAAGTTGCTGCACCTTCAACTTCCAAATAAGCTTCCAGAAGTTATCATTGTCACTGGCAGTAGCTTCTGTAAGGTAATGAAAAGCTAATTTAATAGAAAAGTTACCCGAGGAAGAAAGTTTCCAATAAACAACATCCTCCCCAGCCTGCAAAGAAGGAGGATGAATTGCTGCAATGCGACTCAAAGTGTCTTCCGAAAAGAAACCAGCGAATAGATCCCAATTCCACTCTCCATCATCCTTTCCAAAGACTAGAGCAATTACGCAGGGGAACCGGACAAGAACCAGAGGAACGCCTGAAGTTATATTTCGAAGTCAACACCCGCACAAAACTGTTTTCTTTTTTAATTTGAAGTAAAAGCCTCTAAAAGAGGATGACAATTAACACCTAATAACAAAATGTTTGTACTGATTTTATAACTTATAGTGATGTAATTATGAGTTTAAATGAAACTTTATAAATACCATCTAACTCCATCATCCTCCACTACTTTGTCAATTTATCCAAAAGTCTTCACCAGGACTTGATATGGTCCTGTCCTAATTAAATATAAGACTCCATCTTGTGAATTTATGTTGTAAAAGACCATATAAGTTTATGAACAATTTAACTATTAAAGGTGTATAAAATGTTATTAATTCATCATCAACACGTTAATATAAATTGTAATAGTTTGACATTTTGTGAAACATTCATAAACACAAAAATGTGGTAGCATTTAATTGTTTCAGTTAGATTAATAATCAAAAATTAAAATTTATGCAAGTTATCTTTAATTGTTCCTAATTCTTTTTTGTTTATCTTAGGAAATTTTTTGAATTAGGCGTGCAAGTTATTCAATTATTCAACAATTTCTTTGATTTTTTAGGTCCGCAATCTAGTAACCTTTAATTGATATTTGATATGACATGGAGTTAAAGCATCTTGTTTAAATTTCTCTTTTCCCTTTTTACTTAAAACTCATTAAGAAGAGTTTAAAAGTAATAAGAGTGCTTAATTTCTTTTTTAGACTTTCTCTTGGTGTGTATACTTAACAGATGGTTTAAATTTCTCTTTTCCCTTTTTACTTAAAACTCATTAAGAAGAGATTAAAAGTAATAAGAGTGCTTAATTTCTTTTTTACACTTTCTCTTGGTGTGTATACTTAACTCAAATTCTCACCAATGCATAAAGATGTATGTGTAGCACCATTTTGAGGTTAACGGCTAATTCTAATTATATTTTTCTTAATTAATTTTTGAAATAAAAGATATATCTATACCGTTGAACATATATTCAAATGTTAAATGATTAGTTGAAAGCATACAAGAACAAACTAGTTTACACTGGAATAAAGATAAAAAAAAGGTTAAAAATACATAAGAAAACAATATTGATCAAAGTTTCCTAGATTAAGGGTTTGAGTTTAAACAAAGTGTCATCATGACTTACAACTTATCATTTGGTTATAGTTTAGTGAAAAATTAATTCAAAAGCATTCTTTAACTTATAAATATTTAGATATATATGATAAAGTAAATCCATAGGATAATTATACACTGCAAATAAAATTGTAATGAGATTATAATTATGAGATTCATATTGCATTTATCTATTATCCCTAAGTTATTTTTAGTTATTGTTCTTAGGACTGAACATTAATATAATGTAAAAACATAAGAACACATTATGTTTATGTTTTTTGAAGGAAATAATCGATCTCATAGACTAAAGTATGGAGATACTTAAACAAATGTGTGGGTGCTTGTTAGAGAATAAGTTCACTAAACTGACCCCATATGACAAATTCGTTTAGAACATTATTTGTATATCTATGAAAATTTTTATTATAATGATTGTACGAGTGGTCATTTGACTTGAAATCTCCAAAGTTATCTTATATAAGAATTGTTATGTTTTGATACTATTTATGACTTATTCTAATCAATGCTAACTCAGTTGGTAGTCATTAGATGTAGCATAAACTATATGGAGGTGGTTGAGTGATTAATATACGATTTATCACCCTAAAGTAGTTAAGGAGAATGTTTCAATGTTCTCGATTAGAATTAATTTAGAAAATCCTTGTGTAAGGTAGAATGACCATTTGTAAATAGTTTACAAATGCTATTAATAGAATTAATTACTAATGGTGAAGAACTAACATGATTGGACTCAAATAGAGTAAACATTAATTTTATGTTCTAAGTTTAATCAGAATATTGTATGAAATGGTTGAATTATACGAAAAATTATGAATGAAAAGGTTAGTTAAAACTACTTTGACATTTCTAAATATTTGGTTGGCCATGATGTGCTGCTCTTTACTAATCTTGATCTATAAATATAATTGTTTAATTAGAGAAGTAAAGATAAATTAAAGGATTTTAATTTATATAATCTTACATATGATTTAGGATTATAATTTATATCCATCACCAATATATTTGAGAACATAATGGGTCATACAAAAATAAAGAGTTTACGAGAGAAAATATATTTGAATAAAGTTGAACTTGATCATAAAGTTTGAGAAATTTTATGATTAACTATGAGATATTTAATAAATAAGGATCAATATGAAATATTGGATCTTATTTAGGTATAAATAGTATTTAATTAGAATCATATATAATTGTAATTAAATTTAATTAGACTTAGAATTTAATTGCTATTAAATTACTAAAATATCCAAAATCTATTATAAATAGATTTAAGCTGAGCTAGCACTCATTTTAGAAAAGGTTCAATGGATAACAAGAAAAAGATCAAGCTTCAACATGAGGTACGAATTACACTTCATGCTTTATTATGATTTATATGTTAATTATTTTATAGAATTTTTAGTATTTATCTCACTATGCGCGAGATCGAAATTTGCCCTAATATAACAAACTTTAATTTTATAATTTGATTACATTATTTAATTGTTATTAATCTTGAATTTTGGAATTAAAATCATAAACCATAAAATCATATTTAGATTTGATTAATTTTAATATGAAAAGTTCATATTGAAAATTTAAAACCCTACAATTCAATTCTTGATTTGAAATATTTTAACTTGTAAACAATATATGAAACAGTTTCATTGAGGATAAAAAATCTATAAACATTCATAAACCTAGAAAGTGAAGAAACCCAAAATTTGGAAATCTGGAAATTATAACAAAACCTATCAAAAACATTATCAGAGTTTTGTGTATTGTGGTTGTTAAGGTTCCTCATCATCATACTCTGAAGTTCTGCAGTGAAGCGGAGTCTGGGGGGTTTAGTAGTACGTAGCCTTACCTCTACATAATAGAGATGGCTGTTTCTGGTAGACCCATATGCTTATGTGACAGGATAATAGTGATGCAGGTTAAAAGAGTAAATACGTATAAAAAAACTAGCAATATAATAAAATCAAAATTTACAAATAAAAATAAATCTACAAATACAAATGATTAAAAATAGTAGTAGTAGTAGTAGTAGTAGTAGTAGTAATAGTAGTAGTAGTAGTAGTAATAATAATAATAATAATAACTACTACTACTACTATTATTATTATTATTATTATTATTATTATTATTATTATTAACACTGGAGATAAGGAAAAAAAAGAAAAAAAGTCAATCGAAGAGATCGTAAGTGCACAAAAAATATCAGCATGAACACAAAGATGTGTCTGATTTGTGCATGTAAAAATTGTTGATACGCGCACCATACAAGACATGGTCCTAATGGAAGCCGAAGTGTAATTTTAACTATGCTTGTCAAAACTTAAACGTCCAAAGATAATCTAATGTTGAGGCAAATAAGGGAGGTGTGATTTTAAAGGAGAAGACTTTTATAGAAGGTTGAAGTACCCGGTTAGAAAAGAAAAATATTTGGCTTGTCAAAGCTTAAAATGCCAAGCTAAAAAGTGGGTTACCAACGGGTGGCAGCAGGAGAAAGATCGACGGTTTCTTGTGGACAACGACAAAAATGTCAGAATGCTCGAGAAAGCTTGCTGTACTACGCGTGACGTGCCAAGAAAATCTTACGAAAGTGTATAGATACGTTTATCGTTTGTCGTGCATGTAGGCCTGCGTTACCGCCCCTGCCTATAAGCTACATGTACAGCATAGACAATTACTTTGCGAGATCTTGTTCAGGAGCTAAGTCCCATTATGTGTTGGAACTAGGGAGCCCATTTTCTTGGGAGATCTACATCATGGGCCTAGTTATGAAATATACTCGTGAGCTTTAACACCACACTTCAACCAAAACCTTAAGGCATTAGGTTTATTGGTCCTTTCCACTTATAAGTTCTTCACTAGTCCCATCTCTTTCCAATGTGGGATTCCTACTCACACTTGACATTCTAACAATCTCTTCCTCAAGTGTGAACTTCCATATTGGACTTAGACTCTCCCTTGAGCGAAAGCCTTTTTGCTTAGCAGCTCAAGTATATGGTGTCACCAAGAGCCCTTATACTCTACTAGTCTGGGCTCACTAGGAGTCTCCTTGCTCTTCTTCGTGGGGAGGCAACCACAAAAATTGACTACCATCTCCATACTCTCCCCCTGTCAAACCATCAACTCTAATATCACTTGTTGGAACTGGGGAGCCCATTTTTATGGGAGATCTATATCATGGGCCTAGCTATGAAACATACTCGTGGGCTTTGACACCACACTTCAACCTAAAACCTTAAGGCATTAGGTTTATGGGTCTTTTCCACTTATATGTTTTTCACTAGTCTCATCTCTTTCCAATGTGGGATTCCTACTTACACTTGACATTCCAACATTACGCACATTGCTCTATTGGGTAGAAGAGATCCCAACCCAGGTTATCAGAGGTTCAAGAATAATGGCCACAACAACCGAGGAACAGGGAAACACAAACTGATATGGACATAACATCTAACCTCGACTAAAAATGGATAACTACGTGATTCAAAACCCACACAAAAGACTTGAAAAATGCGTGAAAGAAAAAAAACACTATATACTTTAAGCAAAGATCGCACTCATATAAATAGAATCACAAATGCAACTGCAAGGATGGATGGCTGGAACTGGCCACCCCTTATCTCCAAAAACGAACGGGGCCACTCATGGAGATGGCCAATGAATATGACATTATCAACAGTCATCAAGCTCGCCTAGAAATTTGAAAAAGCTGAAGGTAAAAGCGTATTCCTATATCCCTGCATGATGCGGATTCCCGCTTGAAGGCCAAAGCGATGCAACTTGTCCTAAAACAATAGCAAAAAGATGGGCAAAACACTACCTGATGGCCACTGTCACTTCTACCGAGTTGAGTCCCTGCGTCAACGACTCTCTTCTGGACTTCAAGAATATCTAACCTGGACTCCTTACCTACTTACACTAATAAAAACTAAAGACAGACAACATATCTTTCCACAAAGAATAATACCACTAAATAAGAAATATAAATTTGAGTTATTCCTTAAGAAAACTAAAGAACAGGGTTCTTCTATCTTTCCAATTGCAGGTTTCCTCCGACAAAGTCACGTCACGTTCCTAAACACCAGCGAATGATTCCTACTAAAAACCTGTTTCTTCAGGTGACCCCAAAGTTCCTTTCAAACTTCAATATCAAAACACATATGAAAACAAAATTCTAGAATGCCAGAGTTTATTATCGATTTTATGGTTATCCTGAAATTGATTAAGATTGTTATCATCAAAATAAAAAGTCAAAAACGTTATGGTTTACTGCTTGTAAGTGACTGTTATGGTCGGAGAAGCATGTTGTTATCGTCAACGATGACAGTTGGCTAGAGTTGGTCGACAGTGTTGCAGTAGTTGGCAATTGAACGAGGCTGGTGATGGAGGGAGGATCTTCGACAAGCTAGGTTCACAATTTTGGTTCTAGTGTTTTCTTAAAGATGGAGAGGTTGAAACTATTCTAATGTTATAATGTGTTTGGAAATAAGGTTAGGGTTAGTCTACATTAAGAATAAGGTATTATTGACCTAGAACGAGACTTGTTTGAACATAAGGATAAACTTATTATAGTGTTAAAATAAGGCATGCTTGGTTATAAGATTAAACTAATCTAAACATGAGCAAAGTTATCAATGGTTTTGAAAGAGTATTCTAAAATATATTTCCAAACAAAATTTAAAATTCTTTTAAATTCAAAATTTAACTCTAAAGTTAAAATAAAATTTTCTTAATTTGATTAAGATTAATAATTATGTAGATTCCTAACCAAATTTTAGAAAATAGTTTCTAAAATTAGGATTAATTATTTTTAATTAGATTAAGAATAATTTATTAGACTCCTTAAAATTAAGAAAAATATTTTCTTAAGTAATTAAGAAAGGTGTTTGTAATTAAAATTTATTTATTTCAATTTGATTGAAATAATATTTATTATTTTATTAAGAGAATTATTGTGATGTTTATTTAGAAATTATTTCTTTATTTACGAATAACAAATCTCTTAATTTATTAAAAAATTTATTTTTCTTGATTGAACTTTTGAAGTTTTTATTTATTAATTAACAAAAAAGACTTTCTTTAATATTTTTCTAATTTATTAGGGAAATATTTTCTAATTAATTACAAAATTAAATAACTAAATAAATAGTTTAAAAACTTTTTTAATTAAATTAAAAGTGTTTTATTTAATTTTGAAATTAGTTTCTTTTAATATTATGAAATAATTTTCTACTTAAGAAAAAATAATTTCTAATTTAATTAGAAATAATTTTCTGATTATATTCGAAATAGTTTTTTAATTGGATTAAAATGTCTCACTTATACAATTTTGAAAAAAAAGAGTTTTTCTAAATTATGATAAGTAAGAAATATAATTTATTGAAAATTATTTTCATTTAAATTTTGTTAAAGGAGTCAAGATAATTGGAAATAATTTCTAATTAAAATTGAAAATTATTTTCAAATCAAATTAAGTTTCTACTTGGAATAAAAATTTAATTTATTTAAGGAATAAATTTGTTTAATCTTTTTTCATGAAGAAAAGAAATAAAAAGGAGGTAAACCCTAGTGAACAAGGCTCTCCACTTTGCGAGGGTTGGGGGATGGTGATCAATTTTATGTAATCTTACCTTTGTATTTTACAAAGAGTTTTTTCTGTGACTCGAGCCCATGACCTTCCGGTTATAAAGGAGCAACCTTACCAATTGCTCCAATGCTCGCCCTCTTTAACGAAAAGAAATAATTTCATAAAACAAAAATGTTACATATAAGTGTATGCTAAAAGTAATTACATTGAAAGCTTAGTGAAAACATACTCGAAAGGAAGAGGTTAAATATTGTTATTTGTTTTAATTCTCATTTGAACAGATGATTCCTTAAAAGGTTTTGACTTCATGGCTAATTTTGTGCTTATGGTTGCAAATGCTACGATGTAAGATGATTTTGTCACATGTGATCTTGATGAACTCTTGTACTTTGTAATTTGTGCTTGTGTGGATTCTGTTGTTTCTTTCATTCCATACACCGCTGAAAATATAGGATAATGCAATATGTACCAACCATTTGTCCCCTTTTGACATATTTGTGATCTTTTGACTCTATTGCATGATATCAGACCATTTGGAGGGAGGATTTGTCACTCCATATGAAGCCATAATGTTTCTCTAACTTAACTACAAGTGCACTTAGAGAAACACCGTGCACTTGTAATTAAAACTTATCGTTCTTATAAAACTTATAGTTCTTTATGAGCTTATAAGAACTATAAGTTTTAACAGAACTATAAGTTTTAACTACAAGTGCATGATGTAGCGGTAGCTAACACTGGCAAGTACAGGTCAATTCCATAAGGACTGTAAGAACTAGTATTAACCCTTTTTCTATGATCTAACTACTAAATCAGTTGTCAATTTAATTGAAAATTAAACTAAATAATCTAAACTAAAGTAAACACAATAATGAACTAAGGTAAAGAGATTACTACGATTAATCAATATCAAATAAGTAGTATCTAGGTGATGAATCCTCCTAAGATATCTTAAACATTGACCCTTTATCATGTAATTAATTATTGATTATTAGATTGTGAAAATTCCTATCTTATGTTAATATCGTTCTCAATACTATTAACAACTAACCCTCAGTTGGTTAACTAAAATCTCTTTCTAGTTAAAACCCCTAAGATTGCATTATTGATTCATGAATTTCATTATTAGGTTTAGCCCTAATTCAAAGGATTTATGTCAACCTATCTTTAGGTTTGCGTCCAACTCCTTCCAATTATGGTAATCTATTCACACAAAAAGATTTCTCACTCAATTATATTATTTCAAATATTGGAGTAAATGCAACAACACAAGAAAAGTCATTGCCAGAGATAAGATATGGGCGAGCGGTGAGTGGCGAGATCTACCAGTCCTCATCAATTCTCCAGATCTGAAAAGCAAACCTAGATCAACTCCAGATAAACTTTTATGAGACCTATGCGATCTCTGGTAAAACTTCCTTACTAAGACCCATGCTAGCTCCATAGTAGCGGATTGGGCACCTTCAACCCTATTTGTGAAAGGTTTTCCTGCGCTTACCCGAGAGGTTTGTCAAAAGTATGCATATGAAAAGGGGTTAAGTTTGCCAAAAACTTCAAATTCCTAGAAACCCTCCCCTAATACTAGTGCTTAGACAAAGAAATTTCAATTGCAGCAGCCTAAGATATACCTGAAATACTACCCAAACATAATGAAGTATGGTGTTGTCAATCCACCAATTTAATTATTGCAAGCTAGAGAGAAGGCTTGGTCTACTACCTTGGTTGGCTCTTTATGGAGCAAGAGATTCACATTTCCAGTCATCAATGCCTGGGCCACTGCAAGATGGGGTAAGACAGGTTTGTAAAAATCTTTACTCATGGAAATGGGGCCTTGGCATATGGGAGGCTAACCCATGTTTATTCACATATGGAAACTTGGGATAAAATTTGATAGGGAATGTGTGGAATTTTTTCATATGGGTGCATTTTTATAATTTTCCACTAGAACTTTAGACAATTGAAGGATTGAGTTTTATAGCAACGTCTTTAAGTAAGCCTCCTTGTATGGATGCTCAAACATCTAAAATAGAGTGAATTAGGTATGTAAAAATATGTGTAGAGGTCGAAAGAAATGCAATACTACCTGATCTTCTACCAATGTTATACTTGTATGGAAAGGGTTAGTTGATTACGATGTGAATGAGGGAGATGTAGTTTTCAAGGGTCACTCCTTATGGTCACAAAGTATTGTTTATGATCAACTCTTGTGAGTGGTTTATACTTTATGTAGTTTATAGTGTGAAGGCTTGAATTTCAGCTATGAAACATAGTTTTTATATTCATCATAGCTGATGGACATAGTTTTAAGTGAATGTTGATTTTGGTGCTTGATGTTATATTGAGTTTTGTCCTTACTTCACTAGCTTTGATGACATTTATGTTACATTACTCAAATACATTTGACCTTAACCTTTGCCCACATTACAACCTTAAAAATTCCTTTGATTCATGATTATACAAGCTAATCCTAGTGGTGGAGAAATGAAATGATATGTAAAGTCATAGAATGTCATGATCATGAGTGGTGCTTGAGTGTACCTATGGATCAACGCTACTCAACACTCTGTCTAAGTCTACAACTATATTTCTCAATTTCAAAAAATGATGATTGTTGATTGATCATGAGGAGAGGAATTTAATGTCTAGTTCCTGCTATGATTTTGAAAGCTATTTCTTCTTGCTTATAGATATCTATTCTTAGGCAATGTGGAAATTGTGAAAGTGTTTATTTTGTAACTTTGATTTTTTTGATTTGCCAAAGGATGGTCAAAGGCTAAGTGTGAGGGAACTTGAAGTATGCTTGATTGTTCATACTTTTACTACATCAAGTTTAGTGATTAATGGTTTAAAATGCTTAAGACATTCATTTTAGTTCATATATTTGTTTTTAGGTACAATTTGGAAGCATAAGAGCTAAAATAGGTTAAAAGCACATTTCTTGAGCCAACATTTTGATGTTCAATCTTAATTGTCCTTGTGGAACAAGAAGAAGATGGATTTGAGTGAGGATTGGACAATAAATTACAAGAAGAACAACAATTAAGCAAATTCTGGGAGAATACATGGTCGTGTATACATTTGAAAGATAAATTTTGGCTTACCGTGTATCTTTATGAGTTTCATATTTTTTGACTTATACAGTTTCATACATGACCATGTATCAAATCGTGTATATGCTCAGAAACCTAATTTTTCATATAAATAGAACATTTGGACAACAAAAACAAAGAGAACTATTTTGGGATTTTGTGAAGGGGCATAGCTCTTACTCTTTAGAGACCTATAGAGGGCTAAACTTCCTTATTGCGATTTGGACTCGACGTCGATGATTGCATTTAAGCATACCGTCATTGTGTATCATTGTTCTTCCTCTCTTTAATAATTGTTTATGCTATTCTATTTCTATTGATTTGGGCAATCATGTATAGGTAATCGTTATTCTTGTTCTCATTAGATTGTTTATTTATGAACCCATTGTTAGAATCTTAAATACAATTCATAATTGTTGTGTTTTAGATTCAGTTGTTGCAGTTAATGGTGTTAAATTATTTGGGATAATGTAACATAGGTTAAATGATATGAACTTGTGTGATTAATGCCTATATTGATATGTTTTCCTTATTCATAATGTGGCTGTCTGATTAAATCTAGAGAGCTTATTCTAGGTTGTTCAATGTTAGGTTTAGTTAAAAAGCTTGTTTTAATTAAACATGATCTAAGGAAAAATCGGGATTAACATATCTTATTGTTAATCTACGATCAATATTTCTAATAGAGGTGTGAAAACAATATGACAATGATATATGTTTAAATGTGTAGGATGAGATTAAACCAAGGACTAGATCCTAAACGCATTTATCACTTTCATCATTTTTAACTGTTTGCTTTAATTTACTTAAGTTAGTTTAATTTTTCTTTATTTTGTTATTCAAAACCAAATTAACCCCCCGCCCCTGCAAACTTAAACACTAATTTCTTTCATTGCAAAAGCTTTACATACAATCTCTATAGGATCAACCAAAACTCATCACTAGCTATAGTTTTAAGTTTAGTTATTTTGTGTAATGTTACAACATACTACCACATTGTTTACTATTAAGGCATAATATATTGCAACTGTAGAAGTCGGTAAGGAGATGCTTTAGTTAAAGTATTTTCTTAAAGAATTTGAAGTGGAACAAGAAGAGTACATGGTTTTTTGTGATAGCCAAAGTGTTGTGGTTCCATTTATCATTCCCATATTAAGCATATTGATGTTAGGATCATTAGTTGTAATTTATTGTCAAGGAGTAACTAATGAAATTGAAAAAGATTTATATATACAAGAATGATGTCGACATGGTGACAAAGTTTGGTTTTGGGAGTTAGCTTGAGCTTTATAGTAAGCTCTTTAGGATGGCTTTTAAGTGATTAATAGGGTGATATATTTCTCCTTTAAAATAGGTTGAAGGGGCAAATTTTGTGGGTATAGCTATCTTCATTAATCAAAAAAATAAATAGTAGGTGAATTGAAGGTAGAAACTAATGATTAAAAACTGTTTCAAGAGCACTCGCCCACGTCTAGGTTGCACAAGTCTGTACCAATAGTAGTACCAATGGTAGACATGATCATATGAATAAACGTGTAGGCTTTTGTAACCATTTATAAGTTGAATGATGATGTTAGAGGAAAAAACATACCCATGTGAAGTTAGATATGCTTGTGTCATTGATGGAAATGACCTTGTCCACTGATTATGTAAGTTTATAGGATCATATATGCTTGTGATGTCAAATTTTAAGGCTTAAAAATTAGACATAATCATCATATGCGGACGTGTAGGTGACCAATTTTGGTTTTAAAATCTTATCTTTTCAAATTTAAAAGGCTTAATAAGAGACAAAAGTTGCATGAGATAGAAACATATGATGAAAGAAGACTTTTAAAGTCCAAATACCATTGTTCAACTACATTTTTATTAACATTTGATCTCTAGGATTAGTTACGAGTATATTAGTGTGTGTTGGTTTGTGTGTGTGTGTGTGTGTGTGATTATATATATATATGAATTTATACTTAATCCTGGTAGTTTTATAGATTTAGAAAAAAGATTATATGTGTTTGTTTTGAGAGATGTTCTTCAGTTAGAATCAATAGCTCAAAATCTTAAACATTTGTATCCTGCTATTTTTTATTTTATTAATTCATCATCAATTTGTCTTGTTGTTTTTCCATGTTGAAATTGTGATCCAATTTATCTTTCAATAATCTATATCATCTAAGTGGATTGTTATTAGTTGAATGATTTTTGATCCTATAAGTGTTATTATTTGGAGTCCGACAACTGGTATTAGATCCATAAATATAGAGAGTGGTAATAACTTTATGGTGAGGCTGACGTTGACCAACAACTTAACATGGAGACTTATGATGGAAGATATTTTGTATTATGAAGATCTCTACAATCCAATCGTTGAGGTTAACAGTATAACAGATGATGTCCTTTCTAAGCAGGAGAAGATGATAGACAAAGAGTGTAAAAAGATGAAGTATGAAAACCCTCAGGAAGTGTTAGACACTGGATTAATATCAAGATATTCAACTATGTATCCCAAAAGACAGATCCTTTTAAGCTGTATAGAAATTGGAAGGTCCTTATAAGATAAAAATTGCTTACAATAAGGCCTTCTTGACTAAAAGACTTGTGAACCTAAAGTTAAAGGTTAGGAAATTAGTGTTGGAGAATCTCAACGATTTTTAAGATATCATCAAAAAATTGACTACAATGAAGATCATTCTTGATGATGAGCGATAAGCCTTGCTCCTTTTTGGCTCCTTGTTGAATAGTTAGGAAACTTTGGTTGTGACAATAAGCAGCTCCACTCTAGATAATGTGTTTTTTTTTTAATGTGATCAAAGAGAGTATATTCAATAAGGAGATTTGCAGCAAGAAGATTGGTGCCAACAACATACATGCTCTTATAGTAGAGAACAAAGGAAGAAGAAAGAGTAGAGGTTCATAAGGGTAGGGCAAGTCTAAAAACACTTATAGTAGATAACAAAGGAAGAAGAAAGAGTAGATGTTCATAAGGGTAAGGCAAGTTTAAAAACAAGTCAAAGTCTAAAGATGGCAAGGAGACCAGGATGTGTCATTAAGTCACTAAACCTAGTCATATAAAGAAGTTATACTACAATTGGAAGAGAGACTTAAAGAAACAATGTAACTAGAAAGATAGAGAAGACAATAACACTATAGAAACAACTTCAACAGATGATGAGGAGTTGTTAATTTATGTGACTAGTGAGTGTTTTCATATTAGTCACTTAGATTCCTAGTGGCTTGTTGATACAAAGGCTTCCCATCACTATGTTTTGAAGAGGTAATACTTCACCATAAAAGGAAACTAAGAAATATATAAGTAGTGGTGGGTTTTGGGTAATAAGATATGTTGAAGATGAACAAATTAACTATTAACTACTCGTTGTTTTTTGTTATAGAGAAGGGCTAGATTTTCTGCATAAATTCTTATTATTCACAAACCAGGTTTTTTGTCATATTTATAGAAGATAAACATGCTGCCAATCTAAAAGAGTGGAGGCACTTTTTGAGAAGAAGAAGGAGGTTGAGGTCGGTGAGGCTGATAAATCTAACATGTTAGAGGTTAAGAATTTGGTAATGGACACGTGGTTAATGAAGAATAGGAAGAGTTCATGGGTAAGGAAAAATATGACTCGTAAACAAAATTGAATAAGGAGCAAAAGAAGTATATAAAGAAATTTGGTAATGGACAAGGAAAAATAGGACTCGTAAACAAAATTGAATAAGGAGAAAAAGAAGTATATAAAGAAATTTGGTAATGGACACGTGGTTAATGAAGAATAGGAAGAGTTCGTGGGTAAGGAAAAATAGGACTCATAAACAAAATTGAATAAGGAGCAAAAGAAGTATATAAAGAAGAAGGAAGAGAGAGGTAATCGTAGGGGTGACAATAGAGCATATCTTTTTTAATTTTTAATAGTGGGCCTAACTTGAACACGTGGTAGTAGAGCCTACTATTTGATTATATATATTAAAAAAGCAATGTCACACCAATATTGAAATAAATTGAACTAATGTACGATTAATAATGTCATTTAAGGTTAATTTTCAAAAACAAAATATTGTCATTTAAGGTCTTTTTTTGAATGTTTTACAAACGCTAAGGTTAAAATTTAATGCATTGAAATGTTAGAATTTATATTATATTTTGATTAAAACATTCAAGTTCAAAATACATTTGTTAATTACTTATTATATTTTTTAACTTCCAATTTAGAAAAAGAGTGGTTACTATAGATAGGAGTATTATATTTTCAACCAAATATTAAGATATTTGATATAGTTTCATTTTTTGTATAAAAATCATTTTTTAATTCTTAACTAAAGTGAGAATTTCACAAAATTAATACATCCTCTTCACCTCTAAATTAAATATTTGGCATGTGAAAATTAGAGATCTAGATAGTTACTAATATCGTACAAAATTAAACAAATGTGAGAAAACCCATTAAATTGTAGTAGATAATGATATTTCATTATTATTTTCTTAAGCTTATATTTAAGAGAACGAGTGGTTTATATATAAGAGAAGCAATAAATTTTCATATAAAATTTAATCTATTAAATTATAATTTTATATTAATAAAAGTCACAATTGTTGCATTCTATACTTAATAATTCCTAAATTGTGTATTCCAAATAAAATACTTGATAAATTAACAACTTAGAATTAAATAATGACCTTGATCCAAATGATATTTGTATACTTTAAGCTTGAAGTGAATACTTGGATCTTATTGATCGATCATCTTCTTTAAGCTTGAAGTGAATACTTTGGCCTTAACTCCAATCTAAGACTTGTAAAAAATTGTTTCACTGTTGAATACCATAACATTGCCTTGGTATTATATTAATTAGACTATATTTACTTGACACCATTGTTGTGGAGATGTCATTATTAAAATACACAAAATTTGCTTATTAATTAGACCATATTTACTTGACACCATTGTTGTGGAGATGCCATTATTAAAATACACAAAATTTGCATGATATAAGCAGCTATTCAAACATATAATTACATTTTTTTTATATAGATGTAGAATTGAAGACATCTCATGCTATTGTTTTGTTAAATCACTACGCCTTGATTCAAACAGATCCTTTTTGCTGATATCTGCATAATTAGATCGAGTTTGAGCACATTTGACGAAGATGTTTTTAAAAGATAGTGAATGATATAATCAAAACTTAATTGGAGGCGTCTGGAATCGAAGATGAATCATGAAATGAGACTTTTCCTTATAAAATTGCAGCTTCTTTCTTTAAAATGTGCCTGTATAGTTTGTTGAAGAAGATAAACATGACATGTGCTTATCCAGACGCCCTTGGATTTAATTAAAAATAACGGAATATCATATATAAATTTAGTTTAATTTAACAGATCATAATAAAAGACACCCAGTAACAAATGTTTACAAGTGAACCAGTAGCACATCATCACTCCTTGTGTCATCAATAGTGTGCTCTGGATTATAAGTACTCCAATTATCTCAAATATTCTACATGTATATACATCTACTTTACATTATATATACATGTGCATGCCATAAACGTGTTTATACGGTTCTCAAGTATTCTTTCTTTCTGCCACTTCTCATGGTATTCCCCAAACCTGTTGCTATATGTAGTGTACTGTGTGTGTGCGTGTATATATATATATATATATATAGTACCCATTTCATATCTCTAGCTATTATCAAACTCCGAATCGTATACTACAGGAAGCTTGAAGCACATGGCGCCTAAGATTCATCCATCCACTTCCCTTCAGTCTTCTTCTGCTTCATCTTCATCCTCATGCCATTGTTGTTGTTCTTCAGCTTATATCACTTCAAAGATTGAGACCTTTACTGTATGGATGAAATCGTTAGTTATGCAAGCGAATGGCTGCACGGTTTATAATTCTGATGGTGAAATTGTTTATCGTGTCGATAACTACGAAAAGAAGGGCAGCAATGACGTTTATCTCATGGATCTCAAGGGCAATGTTATCTTCACCATACTTAAGGTATGATCTATCATTTTTACAGCGTGAAAGGGAAAGATTTCTGTCTTCGAATACTCAAAACTAAGTAAGTCGAATTTTCTTGTTCAACAGGAACAGTGGCCTTTCGGACAATGGAAGGGCTACAGATGCGATGGCTTTGAATCAGAAAAGCAAAAACCTTTCTTCCAAGCAACAAAGAGACGTGTGGATTTTTTAAGTGGTGATTTATGTTGTCGAGTCATGCCGGGGTCCAAGTCCAAAACCGGGTATTATAAGTTCGAAGCCTCAGCTGGGAAAATCGCATTCAAGATCACAAACAGCAATGGATCACTTGTTGCCAAGGTGAGCCTTGCTCTCTGCTAACCTGTTTTTGATTTCATAATCTTCTTAATAATTACCAACTGATACATAATTTTGGTATCTCCAGGCTGAGAGAAAGCAGTCATCTTCAGGAGTGGTACTGGGAGAGGATGTACTCACATTGGTGGTTCAACCAGATGTGGACCATTCCTTCATTATGGCTCTGGTCACGGTCTACGGGTTGATGCGTCAAAAATTGTGAAATGTTAGAAATTCTTTTCAGGAAAATGAAGGTGGAAAAGATTATCTTGGCAAGCTTCTATACCCAAAACGCGTCAACTTTGCGCATGTATATGTCTTGTTATCAAAAGATTCCCCCAACAACTCTTCTGTTTTGTCAGCCAATGGCAAGGCATCTTTTTGGTCAGGAATACACCTAATTCCACTTTACACGACATTTTCCTTTCTCTTTTCTTTTTCTTTTTTCCTTTCCTTTTCCCATTACCTTTTAGTTGTTTTACATGTATTGTGACGCTTTAAATAGAAGTCGATAAATTATTTCACTGATCGACACTTTCATCTACCATTGTATGATCTAATATTAAAGTTTCAATTCATAATTTGATTAAATAAATCAAACCTAACTCTAAAATTTACTATTCTTATTCAATTATAAAATTCTTTTATATTAATAAGTTAATATTCATTTTCTTTTTCTCTTCCATTAACTTAAAAGAATAAAATTAAACTCAAACATAACATAATCAATCATAAAGTTACCTTATCTACAATAACAACAACACCCAATCAAAATTCTACTAAAATGCGAGATCTGGGGAGGTCTAATAGTATTTAGTCTTATCATTTCATGTTAGAGAGATTAGTTTCGATAGACACACTTATAACGCAAAATATTGATAATATAAAATGTAAATACATACGAATAAATAGAAATATAAAAATATAAAAATGCAGTGCAATATATAATAATCTACATATCGAATTTGGTAAAGATCAACAATAAAAGATACAATAAATAAATAAATATACAAACTAGGAAAAAAGACAAGTGTAAGAATAATTCAAATCAATCATCACAAGAAAATAATTAGCCTAAGTAATAAATTGTTTAGGAAAAAAAATTAGGAAGGAAGTTCTATGTAATAAAACTATTAAGGCTAATTGTAAAATGAAAGACTAAAAGGAAAATATATTTAAAAGACCTAAGAGAATGAGAATGACTTCTCTACGAGAGATCCTTAATTCATATCTTAGTGCATCAAAGCATTCTATTGGGGGCCATATCCTCAGTAAGTTTCATCAGAGTCATATCATTCTTGATAACTTCTCTCTAGTTCTTCTTAACTCTTCCTTTTTCGTTTACAGTCTCTAAGTACTATTTTCTTGCATCTTCTCATTGAAGCATCATGATGCTTCCTTTTAACATTCCAGAATCACCTAAGCCTCGTTTCTCTTAATTTTTTATTAATGCTAGGCACCTTTAATTTGTCTCTTACCAAAACATTCTGGATCTTATCTCTCCTAGTAAGATTACACATCTAACAAAGCGTTCTAGTATCTGCCACCATTAGCTTATGACTATGCACTTGTTTGATGAGCCTACACTACACGCCAATATATCATGGCCAACCTAATTGCTAAACGATAGAATTTACATAATAATCTACATATTGAATGTGGTAAAGATCAACAATAAAAGATACAATAAGTAAATAAATATACAAACTGGGAAAAAAGACAAGTGCAAGAATAAATCAAATCAATCATCACAAGAAAGTAATTAGCCTAAGTAATAAATTTTTTAGGCTAAAAAATTAGGAGGGATGTAATATATTTAAAAGACCTAAGAGAATGAGAATGAATTCTCTAAGAGAGATCCTTAATTCATATCTTAGTGCGTCAAAGCATTCTATTACGGGCCATATCCTTAGTAAGTTTCAGTAGAGTCATATCATTTTTGTTCACTTCTCTCTAGTTCTTCTTAGGTCTTCTTTTTTTTTTTTACAGTCTCTAAGTACTATTTTTTTTCGCATTTTCTCATTGGAACATCATGGTGCTTCCTTTTAACATTCCATAATCGCCTAAGCCTCGTTTATCTTAATTTTTCATTAATACTAGCCACCTTTAATTTGTCTCTTTCCAAAACATTCCTGATCTTATCTCTCCTAGAAAGATTACACATATAATGAAGCGTCCTTATCTCTGCCACCATTAGCTTATCACTATGTACTTGTTTGATGAGCCTACACTCCACCCCATATAGCATGACTGACCTAATCGCTAAACGATATAATTTGCCTTTGAGCTTGATTGGTATCTTCTTGTCACACAAAATTTCTTATTTCTCCATTTAAGCTACCCTACTTTGATACGGTGGATTATATCTTCATCGATATATCTAAAATATTTCTTTTCACTTAATTTGTAAAAGAATTATTCAATATCAATTACCATTAACAAAACAACAAAAAAGTAAAATAAAAGAACAATTAGCATAACAGTGAAATACATATACACATACGAAGTACTTAATTACCTTTATTTACCTTTCTCTACTCTTTTTTCTCTTTTACTTGTCCTTTTTTCTTTTTTTATCATTTTTTTTGACCATTAGCTTTTAAATTTTTCGTTACCTTATTATGTAAGTTACTTAGGTGGGATTTTTCCTACCTACTGCATCTTCACTTTATATATTATTTTTGGCAACATTTTCGAGTTCTCTTATTCTGTAGTCCTCTATTACTTTCTCTCCTCGTTCTCCTTATCCCATTACTCAGCTTTTCTTATTTTTTTTCACTAACCTAAGACACCTATGAACTAACTTCTGCTTCTACTTTCATTCTCAACTTTACTGATTAAGCTTCCCTTTTAGTCAGTTCCTTTATTGCTATACACAAACCAAACACCACTACTTATTCTGGTCCTCCTCTAGCTACTTTGGTGCCTCAACTTCTTTTCACCTTTAGAAATGTAAATGCCCTTTTTGGTCCTAGCTACTAAGGAGAAGTTAGAAATAGGCTGTAAGAGACCATAGTTTTTAGAAAAAAATAAGATAGATTCCTAGTATAATGGATAGTCATATCATCCATGTTTCACTTCCTTTGGAGGTCCTTATGGCAAGAGTAGTCAGAAGGAAAACCTACTTGGTGGACTTCTTCACTAGCAAAAGACTTCCTTTTCTCCTGGTGTAAAAATCGATAGAAGTAAACTAGAGAACGTTAGGGCTTGATAAAATTCTTATAAATGAATAGTTTTTCTTTATTTTTAAGCCTTGAAAGCGAAGCTAGCATGCAAAAGGTTCTGAAATTGGGTCCATGGTGTGTCTAAGGAAAACCATTTTATCCTAAAGATGGAAGCATAAAATGAAATTGTATAAGAAATATCAAGTGCATCCCTGCTTGGATCAACTTTCATAACATCCCTTCTAAATATTAATCCATTACAAGACTGAGCTATCTTATATGCTCTTTGGGAGAACCAATTTTCTTAGATTAAAGCATAACAAGGATAAGAAGAATGTGTTATGTAAAAATATGTTTAAAAGTGGACATGAAGTAGAATTTACCGAATCCTTGAAACCAATAAGGTTAAATGATGAAGGGGGTCTTCAAGAGTTTGAGATAAAGCTCTCATACTAATAAAACCACCCATTTCTCAGGGATGAGAAGAATGTGTTATGCAAAAATATGTTTGAAAGTGGACATAGAGTATAAGTTGTCTAAATCCTTCAAACCAATAAGGTTAAATGATGAAGGGGTCTTAAAAAGTTTGAGATAAAGCTCTCATACTATTAAAACCACCCATTTCTTAGAAAGGAATATTTAAAAGCCAATAGATAGAACTTTATAATATGAAAATTTAGGTTTAACAATTTATTTTAACATAGAGGACAAGAAATATGGATTGGAACTTGAAGAAGAATATCTAAAGAGAATGCTCATAATGAAAAATAGAGAAGAATATAAAGAGGAAGTTGAGACCGTAAAACCCATAACATGATAGACAACTAGGTATGAGGTTAAAACTGGGGTCGATATATCTCAAGAAACAGACCAACTTATGATGAGAATTGAAACCACCCGTTTAGATGGAACTAATCCAAATGTGTAGAAAAGTATGGCAAACTTAAAAGATAGTTGTCATGTAATTATGCACTCTGCTCTTAATGAGGTAGTTATGAAGGGATATGACAAATCTTCAAACTTAATGACAAAATCTATAAAGAAACCCAAAAGGAAACCTAATAATAAAGGGTTTTATAACCTTAGTTCTCTAACACGATCATTATATGAAAATAGAAGGGCGTGAATTATCTAAAAGATAATAAAAGATTAAGGATTGTTACTATTAAAGAAGCCAAAGCTGGTTGGATTATCATAAGCAAGAGTAAAACTTGATAAGCAACATAAATGTAAACTTTTTGATAAGAATTGAGAAATTATATGGAACCACCAAGCTCATCATAATGGAGGGATCGTAATAACCTATCACTAAAGTATAATCAAGGTACATCATACTTTTAGCTCAAATCAGTTTATTCTTCTAATGGTTAATATTAAACCAAACCTTTATAAAATTGGTATAATTTTTACATATGGAGCTAATCATGAGTTCATAAAGAATTCCCTATAGTTTAACATCTCAATTTTAAGTTCCTTAATAAGAGACCATTAGATAGTAATAAGTGACTTTAAGAACGCCATTCTAGCTCAAGAGGCCAAAGGTGAAAGGAATACTAATAAACTAAGAAATGATAAAATGCTCAAATGTATCATTGATTAAGTTTGACAGACTTAAGGTTTGAGGGATCTTATTTCACATAGAGCAACAAAGAAGGGGGAAGTTAGATTATAAGGAAGAAGTTAGATTAAGCATTGGCAAATCCTCTATGGCTCTTAAAATTATCCAATAGAAGTTCTATTTTACACTCTTTTTTATTTTCTAACCACTCACTCGTCAAAGTAAATTTTAATGTTAAAAAAAGCATAATAAAAACCAAATTTAGATTCAACAACCTTATAATTTAGAAGGGTTTGAAGAGACAATCAAGACAGTTCTTACTGCTAAAGTATAAGGCTATAAATCTTACAAATGTTTTAGGAAACTTAAAGTTGTTTAAGCGAAGATAAAAAACCTTTATCAGGATAAGGATATAGACACAAACTCTTACATTCATAAATTAAGAGAAAACTTAATTGCAATTTAAGATGCAATGAACCTTTAACATGGGGATGTGGACCTCAAAGCTTATAAGAAAATGGATCTTTCTTGTTATTCTCAAGCTGTAGAGAATTACCACTCATTAATACGATAGAAGGCAAGTGTTAATTGGCTAAAAGATGGAGATAATAACACCAAGTTCTTCTATATTGCAAATCTTAGTGGAAGGAAAGTCAAAAAAGATATGTTCTTTAATAAAAAGTGATGAAAACATTATTAGAGAGTAAGAGGAGATTAAAAAGGCGTCTATAGATTATTCAAGAACCTCCAATAGTTGTGGTTCTCAAATGCAGACAATTAAGGTATTCATCCTTATCTCTTAATAGCAGGAGGAGGAACTTATAAGGCCTTTCACTACTTTAGACATTAGATAACTTTTATTTAAGATGAATCAAGATAAAGCTCCATATCCAAATTGATTTAATGGATTCTTTTTTTAAAATCCTAAAATCTAATAGGTACATGATAATAACTATGGTATTGGAATTATTTGTAGGGGTAAGCTTCTTAAAGAATTAAACAAATCATTTGTTTTCCTCATTCCTAAGAATTTGAATGTTAAAAATCTTAATAATTTTATATTGACAATTTGTTACTAAAAAGGCATTAGCGGATTTACTTGATCTTATTAATGTATACCACGAGTTCTTATTATATTATAGCATGTAGCTTATTTGTAGGCTAATGAGCTCTTATTTGGAGGAGTATAAAGGAGATAAAGGTTGAATACAAGGACAAAGGTACTATTCAAAAAGAGAAAGAAGAGAAGAAAAAGGAAGATGAAGAGGAAGAGCCAAATAAGGTGGCTATTGAGACATTATAGGCAGTTAAGTATAGAGAGCTCCTACTTTCCACAAAACAAATCATCGGAATCAATTAATGATCTAGGGAGTTTTATTTTTCCTTATTAAATTAATAGTTTATTACTAAAAGGGTGTTAATGGATTTACTTAGGATTATTAATTTGATACCATGTATCATTATATTGATATATAAGTTCTGTTTTCAGGAGAATGAGCTCTTATTTGGAAGAGTAGAGAGGAGTTAAAGGTTGAAGAAAAGGAGAAAGCTACTATTTAAGAAGAGGAGAAAGAGGAAGAAGAAGAGGAGGAGGCAAATAAAGAGGCTATCAAGAAATTATCAACAGTCATCTTAAGTTTGAAGAGCTCCTACTTTTCACATAATAAATTGTCTGAGTCAATAGGTGATTTAGGGGGATTATTTCTTATTATATTAACATCTTGTTAATAAAAAGAGCATTAGTGGATTTACTTAGTCTTATTAATTTGATATTATATGTCCTTACTATATTACATCATGTTGTCTATTTGCAAGCTAATGGGCTTTTATTTGGAGGAGTAGAGAGGAGTTAAAGGTTAAAGAAAAGGAGGAAGTTACTTTTTAAGAAGAGAAGGAAGAAGTACAGGAGTTAAATAAGGAGGCTATCAAGAAATTATTATCAGACATATTAAGTACAATGAGCTCCTACTTCTCTCTTAAAAAGGTTATAGTTAATTGATGATATAGGGGGTTTTATTATTCCTTATTATATTGATGAGTTGTTACTAAAATTAGCATTAGTAGATTTACTTGGTCTTATTAATTTTATATCTTATTTCCTTATTATATTATCGCATGTGGCATATTTGTAAACTAATGAGCTCTTTTTTTAAGGAGTAGAAAGGAGTTAAAGGTTGAAGAAAAGTAGGAAGTTATTGTTTAAGGAAAGAATGAAGAGAAGAAATGTAACATTCTGTTACCTGCGGAGAGGCTAGAATAGTAAAAAAGAGTGTTCAATGAGAGAATAGAATTTGCATTTTCATGCTTATGCTCATGCATAAAATGATATACACATACACATGAATAGTGAATTGTTGCACATGGAAATAATTGTACATGCATTCATGAATAATTCCGGGCATATTTGGACTGAGTTGTTATTTTGGGAATTTTGTGAATTTGAAATTTAATTATATTGGAAATTTTATTGATTAATGAAGTTGTAATATTTTTGAATTTGGTGTTAATTTTCGAAATTTATGGAAATAGGAAAAAGGAATCAAAAAAAGATTGGAGATAGTTATATTGTAAAGATGTTATTAAAGGAATTAGTCAAGAAAGAAACTTAGTTTAGGCTTAGGCGTTAAAAAAGTGACAAGTGTCACTTAGTTAAGTTGCTTCTATAACCTTGTAGAAGTAAGTTATCGATATCTGAGAGTTAAAAAGGGTTAAGTAACATGTCTTATGTGTCATTTTCCAGCCACCTTTTTCGAATTTTCTTTCCATACACAAAGTTTTTCATTAAAATCCTTCAGAGGGATTTCTTTGGTTTTCCTCATCCCACATCTCTACCACCTTTGCTATTTATTCTTCCACCCTAAGAAAAATCAGAAGTTGGTCAGTTTACACATTGAATACGTGATTTTTGCATGGAGATAGGGCTTGAAGATAATTGGAGATTTTGGAGTTTTCAACAATTAAGTAATGAATAAACCCTTTAGAGTTGTGGATTCATGAAATAATTTGATGA